>OX638363.1:9444251-9831091 GCA_951812935.1 Hermaeophaga mercurialis | reverse complement strand
ATCGTTTCATTAAGCTACGTTTCCATATATTTTTTGTTAAAGAGCAATGTTGTCTGTTAAGTTTTTTTCAAATCTATGTTTTCGCTTTCGAAAATCGAACTCATTTTTCTGAGATTTTTAGCAGCTCTGTATAATTTGAACTCATTCGGTATAGTAAAGTAAAGACTTTCGAGATAAGTTTACAATTTTCAGCAAATTAACAATTTTTCGAAGAGCTGAAATAAAAAACAATGTACTAAAAATCATTATCAATATTAGGAGAACAAAAGAAATAAATCAGAAATTAATTTATAACATATTTATTCTGTGTTATTCTAACTTTCTTTATAAATTAAGAAAACATAGCGCGAAGTAATATTCAAAACAAGCTTTAATATATTGATTGTTTATTTGTAATTATTTACCTTTCCTCTTTTTTGAAGTTGTCATTTTTGAATCCGAAGCCCCAGAAGTTAGTGTTTTACATCTAAATCTTATTCACATCTGAATCATCTGTTTCAAATTAATTTGATGCCCCAACGACGCAGCCAAATTTCAATCCTGAAGAACTAGTTTCAATTGGTAGCATGACTTCATCAGAGTTTTTTGATACGAGACGAGACAAAACCTTATACGGTTAAAAAAGTGTTTTTGCACGAAATTATACAACGCGTAAGTATTTTACTTAAGGTTTCCGTTCATAATTTACTTGGTGTTGACGCACTCACTTCCTTGAAGTCATATTTCCCTGATAAAAGTAATGTTTATAACTTCACGCCATTCATCAACCGCAGCTGAAACATTATTTATTACAAATTAAGCCAAATAATGTTTTCCAAAATAAAAAATAAAAGAAAAAATAGGATTTATTTATTTATATTTTATTACATTGAATTTTATTCGTATCTACATCTAAATGCATTTAAATGAATATTAAATTAATTATTATTTATTAATTATTTGCTCAAAGCAATGATCACATAAAAAAATTTAATAATTCTATTCCAATAGGTAATAAGCCTTCGGTCGTTTCCGTGGCTTTTCGGTTTCTTTCTACGATTCATATTGTAGTGTTGTTCGATACGTAGTCGACCGAGAACTTTTTCAACATTTTGTGTTCGAAAGTGATCAAAAATCAATGAAAACAACAATCCAACTGCCAGTAAGTAACCCTAATGCATCGCTACATATTTACAAAAAGTTACTACCTTGATTTAGGGAAAGAATAATGTTAGAAAATTCATTTTACCAAGCTAACCTCAAAATTTAGCATCAGACAACTGTAGTAAGTTGCATGAATGTAAAAAAGTGGACCATAACAATGTTTTGAATAGTATTATAGTGATTTAAAGCAACTAATTTATTCATCGATCTTAATTAAATATTCAACCAAAATCTATATCCGTAAATTCACGTTTTTAAACAATCAAATTGTATCGATTGCATAATTTTTTTCCGAGTTTTCATTTCTAACAATTATTTCTGTATAAATAAACCTCCATCTCCATTCCACAAACACTATTCAAAAATTCAATGATTAAGTTTTGTTAATTGGATTTGGAGGTGACAGGGCCACAGCGAAACCCCCGACAGAGGCTACGACTTGTATTAACTGTAATTTGTTGGTAGATGGCAGCATTTACCGTGTTAAAGGGAGGAGCTTGATTTATTTCAGTTTGGGGCGAACGACGAAGGGCTCTGAAGGGTGTGTGTGTTGTAATTTCGATTGACGTGAGGGAGGTTTGACGATTTTCAGGGAAAAATGTTTACTTTTCAAATTTTTACAAAATTGATATTTTGAAATGGGATGGAAAATTTAGAGAAATCGAAATATACAGGGTGTTTTAAAATTCGGGTGCCAAATTGGATAGCACTTATGAAATAATGAATAATATACTGAAATACCATTTTATCAAAGATCTCCCGTTAACGAGATACAGGGCGTTAAAAATTCAAAATCGAATGAAATGAAATCGAATATCCACCGTAACGCAAAAATGACTTGAGATATTTAGTTCAAATTTTGGGTACAGTTAGAACGTTAAACAATAGATAATTTGCCATAAAATATACTTCAAAATATTTTTTCAGCGGCGTCCTGCTGGGGTTCGAGTTCCCTTTTCTCCCCTATTTTTTACGCCACTGACCAAATTTAAATTCTTGAAATGTTTTTAGATTCTCTGATTTTTCCTCATACAAAACCGCATAACCCTAGACAATGATAAAATGAATGGTTTTGCAGATTTTTTTTGAGGAATTTTAAGTCATAAAGTTATAAATTTTTCTCGATCCATTAATTGAAATTAATGAAAAATTTTAAAATGATATTTTTTTAAAAATCTCAAATGATGGATGAAATTCTAGAGGATGTTCCGTTAAATATCAGAAACAATATGTGATGTCAACATGATGGAATCTTACTCCATTTTATTGCTGATGTTAGACATTATTTCAATACAAAATAACCATAAAAATGGATAGGTTGTGGAGGGCCTATTATGAGGCTTCCACGATCTCCAGACCTAACACCAATGGATTTTTACAGTGGACCCGTGGTGAAGGAACAAAATATTATTGCAAGAATACATACAGCTGTAGAGGAAATTTGGTCTAGAAAAAATATTTTCCAAAACGTTAGAATATCCTTACCACGAAGAATTATGTTGTGCGAGAATGTAGAAGGAAGACATTTTGTTTGTAAATAAATTTTGGTCAAAGTCGATACACTAATTTAAATTATTTTTCGTTTACTGAGTCTTACAAAACTTTAATTACAAATAATTTCCTTAGAGTTCATTCTCGAGGAACAAAACTGTGAAATAGACCCAAATGGGGCATAGTACACCAACCCAAACAAACGTTATTCCTGTTTTATACGCACTCCTCCCGGAAAAAAGGACAACGTACGTACATTTATTTTCTTTATTTAAATTTACCAACATAGAATCCTGTTAGTTTCAAAGTAGATTACGAAGATGTAGTTATTTTGACACTACGAACATGTTTTCCAAATATAAAGTTCAAGAAATTGGCTTAACTGACGCTTACAAAGAAAATGAGGAAATCCGAATGCATATAAAAAAGTGCAGCCTTGTCATACATTCCACATGAAAGAGTAGAGGTTGTAACTATAATGGAAAACTGTATTAGTGATACCCTTGTAGAAAAATTTAATGACTATTTTATTGAACAATGGTGTAATGCTATAGTGCAAAATATGTGGATATGTCTCGGCGAAAGATATAGAACAACTAACTCGTTTGAAGGTTGACATAATCGTTTAAATAACAAACTATCGACAATACATCCCAATATTTTTATATAGAAGCACTAAAAGAAGATTCCCACCACTACGACGATATAAAGCAATAATAGGGGGAATTATACATGACGAAAGAATCGAGAATACTGTCAAAAACTATGTTTAAGGAAAAACTAATATTAGTCAGTGTTAATTGTATTGTATTTTATTTTAATTTTGTATAGACACCCACATGTACCATTTATTTATATTTAAAAAAATATTTTTTATCATCTCAAATATATTAAACATATGCATATTAAAAATATTTTTTAAGAAGCTATTTTTTGTTATTTGTATTATTTTCGAGTATTTTCTTTTCTTTTTGGAAAACAACAATATATTTTTTATCAATCAATCTAACAACCATCTCACTTAATCTAATTTCAATAAAACAAGCCTAGGTAAGAAATATACCCCAGGCAAAGAAGGCGCCAATAAGGAAATCTATTATCGCAGCCCAAACGCATTTTTTTCCTGCAAAAGGGTAGAGGCTCCAATCGCGAAGGGCCCAATAGCAAAGACACCAAAATGACCTTGCAATATAACAAACTACAATAAAATTGGGCTATTGGGCTTCTTGCTCATAAAACTTATAAAAATAATGCCAAATAATAGTTAAAATTCAAAGCAATGAATGCACTTCAATAATATATTTATTAAATTAGGTCGAATCTCTTTTAAACTATTAATAAAGGAAATTTTGTTGTTATCATCCAAATAAATATAATAAATACATTTCAACTTATTCTTTCATTCAAAATTTCCCACACTTTATTTAGTTCACCACGGCCGGCCGCTTATAGCGCACAAAAATTAGCACCGAAATTGTATCATTGAGATTTTTCTCGATATAAGTATATGTAATTGGTCTGTCTATTGCATCTAGCTTAGTCCCATACATACCAGCCTTGTAATATTTGTTTTATAGCTGTCCGTGTACCAGGCTCTTTCTGGCTATAAAGTGGTCTACAACTTTTACTAGAACTATTACCTGGAAGGTTTTCGGAAATCCATATTTTGCTATCATGCCATCTGATAGCATCCCCATTAATTGGTATCTTCTGGATTCTTCATGTAGCTGTGTCTCTTTTACTGCATGTAAATTGCTTATAGGACATGATCCTCTAAGCAGTCTGCTAATAGTAGCTTTGAATTCACCTCGAATAAATATCTTGTGGGACTATAGGATCATTTTAGGCCGTAACATCCAATCTCAAATATTTTCTCTTAGGCAAATGTAGTTTCTATTTCTGTTAGCCTGTCAGGGCCCCCCCCTTTTTTGTGAAGTTGACAATCATACGAGTAATAAATATCTATAAAAAGAGTAATTAGTCGCTTTTCTATTACGTTCTTTGAACACAAGTTGTTCATAGTATCAATTATTGAAACAAAATTCAGTTTGCACAAAAAATTTATTGACAATTTAGAAAATATTTACATAACAAAAACAAAAATACTACAAATTTAACACAATTCTAATTACTCTCGTGACTTTCTTCTAGATTTTCTTCTAGGTTTCCTTTTAGATTTCTGAGATTTCTTCATTTTTCTTTTTCCTCTTTTAATTTTATAAGTGTTCCTCTTGGCTTGTTTTGCCTGCATAACAAACCGCTCTCTTATTTTCTCGTCTAAGGATCGCCACATATGTGCCCCCTTAATAAAGATTTCTTGGGGCGAGAGACCACTCACCCGGACGCGATAATAACGGAGAAAATTATTAAAAGGATTATTAGTTATTTTTCCTGTTTTGCGAGGTTGGGTTTTCTGGCTAGAAGAACCTTTTCTATCCGAGGAAATTTCTTCCATAATATTGAGTTAACTAAAATTTTAGTAAAACCGTACGTTTGATACAAAATTTCAAATTTGACAAAATTATAAACATGCTATTACAAAGCAACATTTTGACGACTTTCTGATGTTCCCTTATTATTAGAAATCGAGGCTACTGGGAAACGTAAAAATCCAAAGGCAAATTTGAAATTGGCGACCCAAAACCAGTAAAGTGTCCTACGAGA
Source organism: Hermaeophaga mercurialis (assembly GCA_951812935.1). NCBI lineage: Eukaryota > Metazoa > Arthropoda > Insecta > Coleoptera > Chrysomelidae > Hermaeophaga > Hermaeophaga mercurialis. The sequence goes on along the minus strand of OX638363.1, from coordinate 9,825,793 downwards.
TTTATGAAAATTAAGAATACGTAATTTTTTGTTCTTCCTCTACCCTCTTCTTTTATAGCAAAAAAAAACGATTTACACTTAACGGACAGTCGAAATTAAATTTTTAATGTTGGCAATACTTTACAATGTTGCCAAATGAATCTTGCCAAAATGCTTGTCATTTATCGATATTTTGACATTCCTTCTTTGGCAAAAGTGCATAACAATTTAAGTAGTACATCCCAGTAAATGGTACTACACTTAACAAACTATTTTGAACGCGAATGCCAAAATGGAGGTTCATTACTTCCACTGACTACTGTAAGAGACGTAAGTTTAGATTTTCGATTCAAAATTAATTACATATCTTGAAATTGCAAATTTTTTCACTCTTCTACATCCCCTTGTAATCGTCAATTCTAAATATCTCAGTGTACTAAAATAAAAACTTGTTTTTTGGACGTTTAAGAAACCATTGTGTATACTTGACTGAGATATCGGTGTTGCCGGCTTTAGTTCATTTTCGGTAAATAATATTTGGATAGCTCTAAAATACTTATTTCTTTGAAAACGGCTGGCTTTAGAAAAAAAATTTTACAAAACATTTTTATTCTGCATACATTTTTACACCTCATCCATAAATATGAGCGTTATTTTCGCGGATACCCTGTATATAATGCATGTTTGTCAAATATAGAGCTGTGACATATTCCTTAAGTAAAGCAATGTTTTTGTCTAATAGATCTCTATTGAAGCTATCTTAAGAAAATTGTTCTTAACAGACTTATGTACACTTATAGATTAATTTTACAGAATGATTGGATATTTGATCGTCAAATGTAGCGGATTCAATTATAAGGTTAATTTTATTTGCACATATCTAGAAGTGTTTGATATGTTCTAATTATATAATTGATTACAGCGATTTTCCATAAGCTAAAGTGAGGCACGACGTAAGACAAAATATTAACAAAGTATTTTACAAAAGTATAGAAATATTTTTTATAAAATTCTGATCTTCATCGAAAAAGGATGTTTCGAGTTTTATGGAACGCACTATATTCGTAGATATTAAATTAGGCATTAAATTGTATTTTTTATGTTTTATTCGTATAAAATTTCGATCGATCGAACTGTTTATTTTAATCCATTCATCCCAAATACTTCTCTGCGTGTATAATAGAACGAAGTTTTGTGTTGTCGGTGCGGGAGAGAAGAACAGTGATGGCTGCCAGAACCCCCTCAGCGTTTGACAGATTTATGGCAAGTTTTCTGTAGTCTTAATATGACTTATGGACAGCACCAAAATACGATATAAAGCGTTGCGTAATTCACTGGAAACGAGGGCCCTCCTTTCTTTCTTCTGGAAGCTTTGATAAACTTGATTAGTTTGTTTTATTAAATGGATCTAAGTAAATATGGATTTTTTTTAAAGAATTTATAAATAACACAAAAATGTATAATAGAGAATTACAACTCTAGAGATTGTTCATACATGTTGGATATTTATTAGAACTGATTGCACCTACTCGAAGAAATCCTTCTTCGTAGAATCCACCGATACGCGTCTTAACCAACAATTGAATAAATAATTTGTTGTCGTCCTGGTAGCCGAAGAGACCTTAGCTACTCGGTGATTTACGGTGGACACTTCCATTGTGCCACTCAACTTCTCAGATTCAGAGAGAAACGCGATTGAGAGCGGCAGCAGGTCTGGATCTTGGATTTTATGTGATATTCATGCTAATCACCTCACCGTATCGACCAAAATAGTTTTATAATCGTGATGGTCAACGATGAAGACCGTCTATTCTAGCTTGAAATCTACAACGAATCGTCAGAACGAAGCGACATGTTGCTGACAACTTTTACCACCGGCAAACTGAATTCGTAATCATAGTGTTATTTTCAAAAGAAAGCTGTTCTTCAATTTTTTTTGAAATAGGCGAAAATCTGTAGCTTTTAATCAATAACTGACTGACTGACTGACGTTTTGACAAATCTTCAAACAAAGGACTTTCGATGTCCTCAGAGAACGTATTTAAGGACATTGACATATTCTGAGGTTTCAGGAGGTTTCAGAGACCTTGAAATATGTTCAGAGATTTAAGGTAACTGCAAAATACTGAAAGAGCTCCAAAGAACTGTAGATGTTGTCTCAGAAGTGATCAGAGTACTTAACGTAACTATAAAACTCTACAAATAATTTCAAAGAACTTCAGGTGTATTCTGAGATAACTTTATCATATTCAAAAAGGTTTAGAAGACTGCAGGTATCGTCAGAACTCATCAACATGCTTCAAAGACCTGCAAAAACTTTTAGATCTATTCAGAGTACTGAAAATGTTTAGAGAACTTTAAGTCTCATCTCAGTGGTCGTCAGAAGATATATTTAGGTGCTTTCAAATTTTCTGAAAGTTCAAAGACCTTCAAAGTGCTCCACAGAAACTTAAAGTATCTTCAAACTCTTTCAAATTACTTTAATATGCTCAAAAGGCTTCTGAAATCGCAAAAGTTGTCAAAAACCATCTTTGAGATTATCCTAGAATATATTTTAGGATTTCCATATATCCGACTTCATTCAGCTTCAGAGAACTTCAAATATTATTAGACACTTAACGTACTCAACTACTGAAAAAGCTTCAAACAAGTCTAGATGTCATCACAGAAGTCATCAGAGTACGTAACTAGGATTTTCAAAGACGTTAAGATAACTTTATAATTTTCAAAAAGCTTCAGAGAACTACAAGTATTGTCAGAACTCATCAACATGCTTCACAGACCTTCAAAAACGTTTAAATATATTCAGATTACTAAAAATTGAGATCTAGTTAATCTCAGTGGTTGTTAAGAGGATATATTCATGTATTTTTAGACGCCCTGAAAGGTCCAAGAGTTTCAGAGTGTTCCAGAGAAACTTGAAATATCTTTAGAATAGTCAAAAGGCTTTAGAAAACTGCAAATATCAACAAAGATCATCTCTCACAGGTCATCACAGAACGTATTTTGGAATTTCCAGATATTCTTACTTCAATCAGCTTCAGAGACTTTCAAATATATTTAGAGGCTTGAGGAAACCACAAAATACTGAAAGAGCTAGTTAGAAGTGTAGATTTCATCTCAAACTAGAAGTTTTCAGAACACTATAAAGAACTTCAGAGACGTTTAGAGGCATTCAGAGACTTCAAGATAACTTCAGAACCCATCAACATACTTCAGAAATTTTCAGAAACTCTTTAGATACACTTAGATTACTCAAAACTTTAGATCTCATCTCAGTAGTTACCAGAGGATATATTGAGGTGCTTCCAGATAACCTGAGAGCTCAAAGGGCTTCAAAGAGCTTCAATGTGCTCCAGAGAAATTTCTAATATTTTCAAACTTTTTTAAATAACTTTGGAATACTAAAAAGCCTTTAGAGAACTGCAAATATCGTCAAAAATCATCTCAGAAGTCATCACAGATTTCCAGATATTTGGAGAAACCTTCAATTGGCTTCAGAAGCCTTTAGAAGTACTCAGATTTAAAAGTTTCCAGAAACTTTCGGATAAAATAAGAATACTCAAAAGATTTTAAAGAACTGCAAACCTGAACTCAGAGAGAGAACTTCAGATATCACCAGAAATCATCTCAAGGGTCATCAGAGAACGTGTTTAAGGACTTCCAGATATTTTTAGAAAATCTCAAATGTTTTTAGAAATCTTCAGACGTATTCAGAGCCTAATGTATTCGAAATTTTTCAAGTAAATCCAGAATACTCAAGGATTTTAGAGAACTTCAATCGTTGTCTCATAGGTCATCTGGATATATATTCAGGAGATTTCAAATACTCTGAGAAAACTTTAAGAGCAGAGGTCTTCAGAGACTTTAAAATATATTCAAAACACTTCAAGCGGTTTAAGAAAATTACATATGTAGCCAGATACAATGGACATTAAAGTACTATTTTCCAACGCACTTCAAATATGTTCAGAAACCTTTAGGTGTCGAAAATATCTTGAGGGAACTTTAGATTCCTTTAGAGGAATTCCTGATTTTTCGTATATCTTAAAAGGACTATAGAAACTGTAGCGTGTTTTGACAGGACTTCAAATGTCATTGTATTTTAAGGACGTTTATATGCTAAACCTCCTCATACAAAACATAATTTGTTCGTTTGAGCTTAAATCTACACCAGTCTCTGCTGATTTTTTATGGAAGGCTATGTATGTTGCACATCACATTAACTTGAATTAAAATCTACAATCCTTCTAAGTAGGTATATATAGTTCGAGAAAAGTTTGTCGGTGTTTAAACAATTTTAATCAGAATATTCTTAAAGGCGGCAATTCCTTCACTCAAACAACCAATTCCATCGACAAAAATTAATAACACATTAATAAAATTACAAAAAAATCGAGCGAAAAGCCTCAGATTGAAAATGAAATTTATGTAAATACAAGAGTGACTATAAATTCTCGATAATCTTCACCGCCGAAACATATATCTTGATTTTATGGTAGTGTGGAATGCTGGGTTCTGACGTAAATCAATCTTGGTAGGTAAATTAACTAAACTCGACGACAAGGACAAAGAAAAAATGGAAGATCGAGCTATAAATCAAGGACAAAGCATCGAATGAAATTTTCTTGATCGCACCACTACAAATACAATCGATTAAACTATTTTTTAAATGGAATCAAACAAATTATTCATTTTCGTCTACTTATTTAGATGGTTCAATATTTATTTTAAACGGCGTTAATTCTACATCTAAAGATTTTATGCAAGAAAAAAATATAATTGAATAGACCTATGAAATGAGGTATCACTCGATACCTCGTGCCGTTTAGAGAAAATCTGGGGTTGGCTCCAAAGGGGAGGGGGTTGAAATGACATTCACATCGCTAATGTCAAAAAGAATCCCCCTCAATTTAGAAATTGACATATCTCGGATTTTTGTTTGTTGCAATGCGGATTGTTCTAAAATTAACACAAGTGTTTATATGTCGTAATAGTATTTAAGTATGGGCAATAAAAAAAAATTGTTTTTTAAATAAATTGATATATTAAATTGTTAAGCGCCAAAATGAATAAAAATTTAAAAAAATATAAACATAAAAAAATAATAATTTTAAATCAACTAGTGACTCTTTTTCAAGGTGACTCCATGCAAGAAAAGTTATTATTGCTTGCAATAAATTACAATCGATTAACCCTTATAACTAATTATACATATTATATTTAATAACAATTTACAAAATAAAATAAAAATAAGCGTTTTATACGTGAAATCTCTCTGAATACGATCCTGTCCTTTGTATGCGCGGGTCCGAAGTTACAGCCAAATTATTTAAAGTCAATTCTTATACTGAGTGAAAATACAAATTATAACAAGCAAAGTTTGAAGTTTATATTTTCATAATATGCAGCTATTTTACGGGAAACTTGCTCTAGAATCTAGGTGAAGGGAATTTAAATTTGATATTTTATCAAAATTTCATATAATTGGCACATCGTTTCTTAAATTAATATCGACCTTCTTTGATTAAAAAGCTCATTTTATTTTGAATTGTGATCTACCTCAAATGTGATTGAAAGATTTATCTTTTGAAATCAATCCGAATCCAAAAATGTTTTTAATCAATCACTGGAATGTTGGGGATCTTTCAACCTAGTCTAAACAACATCTTGAAATTTTGAAATTGCCACAGAGAACAAACTTTTCTCTATTCATCTTCAATCATCGCCAATCTTCATAAATGAATTGTTTTTTTTAACGGATTTGTCACTCATTAAATCATTACACTAGAGAAAGGAACTCTGTACCAGGTTAATATTTATTATTAAAATCACATATATAAACTATTAATTGTAAAGTAATTAAAGACACATTAGTGTGACATTTTCTTGTGTTTATTCGTTTTAGTTACTTAGTTCATGTTAGTTGTTTTTATTTGGTATTTACATTTTTTTAAATTTATTTGTGGGTCCAATTTTATTTCTCAATACAAATCTACCAAGATTTTACATTATTTATTTCACAGTATATATGTTATAATGGTAATTTTAATTTAAAAACAAAAATTGAAAAACTATAGACAAGATTTTGTGGATGAGAGATGGATTTTCATAATTTTCTACAAATAACTCTAATTCACATGCATTAAATACAAGTTTCAAACATATTTCTTATTGAAATATTTATGTAATTTTATTATATCAGTCTTTCACTCAAATCTGGGCAAGCCAATTAGCTTCTTTATGTCGATTTCATTAGATAATTTTTAAATTAATGAACCCTTGTCACGATATTATTTTACAAATAATTTTGTTGTTTTTAACAAATTTTAGTGTAAAAACATCCAAAATTAAATAAAATTTTCTATGAAAGGCTTTTACAATATCTTTGGCTAATAAATTTTAAATATACAAACATTTTTAAGAATTAATTAATAAAAATCTTATATTGTCACTTATTGACTTGTTATTTAATGAATTTTAGTGCTAATCCTGATCTTATAGAGTCATTTAAATTATTAATCAAATTTATTATTGAGAAAGTTTTGTATTTTAGAAAATATGTGCCGATAAACTGAAATCTCGTGTGATGTCATTTGATCTTATGACTTCAAGCTTAAACAAATTAATATATAATAATTTCAAATTATTTGTTGTTAATTTTTAATTTGCCAGTTGTTCACCATATATATTACTTCAAACAAAAATTAAAAAAAACAGGAAAAGATAACCTTATATAAATATATAATATTTTTTTTTCTAAATTTATATGGATAAATACCATTTTTAACTTTCAATTTTAACTCCCTGTATATTGAAAACGGCAGATTTTTGAATACTTAAAAGTATATTAGCAAAATGTTTATTATATTATATGATAGGAGTGAGTCGTTTAAGTTTGGTATCCGAATTCTGAATCACCCTATATATTCGCTTGAGGAAGATGTGTGAGTGAAAAATATCAACAAAATAAATTGAAATACAAGTGAACAATGAGTCATTGCCGGTTAGGAGCGCGCTTAGGGACGATTATGAAGTTTAAAATCCAAACTCTACCACTTATACAGGATGTTCAATTTCTCTTTTAGGATAACCAAAGATACACGTATGTAAAATTTGAAGAGGACCTTGTACCTGTACATAATAAATCGTGTAATAAATAATGATTAATCCCGGTTTGCTGAAACCCAACGATATAAAAGACGAAAAATGTTTGTTTGGCTGTCGACCGGCATCATCCTCAGCCTCGTCGTTTCTTCAGGTCCGAAATGACACGATTTATCGCCACACTCGAAGTATTTATCGCCGCGTCGATCCGGACTTGTAATTTACAATAATGAAAACCCCATCCCAGATATAAAGATTCATATTTATTACGGTATTAACGTGATGAATATAATTAAAAAGTTGAATTTATATTCATAATATTTCAACGAATTTATTGTTATTACGGGATTACCGAAACCCAATTAAGGAAAGTGTCATTAGGGAGACGAGACCGTCACCGGACCCACGGAGCCATCGAGTTCGAAACGCAAGAACAACAACAAAGATGGCTCTTGATTAATTTGTGAAGATTTTGAGGAATAACGTAGGTTTCAAAAGCATAAAAATGTCTCATTTAACATTGGATTACGGATTGAAGAAATACATCGGAAAAATATGTTACGGGATTTTCAAAAAGAATGTATAGATTTGTAAAAAACGTAGAAAATATTCCAGAATAAAATATACAAATATAATTACAGACTAAATGCCTCGCTTTAATGATATTGCACAAGGAAAATTAACATGCTCAATACGTATTCTTTCAATACCAACATTAACACTTCTTTTCATGTATCTAAATATACACATTTTTTTGTATCTCAGTTATTGCGTTACAGAGACTTCCTGTAACTAGTTACAGGAAATGTTTTATGAAATAAGAGAAATGCAGGATCAGGTTTTAAAAATGGGCGATTGGAGTTCTAGAATAGAAAAAGAAAAAGGCACAGATAGAGAAAGTACAGGAGGATTTGGAGAAAATATCATTAACAGGAATGGACAAAAGATGTTACAGTTCTGTCTAATAAATGAACTCATGATAGGAAATACATTTTGGAATTGATCAATGAAAGAACGTTACACATTTATAGCAGAGGAAAGAATAGGAAAAACATTATAAATTATATAAATTATATAAAAAATCTGCAAACCAAAATGAGGCAAATAAAAGTTATAAGAGAAGCAGAAATATCAGCGCAATATACATAGATTAGTAGTAACATCATTTAAAGACAGAATACAAATACTAGAAAATCAAAATATACAAATTAAAGAACAAGTACCACAAGAAGAAATATCAAGAAAGCATTTATCAATAGTTTGTAAAAACAGAGCAGAATAAACAAAGCTGGACGTTAGAAAGATAGGAGACATTTAGAAATATAGTTCATACAAGCGTGTGGAATAAGAAAATATAACATTTTAAAGAGAACGCAAGATAACGATGAAAAAAAAAGAAAATAACCTGGAACCGATATTTGATGAGAATTAAAGCAAAAAAGGTAGTTAGAATAGCAAATCAAAAAAGTTGAAAAGAATTTGGACATTTAAATGGAACCTATGACGCAAATAATAGAAAATTTTAGAACAAATAAAGGAAGGAAATAAAGAGACCTAAGAGGAATTAAAAGATGAATATGGAAGAGATATTGAGATAATGGAAGAATGGGAAAAATTTTATGAAAAAAAAAATATAAGTACATAACAAATTAAACTCAGTAGAAAATAAACTTGAACAAAATGAAAGAAACACAGATGAGATGGAAATAGATATGATACTCTAGAGAAGGCACTATTGGAGATAAAAATAGAAAAAGCACCAGGGCTAGATAAAATCGAAACAGAAATTCTAAAATTTTCAGAAGTAACAGGAAAATAGTGGCTACTAGAAGTATCCTTAGCATGGACAGAAGAAACAATACCAGATCGGTGGCAAGATAACGCTTTCGTACGAGTATATAAGAGAGGAGATTATACTGACTAAAATAATTATAAAGCGATAAGCTTATCATCAGTACTGTATAAAGAATGAACAAAAAATATTGAAATATTGTCGAACTTGTTAGTATATCATCGCCAACTTCTGCTTGCCTTTGAGACTCGGTTGCAGGTTGATAGTATTTACACCGATTTCTCAAAGGCTTGATATTACTGGTAGTCTAGTTTGCCAAAGTAAATGGTTCTCTGTCTAATATAATTGAAGTACCCTATGGCGTACCCCAGGGTTCGCATATTGGGCCAATTTTATTTAATCTCTTCATTAACGACATAATTGAAGTATTTTAATGTATGCAGACCATGTGAAACTTTTTAGGCAGGTATCTGGTAATGCAGATGTGATGCTGCTTCAGAAGTAATTGGAGGGATTTTGGAGTTGTCCAGAATTAACGCCCTATGTTTGAATGTCACTCAATAGAAGAGCAAGTAGCATATCGATCAGGAACTCAGATTAATGACAATTTTCATATATTAAGCAATGTAATAGAAAGACAAATATAATAAAATAAAGAACTATTTTGAACATTCATGGATTTCAGAGTAGCATTCGATACACTCAATAGAATAACAATAAGAAAATCACTACTACAAGTGAATGTAGAAGCAAAAATCGTAAGAATCGTTGAAAGTGCAAAAGAAGAGGTAAGAAAGAGAAGTACAATTGTAAGGAAAACATCGGAAAAATTCAAACATGGAAAAAGCTTTTAAACAATGAATTAGCTTAAGTCCACTATTATTCACAATTCTAATGAAGAGCATATTAAAAGAAACCAGACAAAAATCAAAAAGGTTACAAACACTGGTTGTTTATAGAAACTTAATACCTGTAAAAATTGTATTGTAAGTAGATGACATAGTTCTTACAAGATATACTTATCCCAAATTGCAAAAAATTAAGGTTGAAAGAAGTTGAAGCTAAAGAAGTGCAAGTCAACACAAACAAGAGTCAGTTAATGATAATTAACAGTAGAAGAGAGAATAACGATAACAGAAAAATCTACATAAACGGACAAGAATTAAAAATAAAACAGGATATGAGTATGAAGCACGATCACATAAGATGGAACAATAGACTCAGAAATAACGAACAGAATAAAGAAAGCGAATAGCCTCTATTTCGTATTAAATAATACAATAGTTCAACCCGTAGTAACATACTCCTGACTCCTGCGAATCTTGGATCAGGACTTAAGGAATTAACAGCTATAAAAATGAAATTTCTTGGAAGAATTGCGGTAATCGCTAGATAGAGAGGAAGAAATGTAACAATCATACAACTAGTTAATCAAAAAGAGACTTTATTAACAGTAATAGAAAAGAGACGGCTTAATTGGTATGGAATTGTCATTAGAATGAGTCAAAATAACGATGTTATAAAAGTAATAAAATCAGAAAGAATAGACAAAAGAAGGAGAAGCAGATAAAATTGTAGAAATCGGAAAAAGAAAATATGAAGATACGATGGAAACAAAGCGAATGGCAATGGTCCGAAAGGAATGAAAAAAAAGGGTGAACGAAGAAGAAAATGTATTTTTAGTTAAATATAATATAATACTAACTAATTAGAATGACTTCACTGAAGTACTTACACCCGGAATAGTGTAAATACAGGTGATTTTCTTTTTTAAACACATTCTTACCGTTCCAATCTTTTTTTTTCCTCGATTTTTTTTTCTATAATTGTGATTTTCAAAGTACATCCTTCACAGCTGCCCATCGTAGTCAATATCACCTCCCTCGTAATTCAACACATTCAAGATTTATTGCCCCGTATCAGTGCTATTCCAGCACTCTCTTATATTCATCCCATCGGCATCAGCAACGTTCTCTGCCGTGTCCACTTTCCTACAAACTTCGCCAGAAAAGCCATGGTCGTCGGCCGACAAGTCCAAACACCATTTATTCAAACTTTAACCGAATTAAAAGAGATGCAGGAGGAAAGAAATTTTGCAAAGCATTAATTGAACTAATTCATAATTAAAGAGGTTGGGTAGAAGGAAGAAAGATAAGTAAATGGTTGTGGACAAAACAGGAATGATAAACTAAAAAAGAAAAATATCAATTTAGTAGATTTTATTTAATTTGTAAGTAGAACAAGCAGAATTAAGGACTGACAGGGCGAATACGAAAATAAATAGTTTTAAATGGTATGTAGGACGACGCGTCATTTGCAACAAACTATTCTAATAAATTTTTTTCTAACATCGTGAGTTTACACAAAAATGAAGTTTAATGTTTACTCGAAAATTTATACGTGACAACACCTCACACTTTTAATAAAAATATGTGTCATGTAACCAAGGAATATCGACCTGATGAATCATATAATTGGGTTAGTTTGCAGATGTTTCGGATCGTTTAATCGTTTTAAGATTATTATTTGGTAAAGTACTTTCGATAATTCGACCGTTCTAAATATCTAAGTGCACTAAAATAAAAACTTATTTTTAGAACGTTTAAGAAACCATTTTTTATACTTGACTGAGTTATCGGTATTGTAATATTTGGATAGATATAAAAAACTAATATTTATTCCTTGATAACGACTGATTTTAGAAAAAAATGTATGAGACATTTTTATTCTACATGCGTACCTCATCCATAAATATGTGTATTATTCGCGGACACCCTGTGTATACTAAACAGAAAAATAGAAGCGACAAAGGAAAAGGAGGAGAAAGGATAAGCAGGAAGGTACAATAAGCCTAAGGCTGCAGTATCGGAATACAGAAACCGTCCTGTCATATCTACCCTCTAAGGAATAAAAGAATAAAGCACAGGGGGAGTCCAAATCCTCCGTTATTTGTGCTAGTGATAGATATCAGAGGAAAAAAATTCAAAAAATTAAAGGAAATAGAATCAAAAGGTGACAAGCTGGAAGTTGTACCTCTGGTAAACTTTGATAAATAAGTACGCTTATCTTTGGACACATACCATAACCTTATTCTTCTGATAGAATATTTAGTACAACAACAACAACCTGTTAAATCTTATGAAATCTTCTACAAAAACTAAAATGTCCAGTTTATCCCCCGACCAAGTTCTGTCCGTGAGGAATATTTTTTGGTGCGCCCATGTGCGGTATCGCCTTCATTCTTATCGGCGGATGCAAAGGCCAGCATCATCGCTCGGGGGGCGGCCGATGGAGCGAGCGGCGGCATCTCGGGGACCGGGGAAGGGGGCGGTTCGCCGCCCGCCACCCCCAACGATTATACTCGGAGTCTGTAGTTTGTGTGTCTCGCGACTACGTTATGTCTAATCGATGCATTTCTGCGCGTCCCGTCTTAACCGGTCGCCGGCCATTACGCACCTTAATGGGACCATTTGGGACCGTTCGGACCCATCGGAGGGCCTCACGGATTCTTTGCGGGGTCCGAATTGGGAAATAATTTTTGGCAGTAGTTGCGTTACTCTATTATTTAATGGACAGGAATTGTTCAGGTTGCACTAATGAACAAGTCAGGAATACGCTTTGGGGCTATTATGTGTTTTAAGGAACTAGAAGAAATATTATTAAATTTAATTTTGGATTAAATGGATGGATTAAAGTCGCCTATTAATTATAATTGTTCAAAATTAACACAGTATATAAAAAATGTAATATGTAATATTACTATTTTCTGTGTAATACTGATTTACAAATGGCTCGTTGTTTATTCTTGTGGCCCGTAAGGTATGCTCGTAAGCTCTGAGATAATGTTGGTTACATTTTCACCCTGTGTTGGTTTTTCCCTATCAATACATGTCATTTGAAATCTCCTGCTCTCAGACACTTTTACGACAAAAAAAAACCCTTTTTGTATGAGTATATGACGTTTTTTCATTAATCGCACTTTTAATATTTTGCTGATTCACAGTCTTCCCAGATGGAAAATGGAAAAAATATTCAAGATACAAAATCTAAATCACGCTATTTAAACAAGAAAACAAACTATACAGACAAGAAATTATTATTATGTCTAGTAGCGAAACTGCCATCAACTCTAGTGTATTCACCTCCAAGATGGGTTGGAAATGCCGAGAAAAACTAAGCGAACTTAGCAAAAAGAATGTTGTTTCCTTTTTTACAATTTCCCGTTTAAGTATTAGCAATCTTCTGCTTCCATCAATTTGGCTTCTGAAAATATCATCTCACCGTAGATCATATTTGCAGGATCACAGGCAAAAATGTTCCTCCTCCAACATACCCAAATTTTAAAATCGTAACTGTCTAAAAGATACAACAGAATTAAGCAAGAAGTTACTTACCTGAATAAAATAAAAATTAAACGGAGTGCCACAAGGTAGTGTATTAAATCTATCTAGTAACATTCTGGATACAATCGAAAAGTTGTCTGATGATATTTTCAAGAAATAATCAAAAAGAGGTTGAGAAAAAGCTCTAAACATCCACTGATAAAAAGCCAGTTCGTACATTTAGATTTCACTAATAGGAAAAAACAACGCATCCCTATTAATATTAAAGATACCCACAAACTAATTCAACAAAATATCCAATATAATATAAAAAAATAAAAAAGAAAGGTTTAGTTTGTCAAGAACCCCGCATAAAATCGTAAATTTCAAATATTTCGAAAATGGATTGAGATAGTGAGATGATTCAAAAACTTGCAGATTTGTATACCAAAGAGGGGGCGTATCTTCTTTTTTAAAATTCTTTTAAATATCGGAGAAAATGACAAAAAACTATCAAAACAAAAAAAGAAATAGGTCTCCCCCTTCATGTTGACGTTCACTGCATCCTTGCACACGTTTTCGGTAAAAGTTGGTTTACTATTTGTTCAGCACCGTTTTCGGAAATTGTAAACAACTTGAATCAAACTTGAGCAATCATGAAGTATGTGAATTAAAGTACTTGCATCGAGAATGATAAAAAAATATAATCAATATATGTTTTTTTAATATTTTACTTTGTATTTTTTAATGCCCTATACTCAATTATTCAAATTTGTGTAAAAAATACTAATACATTCGCGAATTTAAAAATGTGCTATGATTTTTTCGGAAGTATATAGATAAGCGTTTGAGTTTTTTTAGTAAAATTTCAGTTAACAATAAACTTTGTGTTCTTGAAAATGTATGAACCAATTTTCAGACGAAATCACTCGTTCTACGCTCTCGTGATTTTTTCACATAAATTCATTCATACATTTCTACAGAACTATGTTTTCATTGTTAATTGAAATTTGATTGGAAAAAGCCGGCAAATATTTATTGTATCTTTTAAATTTTTATTGCCGTTAACGTTACGATTATTGATCAATTCTTGGAAACTTTCTCTTTAAATAATTTGCAGTGCACCATTTCTCCATTAATTTAACCCACCACAAACATTATTTTATACCCCACTTGTATGTGCGACAAAAAAATGGAATATACTTGCTATTAGATCCAGGTCTCTGCAATGCTCTAGTCGATGTGTATATCACACAAACAATGTTGTCAAAGTAGTTTTGGTTGAGATCGTGTTCATTTCTTTTTTGTTTTATGTAATGGAATCAAAAGAAACGAGACATATTTATCGGTAATGTGTTTGTAGGTCCATATATTCTTTGAAGGCGTAATGGGGCAAGTGTTTTAAGTCGGAAAAACTCACTTAATTGAGTTAAAAAATTGGAGCTGGTTTCTTAAAGTTGTTGTGAAAGTTGTTTTTATTTTCTGATATTACATCGATAAAGGGCGCATAGGTGTTTTTGGTAGTTCTTCACCCATATTTTTATCGTTGAAAGGTAATGGAATGGTAGAGTCATCTGCAGAAATGATCCCAGGACACTGTCTTAAGGAATTTCAGGTTCAATTTGTGTTCTCCATAATACTTAACAAGGAAATATATATAACCCAACCTAACTGACCTACCTCATATCCTAAAATTTTTCAGGGAAAAAGGATGGGAGGAATTGCTATAAATAATGGGAGTAGAAGGCTTAAAAGACAAAATTTGCAAGTTTGCAAAAATTGGAACCCTATTTTATTGCATCTTTCCATTTTTTCTGGGTCTTTCTTTTTCCCTTTTTTCTTTCAGTAACCTCCATGCTACATTTTTTGCCTTTCTTGTATATTCCCTTCTCTCCAAATGCGCAATCCATTTAACCGTTTAACTGTTTCTGAGCTCATTAAAAAGGTATTAAAGTTCTTAATTGCTATGTCTTTCCTAGCCTTCATCAGTTTTTCTTCCCTCATAAATATTTCTCCCCCATATCTCAATTTTCATTTTATCCTTTTTCGTCATGGTCTATGTGTCGCAACCATAGAGCAATGTTGGTGTTAAAATTGTTCTTTTTCATAATGCGTAATATGTTAACAAAATTAAATATTACCGTTCAGAGTGCGTCCCCTCTATTTTCCTTCTGTTACTTCAGACTCTTCCGTTTCTTCTTGAATCTTCACTGTGCTAACTGTTTGCCTTAAAGTCGTTTGTATTAAATTTGTGTTATTATTTTCGAGATCTTCAGTTTTGTTGGCATATTTACTGTATCGTATGCTACCTTGAAATCTATAAACAGGCAATACGTGTGAATATCATTCATTACATGTTGTTACCACTTGTTTTAGTATAAAAATCAGACCTATATAGATCTTCTTTTTATAAATCCGCATTCATAGTTTCCAACTATTTGCTCTGATTGGATTTTTTTCCAGTATTTTATAAATGTTATTCTCCTCTCCTTTCTTATATGTATATTAGGCAGATACTTGCACTGTTCCACGATTAATAAATTCATATCTTTGTTATCAATTTCGCGATTTGCTTCGTTTGTATTTCTCCTCCAAATGTATTATCGTCTGCAGTGATTCCGTTCGCTCCTGGGCTCTTATTATTTTTCATTTTTGATATTATATCTGGTATTTATTCGTTCATTGATTTTGGTTTAACTCTCTCCTGGATTTCTTCGTTTTCACTTGTTACCTCTTCAAGCTGTGGCTATTTTGCATTTGCCATTTTCTTCAGCAAATATTTAAAACATTATTTCCATATTTTTTCCTCATAATTTTTGTTTCCTAATAATTTACAGTTGGCGCTTTTTGAATAAATGTTTCCTCTTTGATATCCATTTTTAATTTTTTTTGCTTCCTGGTAAAAATTTCTTATCTCTTTTTATCTATAGTGTTCTTCCATTTCTTTAATTATATCTTCTAATTGGTTTATTTTTTTACTTTTTTTACTAAGTGTCAAGTTTTTCTTTTTGGATATGAATAAATTTTTTTTTCTAAAGTCATCCGTTTTCATAGAAATAAATATTAGTATTTTAGATCTATCCAAATATTATTTACCAAAAAGCAACTAAAGTCGGCAACACCTAGGACTCAGTCAAGTATAAACAATGGTTTTTTAAACGTTCTAAAAATAAGTTTTTATTTTAGTACACCTGGATATTTAGAATGGTCGATTCCAGGAGATATGGAAGAGTGAAAAATGTATTCTCGGTAATTATTACACGATCCGAACTATTTCAACCACTACTTTTTTTAGGAAATACACTACATTTTCCAACAATCTTCGAAACGTTGATATAAAACATCGCGGATTAGATTAATTAACATGTTGTAATATTCTTGATTTGAATTAAATGCCAATTTTCAATGAATTATCGAAACTATTTTTTTACCAAACGATAATATTGAAACGATTAAACAATTCAAATCATCTGCAGACTAACACAATTTTATGATATTCCTTGCTTACATGACACGTGTTTTTGTTGTGTTCTATAAGGTCTTATCTTCATGACCGTTTTGCATTTTGTTCATTAATTTCAAATATTTATCATTTTTTAGAAACATTATTACTTTTAATATTCACTAAAAACATTCAGAATCCAACACCGTTTTGCACAAAACCGTCTCTGATGAATTTCATCTTTTTCTCTATTCGTTTGTCACGTTATCTGACAGACCACAAAGGAAATATACATTAGAAACGTCAAGCAGAAGAGATATTTGACGACGAACGTGGACATGTACATGAGACATACTTGTGCAAGTAATTTGAAAGAGCTACCGAGCACAGTCACGCGATCCAGCTCAAACTTTTGATGTTTTGTCAAGAGTGAGCGAAATTGTCGGTATGTTATCGGTTTATATTATACAACAGCAATACTTAAAGAACAAGAGATTCTTAAAGACGTTCGATAATGTTCACTTATAATTAGTAATAAAATGATGTAATGTATTCATTCCAATTTACTGTCTAATAATATTTAGGTTCTAAATCTAAGTTAGAGACTTAGCACTTTGTCAGTGGTTTGTTAAATATGCAAACACTATTCCGAACTAATTTGCCAAAGATTCTCGTCTTGTTGAAGCACGTATTTTTCCTGTTTTCCGAAGTTAAATGAAAATCGCCGCTGGACCTTCGGATTTAGTCCTTACGCGATTATCGCAGCTCGTTTCGTGCGTTCAATCATCCTCAATTAGCAGCTTCTCTAACTTCTTAATAATTACGGCTTGCCAGGAAACAAACCGACCCCCTCCTCTCCCACCCGACACTCCGACGGTCAGTGTCTAACGTTGATGGGCCAAAGTAATGGATCCATCATCCCTGCGGACAGCAGGTCCCTGCAAAAAACAACGTCAGAGTCTCTGGAATCGCCAACAACAACTTTCCGTTGACCCGACTCATTTACAGCCTCTGAATTTCCACGAAAAAATTATTATTTTGGTACAGAGATATGGAAAAATAAATTTATAAAAAAGTGATCATTTTTTTATCATACCTGTGGCAGCATAGACCCAGATGGTCTAAATCAAGAGTGGAGTGCCACAGGGAGCCGTAACTGGTCCAGTATTAGCATTATTGTGTTTACAAGTTGTAAATATGATTCATTTCATCCAAAAATGGCTTTACTTTTTTAAATCACTTGATTTATCTAAAAATGTACTTAATTTTTATCTAAAAAGGTTTCAGCCCACCTAAAAAATTTCAGTTCATTTAAAATTGTTTATTCCATCTGGAAATTTATAAGCGCCTCATTTTACTATAACGGGCTTCATTTACTCAAAAATTTATTAATATCAAATTTTTGAAAAAGGATTGAATTTATCCGAATTAAATCGTTGCCATGTATCTAAAATTAAGTATTCATTAAAAAATATTTTAATTTTCACTAATAGCTTCATTTTCTTAAAATCGATTCATATATTTTTAAAATGTCTTCCTTTTTTCTAAAAATCAAAATGTTTCTTAAAAGATTCTTTATAATTTAAAAAATGGCTTTATTTTTTTTAAATGACTTCATTGTTCTGAAAATTGATTAATTTTTCTAAAAATAATCTCATTTTTTATAAAATTCCTATTTCTAAAAAATATTAATGTTTCTAATAAATAGCTTCATTTTTTTTAAGAATCGTTTAATTTCTTTATTTTTGTATTTTTTTAAAATAGCATATTTCTAAAAATGGTGCGAATTTTTTAAATTGTTTATTCTGATTCTAAGTTTATTACTTTTAAAATTGCGGCATATTTCTAAAAATGGTTGAAATTTACTATAATAAAATGAATTATTTTTTCATATTTCTAAAAAATTCTTGATTTTTCTAAAAATGTTTCTAATTTTGTACAATGAATTCATTTATAGTTTTTTCTAAATTGCTGCATATTAAAAATGGTTAAAATTTTCTATAAATCGCTTTATTTTTCTGTAAGTTTATTATTCTAAAATTTTTTCTAAAAAACTTTCTATATTTCTAAACTGTTTCCAATTTTCTATACATCGATTAATTTTTCTATAAATGCATATGTACCAAAAATCGCCTTATTTTACTACAGTATGCTCTATTTATTTAAGAATCGCTTATTTGTTTTAGTCTATATTTTTAAAAATTTTCAATTACTAACTCTTCTGCTGCATGTTGATCATGTTAAAAATATTTATTTTTCTAATGAATTTATATTTCTAAAAACTTTCCATATTTCTTAAAAGTTGTTTCTTTTTCGAAAAATTCTTTTAATGTTCTGTAAATCGCTTAATTTTTCTATGAAATTATGTTTCTAAAAATCCCTTAATTTAACTAAATAATTCTTGCTTTTTTTGGGAATTACTTAATTTCTTTAAATCCAGATTTTTTAAAATTGCTGCATATATCTATATGTATATATGTATATATCCGTTTGTTATTTTCTAAAAATCGTTTCATACTGCTAAAAATAAAGTGAAATCATTCAGAAAGCAAAAATATCCTGATAACAATTATAGATAATCATAAGTTTAAAAGAATAAAGTTGTTGGTGATATTTTTTTATAAGGTCTTATTTGCCAAGATGTGTTCAGATTATCATAGATATTGTGGAGTGGAGGAAAGCTAACACATCTATAACAAGGATTGAACACTTTTATCCTTCGTTTTTAGGAAATAGTTCTTTTACAGAATGTCATTTCCTAATTAAACCCCAACAAACTTCCTTTGATAAAGTCTTGGAGCAATTTGGCCTCCCAGTTTCGATGTATTCACTAAACTTTTATTTTCTAACAAAGCATTTTGGTCTCTATAGAAATACTGAATTTCTAATTTTAGGTTCTATTCCTTCATTCTTAGATAAACTAGAATGAAGTTAAATGTCTTTTGAACAAGCACAAACATTCTTAACCTACAATGTTAGTTTACTGGTTTTTCCGTTTTCCTTCAGGAGATGTGGCGGATCGCGGAACTCCTAGGAGCTATCATTCTTCGACGGATTATTATCCAGGCCCTTTGTCATCATTCATAACCTTAAAATTGATTTATTGTTGCCGGTCAAGTTATAGGCCAGCCAGAAAACATAAGTAATTAGCGGAAGCTATTCCGGAAAATTTTTGTAATTGATGATTGGTCGCGTGTTGGGTTTCTCATGAGCCCGATGTGTTTATCAAACGGGTTGATTGAACTACAAGAAAAATTAAAAAGAGTAAAGAGGTCAGTTATGATTTTTTTTGGAAATGTGGTCCTGCTGCCGGTCAAATCAATTGACCTGCGGATCGCCCCGTAAGATTTTTGGAATATCTGTTGATTTCTGTGGCTATTGTTCCCCATGTATGTTGTCAAGCTGTCACCCGTACCTCTTCCCACGATTCAAACTGTCTAACACAAGTAGTAACTCTTTAGTTTACTGTTTTTATTTCAGTAGACACTACGTAGCAGGTACTGTCCCAGATTTATACCGTGCGCGAAATTTTTTACTTCATTGGCGTACAGAAAGAAGAATTAGGATTAGGAAGAAAATTCGTACTGCCAGAAATTCTGGAACTTGAATTAAATGAAAATTCCTTAAAGCTCCGAAAAATATAAGAAAATAATTAATGAATTTTACAAAAAAAATTCAGGACTTCTAGTACAATTCAGTTAATTGTAAACACATTTTAGCGAATTTTAAGTACCATTTGATAATTTGGTAGAAGTTTTGGATATTTTTATTAATAAAGTGAAATATTCAATGAATTAAAAATGATTTTGTAGATTTTAAATATTTTTTTTTCAAAATTTTATCAAGATTGGACTTAAACGTTACACAATAATTTTTAAATAGTTTAACGACTCCTACACATGTATTTATAGCGATTAGAGACAAAATTTTGAAAATTTGTATTAAAACTGAACCGAAAGATTTCAAAAACTAGGCAACCACAATGTTGATGATGATGAAGTTGAAGAATTCGTACTACAAAAAGAAGGACCAAGATTTCTTTAAATAATTAAGATTAAAGAGAATGATAAAAAAAGTTGCACTGGAAAGGAGAAATATTGCAAATTCAGTAAATTTAAAGACATTTTGAAACATTTATTACATTAGATTTTATCAAAATTGGACAGAGAGCTAAAGAATTTGTATTGAAAATCAAGTGTTTCGTCAAGTTTTAAACAAACTTATGGGTATTTTAAGAGATTTTAGTGAATTCCTAGTATACCTAAGAGAATCCTAGTGTAAATTCAAAAAAAATCCAGGATTTCATCAAAATTATGATTAAAAGCTAAGTGAAATAATCAAAAAAATAGTACTAGAAAGTAATTCACAAGAAATATTTTAATCTCAGTGAATTTAGATATATTTTGAAGATCACAAATAAGATTTATTTAATTAGTTGAAATTTGTATCCCAAAAGCAAGGACAAGTATTTCATAAATTTTTAAATAAACTTGTGAGAATTCTAAAAGAGTTCAGTGAATTTATATATATTTAAAGAATTCTAATGTATATTTAAAAAATTGTAGGATTTAAAAAATCAATTCTAGAAGTGCAATAAAAAGGAATATAACGAATTTAATGAATTTAAAGATGTTATAAAGATTTAAGAAATAATAGGATTTCTTCAAAATTATCAATAAAACCAAAGTGAAAGATTTAAAAAAATTGTACTGGTAAGGCAATTATAAGGAACATTGCGAATTCAAATTTAAAGACATTTTGAAGATTATTAATAACATTTATTTTAGAGAAAGATAAAGAATTCGTATTGCAAAAGAAACGAATGTGCTTCATAAAATTTTAAAGAAAATCGTGGAAATTCTAGGAGATTTCTGTGAATTTCTGGTATATTTAAAAATTTTAATGTATATTCAACAAATTCTAGAATTAGAGAATTTTAATGTAAATTTACAAAATTATAGGACTTTTCCAAAATTATAATTAAGACCAAAGTGAAAGATTTAAGAAAATAGTAATGAATAGGAAACCAAAAGGAATATTGCGATTTAGATGCATTTAAAAACATTTTGAAAATTTTAAAGAACATTCATTTGATTAGTTAAAGTTTTTTCAAAATTGGAGAGAAAAAACTAAAGAACTTTTATTGTCAAAGCAACGACAAGTACTTCATAAAATTTGAATCAACCTTATGGGTATCCTAAGTGATTTAGGTGAATTCTCAGTATATATAAGAGAATTCTAATGTAAATTTACGAAATTATAGGATTACTTTAAAATTATAATTAAGACCAAAGCGAAAGATTTAAAAAAAATAGTAATGGAAAGACAACCACAAGAATATTGTGATTTGGGTGAATTTAAAGACATTTTTGAGGATTTTAAAGAACATTCATTTCATTAGTTATACTTTTTTTCAAAATTTGAGAGAGAATTTAAGACTTCGTATTGCAAAAGTTATGACAGGTACTTGATAAAATTTTAATCAAACTTACGGGGATTCTAAAAGGTTTCAATAAATTCCTATTACATTATATTTATGAAATTCTAGGATGTCTTCAAAATTATTATTAAGACCAAAATGAAAGATTTAAAAAAATATAAAAGACAACCGAGAGAAAAATGGCGAATTTAATAAATTTAAAGTAGTTTTGCAAATTTTTATTAACATTTATTTTATTACTTAAAGTTTTTTCAAAAATGGACAAGGAAAATTAAAGAATTCATATTGAAAACTCTTTAAAGAGTCACGTGGAATTCTAAGAGATTTCAGTGAATTCAAATGTAGTTGAATATTTTAAATTTATTTAATTTGTTCGTTGTTTTCTCAAAATTGAATTGAGAAAGCTAAATAAGTAATTTTATCAAAGCAGTGAGGTTTTATTTTAATTATTAATTTAAGAAAACGTTACATTAAATTTAAATCTGTTTCGTTCTAATTAGAACTTAGTAAATTCTATTGAAATATTTATTAAAATTGAAATATTCATATTGATATTGATATTCATATTTGAAGTTTGTAAGTGACACTTTAAAGAATTTATATGATATTATCAATATTTGAAGTTTTCAATAAACTTGTAGGGGTTTTAAAATATTGTAAGCACCAGAAGGATTTTTATAATTGATATGGGAGGTTTGTATGCGAGAATTGTGGGATGCCTTTGGCCAAAACGATTTAGGGCGCTCCTGTTGACATTCAGTGTATTTTACTGGTGTTTCTCCTCAGATGGACAGCTCTTGAAAAGTTTATTTTGCGAGAGTGGTCCCATAAATCAGGGCATTAGCATGGGCGTCGATGGAATGGAAGGATAGTGCCAGAGATGGTGGATTTATGGGTGGCAAAAAATTACTAGAACTGGAGCACTATCGACATTCGTCTTGTTCGTCTGGTTGAGGTGTCCCGGCTTTAAATTATTTCAGCCTTCTCACGTGAAGCCAAGAATCTACTTCTTTACGATTTAGTGCAAAATAGTTTTCTTGTAAGTAATTAGTCTGAAACTCGAAGGAATATCTGCGAACAGCAGTGATCTAATAAATAAAGTGGCATGTTACAAGCCGGACGGTTTCTTAGAAAATGATAGAATGACTTGCCAGCGAGATTAGCATGTGAGTTATTCAGTAAATTGCGCAGATTGATCACTTGTAGTGGATATTTACATGTACTAATTACAACGGTATGTGGAGTGAAATATTGCGAAAACAAAACTAAGCTGATGGCAGAAATAACGGGGGAGATCGACGCTCAGCACTCACGTTCGCACCTTTTTCTAATTTTAAGTTACTTTTCAGATTTCTACAGTGTATTGAGTCTTTAGTTCCAAGAGGATTTATTCGCTCTAATGCTTCGACAAGTTTGCAATTTAATACAAATACTTATCAAATTAGGTATTTGACTAAAAATATATATATATATATATATATATATATATGTGTATGTTTTGCACAATTTTAACATAAAAAATATGATTTAATAATTTTGAACCAAAATTAGTCTCTTGATCGATTCGATTGGAAACAATAACGAAGAAGTTGTAATGTCATTGTTAAAGGAAGTAGTAAAGGAATTATTTTTTAAAATCTTTTTTCTTTTTGTTTTTTTAGATGGAACACCCCGTATGTTTTTAAATTTTTATAAACCTCTAGCCGAGCTAATTTCAACGATGTATCACACTTTATGTCTATTATGTTTAATAAAGGATCTACGGCCACCTGAAAATCAGATTTTTTTTTATTTAGATGTATGTACCAGCCAAAACGTTGAAAATCAATAAAAACTGCTTACTTGTTCCTATTCTAACTTTTCAAGTTCTATGCTATGGTATTAAAAAATATTTGATACAAAGTGATAAAAAATTTGAAATCCCATCTGGTTTTTAATCAAATATTTTTTAATGCCGTAGCGTAGAACATAAAAAGGTAGACTAGAGACATGTAAGCCGTTTTAATTGATTTTCGACGGTTTGGCTGCTACATACATCTAAATTGAAAAAAATGTGATTTTCAGGTGGCTGTAGATCCTTTATTAAACATAATAGACATAAAGTATGATATATCATTGAAATTATCTCAGCAAGAGTTTTATAAGATTGTAAAAACATGCGGGGTGTTCTATTTAAAAAAACGAAATTTTTTTCTGGCACTACGTTCCTGAACACACTGTATATTTGGGACTAATTTTAAAATGTGAATCTCAAGACCGCCTACACTTTTTGTAAAAACTGTTTTTCGTAACTTCAATAATAACGGATCCATCGTACTTCGACGCACTAATGCCTCATCCTGTAGGTACTAGTGTTATAATATTTAGTATAGAAGTTGCACAATTTAAATAAAAAACTATTTTAATTTTTCTCTATATTTCATGAAAAATTTAAAAAGACGTTATAGTTTCGAATATCGGCAAAGGCATTTATACATATAAAATACTAAAATATGTGCCCAAAATTTGAAAGTCAATAGTGAATTTTCTTAATGTTGTTTAATTGATTCTTCCTCGAAATCTTTAGCAACAATATTTTCTCCTCTTTAAGAGATTTTCGCTTTAATTTTAACAAAAAAAATCATCTAATAAATCCTTATACGAACAAGAGCTTTCAGATTTTTACATCATATATCTCTACAGAATTTCTATAACTGTGCGTGAAATATTATCCAATTTCATGCATTCTTTTCATCAAGCTCACCTAATTTCAAGTATTGGTTAAAATTATATGATTCTGCAGTTGTTTTGCTTTGATTTTGATAGAATATCGCCATTAATGATAATAGAATGGGTAGAATCGAATACTTTTAAGAATCGCATACTTAGTAACAAGTAGCAAAGTATTCGAATATCAGTTCTAAAATTTTTAGAACGCGACGCATCCATATCCGAATAATTAAAATACGGAAACCACAATTCGAATACTTTGCTACTTGAGTTGGGTAGCACAGACAACTTTTAAGAATCGATTATTTCTCGAGACCCCCGATGACAGTCGTTCAAATCTAACTTGTGTTAATTTTTTATAGTTAATGAATTGTAATATACGTCTAAAATGACAATTAAAAACAAAGTAACTTAAAAATTTCAATAGCTGTACTTACCATTTCAATAAATAATTTTTCTAAAAAGGATCGATTCAATAACTTATGATAATGTTTAAAATTGTAAGTACATATTTCCTGGTTTTAAAGAATTTAAGCTTAATCCCATTTAGTAATTATTGAGCAAAATGATTACCAATCTCTAGAATACCCACAAATTGTTACCCTTTAAATTTCTAGTGAATTATCTGTTTTATGTTATTTATTGTTTATCTTGAAGATTTTTTAAATGTAAGCGAAACTAACTGCACAAAGATTAAATTTAACAAAAATGATACCCTTATTACCAAAATACAAAATGACATTGGTTTAAAGAAATAGGTATTTTATCAAGATGTATTTTTACCTCGTAGATGAGGATTGTAAGGACTGTAGAATTTTTATATTATAATATTGACAAATACTTCATAGTCAAAAAATAGTAACTACAGGTACCACGATAGTATAACTTATATTTGCCCAAATTGATTGAACTAATATCATCACTGATGGCCAGCAAGATCGCAGGGTTTTAGTTCTGTTGACTTTTGCCCTTTACCCATTTTATATTAACACGACATAAATTATTATATGCAAGACATGATACTTGTGATTAAATAAAAAATAAACTAAAAACAATTCAACCAATCAATATCGGAAAACATTCTCTGAGAAGAGTTCAAATAAACTCGAAATATCGACATTGCGAAAAAGTTTTATTTCTTACTACCCCAAAAATTTTCACAAGAAAAATTCATCAGGCTCGTGGAAGATGAGTATTGCTTTATAATCATTAATTATTGTGTTAGATAATTGTTATTCATATAAAATAATATACAGGATGTTTCGAAATGCATGCGAAACAATTTAGTAGGTGATTTCTCGTTGAATGTTAAGAATATTTTTTTCTCAAATCCGAGTTAATCTAGAGAATTTTTGGGGATTACATACACTCATAAATGTCTGTAATCCAATTGTCCCCATATATATATATATATATATATCACTCCAAAACACCCTGTATTTATAATTAATTGTTAAAAAATAATTTTTCTACTCTAATAGGTGTTCTTACTGCTCGCCGTTAATTGTTGATATTTTATATTGAGTTAAGTACTGCTATTCCACGCTAATAAAAATGGAATTAATTTATTTTTTCAAGATCTAGATCTTTATATTTTTTTATAAACCCACCCTGACCTCAAGTACATCCCGATATTTTTTATTTATTTAAATCCACGATTACCTTTAAGGTATTTTATCGTTCCTAGTTATCCCCACGACTTTTCCACGTGTAATCTAATATCGTTTGCATTATTTTATATTGTAAATATCGAGTACACTTATGCATAACAGGTCGTATTTCCATATGTCTTTAAACCAGGATTTTGATTCATTACTATCAATTCTACATCTAAAGAGAATGTTAATTGTGAATAATTGTCACTTTGGTGATTTGTGGACAGAGCTGCATATTATTTCGATGTGAAATAAGGAAACCGATCGTTATATGAACTCAGAAAGCTGTAAATGATTGCTTAAGATTGTAATTACATTAATTTTAAAATATTATCTACAGGAAACTCGAGAAATTTATTGAAACGTATAACATCACTTGATTTTTCCACGCATTCGTTTTGTTATTTGGAAAACGGATGTGTCTGAAAGTTCGTGGACGGTCGTCAACAAATCTATGGAAATAAATGCAAAGACAAGTGAGTGAGAGCCAGACCATGGCCATGGTGACGGGGCTGTCGCCCTAATAACTGCTTTTACATCGATCCGAAGCCACCTCTTCTTCGGCGACTGAACCCTTCTGCACTCCTACGGGGCCCCCGCGACATTTTTTCCTTAATCTCCAATCGCACTTATTCAGAAATGACCAATAATACAAAATAAAAACAATAATACACTACTCTGTTATATTTTATGAGTTAACTACTACTGAAAATATTAATCTTATGGTTTTGATAACAGGAATGATTGATTATGAAGAGGACGCCCATTTCTGTATCAAATGTCATGTTACAATCATCGGATTAGATAACTACATCAACCACAGAAAAGTAGGTTGCTGTAAGAACATCACCGAAGCTCCTAAATCGCCTCTACCAAGCCAACTCTTATCTTCTGACGAATCTTTTAACCTTAAAGCTGATGACTTCTTTACCTCTTTGGAGTTAAGAAGTAGCTCTAAAAAATCAGAAGTCCAATCAACGTCTGGAAAGAATTTTAGCGGTATTTTGACTAGAAGCAAAACAACGGCTGTCATACAGGCCAGTTCGTCTCAGTAAGTAAATTTATTTCACTACTAAGCTCCTTTTAGATCAATATAAGAAAAAATATATCCATAAGCACTACAGGTTTAGTCGGCGCATGACTTGGTCTACAATCTCTTTCCATCGTTTTACTCTCCATTGCCTAATGTTTAATTTTCTTATGTCTCACCCGTATTCTTCCTTCTACAAAATGTTTTAGCACCATCTTAGGGCTTCTGTTATTTTCCATCCTTACTATGTATCCCATCCTTCTCAGTCGTTGTGCTTTGACCACGCCAGATATCGCAGATTCCCACAACAGGTCGTATATTTCTTTGTATGGTCTTTATATCCAAATGCTTTCTTCAACCCTCAACCATTCTTCCGAATATTTTCCCTAGGAATTTTCTACCCATATTTGGATTCTCCGTGTTTCTTCCTTCTTCCTTCTTATTATTTTATTATCGTCTTTAATTTAAGGCTCCTAGCCTTGCTTTCATTTTCTCACTTACATTCGGTTTCCTTTTGAATTCCTCTGTATTTGAAACTGTCCACTTCTTCAAATTTGTATTGTTTTCTTCCTCTATATTAATCGTCAAATACCTTCTTTTTGATAATATTTCCTTTGTCTAGGTCATGAATTTTGTCTTTTTATTTGTTTATCACCAGTCGTTTTTGCTGATCTCTCCAATCTCTTTATTACTTTCTTCAATTATTTTTTGCTTGTAAGGATTATGTCGTCTACGTACGCTATACACCGATGTTTCTTGTGATATATTAACTCTTCTCTACTGCTTGTCTGTTGTCTGTTTCTACTGCCAGGTTAAATAATATTGGTTATAACGGATCTCCTTGCTTCAAACCCATTCCTACACTGAACTTTTCTGAGAGATTTTCTTATTCTGGTTTCTGAACGGTATAATGAAAGTTCTGTCATTGCTATTAATTTTTCAGGAATGTTCATTTTTTTAGTGCTCGTTTTACTTGTAATATATTGACTTTGTTGTATGATTTCTTGAAATCTATGAATATTATAAATGTTTTCTTATTAAGCTCGAAGTTTTCTGCTGGAATTTCTCTTAATACAAATACATATTTGGTGCAGTGCTATGCTTCAGTAATTTTTACACCTTGTCTTATCCCCTTGCTTGTATATTGGACACACAATTACTTCCCTTCATGAAATAGACATTTTATTTTTTGCCAGGTATTCTCCACTAGTTTATTTACTATTTCTCTGGTGTCTTCTATGGAAGGAGGTTCTATTATCTTTCTAATTTAAGATTCTAGTTGTTCTTCCTTTTCACTTTCTTGTATATATTGGTTGTTTGAGTCGCAATTTATAAATTTTTCTCTATATTCTTTCTATCTCTCTGTTATTCTTTCCTCGTCTGCTGTTTCTCATTTTCGCCTTTGAAGATCATAGAATCTTGGTTATATCCTTATTTCTCTTCCCTTAAGGCTGTATATAAAGTTCTAACTTCCTTATTTTTCAAGTTCTCTTTTAGTTCCTTAATGCTTTCTTTATGGTATTTCCTCTTTATGTTTCTCACTACGTTCTTACGCTGTCTTCTTTCCTTACTGTTTTTCTGCCTATTTTTTTCGGGATTGTTATTTAACATATTTAATGTGGCCTTATTCCTTTTGGTCACTGCTTCTTTGCATTTCTTATCAAACCAGTTTTTCCTGTTTTCCTCTTTTTATTCGGGACATCCGCACGTTGTTTCATTTTAATCTTTATTTCCTCCCATAGTTCATTTACGTTTTTTTTACCTTTATTTTCTTCAGCTCTGTGCCTAACATCTTTTGATATTTGTTCCTATTTTCTTATTCTTTCAATCTACTACCTTTTCAAGATTTTCTTTTCGTTATTTTTATTTACCGAGATGATCACTTTTAGTTTTATTCCTTCAAAAAATGGCCATAGTTCATATCTGGGGTTCTTTAACTTTTTACATTTAATATATTTCTATTCTCATTCCTTTCTACTAATTTGTAGTCAATTTAATTCAGCGTTTTACCATCCGGGCTCTTCCATGTTCTCTTGTGGATGTTCTTTCTTTGAAATCTTTACTTTAATTACCATTCTTTTTTTCTTTGGCAAAATGTATCAACAATGTTCCATTTTCTGATGTCTGTTCATGTAGGCTAAATTTTCTTATTGTAGGGAAGTATATCGTTTCTTTATCAAATTTCACATTGAAATCGCCTAACACTACTTCCAAGTCGTAGTAAGGTAAGATAAGAATAATTAATCTAATTTTTCCAGTGCATTTAAAGAACCTTTGGAGCCTCAACAATCGAAGTCTGGAAAGAATGTATGGATTGGTGGACACCAATTAAAAGAACTAGGACATGGAGATAACCAGTCAAAATTGATCAAAGCTGTTGATAACCTCGAACGAAGAAAAGACGAACCGCCAAAATTAGAGGATGTATATGAAGACAGTGATGAAGATTCTGAAGAGTACGATTATGATGTTGAAGATACAAGCAGTGACGATCAGGATGGACCACCGAGACATCATACCGGTAAATCAGTACCTATTTTTTATTCTTGTTGACTTATTTTGCTTGTTTAGGTGGTAAATGGAAGCCTTCTTCTCCGATCCAATGGACAAGAAGCACAGAAACGAGAGACTGGAACTTCCCTCCGCCAACATTCACAGGAGGCAAATGGAAGCCGAAACGATCTACTTCGCCTCGCGCAACTCACACTAAAGGCAAATGGAAACCCTCTTTTACTCATAAAGAGGACTACAATGATCCACCACCTACCTTTACAGGTAGTAAATGGGTAGCTTCGAAAAGACAGGAGCAGGATGTTCCACTACCAACCCATACCAAAGGAAAATGGAAACCAAGAGGAGAGGAGGAGCAGTATTCGAGTGGAGGAAAAGGTAAATGGAAACCGGTGGAAAATGTGGAAGATGATAATCCTCCCGCGAATTATACTAAAGGTAAATGGAAACCAAAATCCCCACTTGGTATTGACATATCACAGCCAACAATATCCAAAACAGAAAAACCTGAGGAAAACTATACTAAAGGAAAGTGGATTCCCCCAGAAGGAACTGAAACTAAACCATTTAAGAAAATCAGCGATAATTCTTTATTAAGAAAATCAAGTGGAACAGTTCAATATTGGTGCAGCCCTTGCAATAGAAGACTGGCATCGAAAATCGTCTACGAACGACATTTGAAATCAGAGCTACACTTCAAACGGACATCCAGAGATAGAGAATTTGATGAAACTGACGAATTATCTTTAATAAACGAAGCTAGAAGAACCATACTTATTCCTCCAGAGCATATATTCAGTAACCAAGATGCTGGTAGTGGAAACAAGAAAAAAAGAAACCGAAAAAAGCGGTACGAAAAATGTGATGTGTGTTACTCCAAAGTGCAAAAGTACATGATCGGAAAACATCTTATCTCACATTATCATTGCAGAAAAGGAGATATTAAATCTGAGGTTGCTAAAAGAATGGTGCTAGAAAATATACATGGTATCGTACTAGAGAGCCCATTCCAATGCAGTATTTGTAAATTTTACTGCAATACTCAACAAGATTTCTTACGTCACTGGTTATCTCCACAACACGTTAATAGACAGGCCCCTGGATATTTCTTCTGCATCCTTTGTAAATATCGTTCTAGCGATACCCAACTCATGTACAAACATTTGCAATCCTCAGAACATCTAGAAGTTATATCAGTAATTAACAGATCCGTACCGATAGTAATCAAGAAGATCAACCCCTTGCATT
Organism: Hermaeophaga mercurialis; assembly: GCA_951812935.1. NCBI lineage: Eukaryota > Metazoa > Arthropoda > Insecta > Coleoptera > Chrysomelidae > Hermaeophaga > Hermaeophaga mercurialis. The sequence continues at coordinate 9,794,558 of OX638363.1, read as the reverse complement.
GCTTGACATGTGGCCAAGAATTTCTGATGAATGTACAGCTAATAAACCATTGCAGGAAGTTCAATCACGATGATTCTTTGGCGAAGAAAGCAAGGAACAGTTACATTTGCGAATTATGTAACATGGGACTTTTATCAAACGAAGCTCTGAGGAGACACAAACGGTTGGTCCATAATGAGAAATACTATGTTTGTAGTACCTGTAATTTGAAGTTTGAAGATATTACCGAAGCTAAGTTACATAGAACTAAACAAGAACATCGGTACGCTTCTTTGAAGAAGAAAAATACCGATGGAAGTCTCGCAAAAAGCTGTGAATATTGTGGAGTTCGTTTTGGAAATTTCCTGTTGCTGAAACAGCATTTGAAAAGTGCGCACCCACAGCACAATATAAGGTAAGATTACTGCTTGATTCTCGGAGAGAATATCCCTTCCCATAGTAAACCAAGTAATTTCTCTCATTATTTGTTACAGATGTCCTCACTGCGGTGCTAACTTTACTATAGCTCAAGAATTGACAACTCATCTTCGACTGAAACTTTGCAAATTCGAAGAGATTCCACAGTCTTCGGAAAATACCCTCCAATGCGAAAGATGTCCTTTTTTCTCTAACACTCTCTCTGAATTAATTTTTCACATGGCCCTGCACGAAGAACCACTGGTACAGTACCAAGACCAGTCAAGCGGTAAGAAAATGAAAACGATTTTCAAGTATAAGTGTCCTGTATGCGAGAAGTTTTTTCCCAAAAACTCTCTTCATGCTCATATTAGACAGCATACAGAGGAGAAGCCTTTTGTGTGTAATATTTGCGGAAAGTGCTTTGCCAGGAAGAATAATCTGCATGTTCATGTCAATAACCACAAGAAGAAAGAGGAAAGGACTGAGTTGACAGAGAAAACGTTTTTGTGCTACATGTGTGGAGCCAATTTCAAGAAAAAGTAAGTAAATTTAAATATTTTTATACTATTGTTAAATATGGTGTAATTATAATATTTACGATTTTTTTTTAAATTTCTTGAAAACTAATAAATTATGTTTATAATAATATTAGTACAAGATTATTAAAAAACCTGGAGATGTCATTAGTATTGTGCACACATTTTAAAATAATATTTTTATAATCAAAAAACCATAAAACTTGTGACTTTAGTTTTCCAAAAAGTTTTTAGTTGTTTAAAAATCTTTAGAATTCGTGAAAAATCAAGCTGTACTTACTGTATTGGTTTATTTAAACTTATTAAAAATCATTCAACTTTTATATAAAATCATCCTGTTGTGATTTTAATCTTCTAAATTTGATAAAAAAACTTCCTGTCGTAACATTTAAAAATCTTATTAATTTGTTAGAAATCGATCTAATTATAATCAACTAGTACTTATTGTAATAATCGAAAAATTACTCAGTTTTACTAAAATCGTTCACAATTCATTTAAAATAATACTGTTGTGATTTTAATTGTTTAGAAATCTTCCAAATTTCTTAAATAACATCTTGGTGTGATTATAGTCGTCCAGAAATTTTGCAAGCTGGTCAAAAATAATTCAAATTTGTCTAAAATAATCGTACTATATTAATCAACTAAAAATTATTAACCCTATTTGTATAAACCTGAAAAATTATACAAAAAATTTTTGGCAGGTGTGATTATTTGTCTCTCCTTCCCTGAAGCTCTTGGAAAAAACCGTTGAAAAGTCGGGTTTACTCTCTGTCAAATACGAGTTTAGGTGTTGGTATAATCATAATATTACTGTAAATGGTGCATAGGGGGAGTTATAGAAACGCGAAAAAATTGATGATTTAGCGCCAATGGACAAACAACATAAGCGGCTCTGGGGGCACCTCTGAAAACTTGCTCCGGGTCATAAATCTCGGAAGATATCCCATCCCCGTGGTAATATTCACCATAGACGACCCATTTGCTGGCGGTAAATAACTTAAGTACATATTAGAGAAGTGCGGAACGGCTGGCAGTGGCTCCATATATCACCGGACTTCGGGTCCGGCGAACTGCAACTTAAACACAGCGAACCGGGAATTACCAGATAATACGTTCGGCAAATGTCTACTTAGTTGTTGGGGCCCTTCCAGATACAAACGCCACCGTGTACTCGACGGCCGGAGGATTTGTTGCATGTTGGGGATCTAAAGTTTCCGACATTAGGATACTTAGCTATAACCGAATAAAATTTCTGCACACCGCAATGTACACTAGTACTAATTACTTACAACATTCCTTCTGAAGGCTTTATTTGAAAAAAAATGTCTCATTGAATCAATTACCTTTAAAATTTATTCCTACACAAACAGAGAGAGAAAGTAAGACATTTTTCTTCCCTCCCAGCCGCCGGTTCATAAATTCTGATTCTCGGAGTGCAATAAAATCCGCATGTGACCTCTTACTTGTAATATTAACAGCCAATCTTCTTGCACACACGCATTTCCATAAACTGTTGCAAAGAATGGCGCAGTTTACCAATTAGGAGCATCTTTATTGCATTAGGACGACATCAATTTGTTTCGTTTTGTGTCTCGTGTAATTGGAGCACTTGGCTTATTTTCCTAATTTGATTATTATTATTATTATAAGTTCTTTCATATATTAATTAGCGTCCCCGGGGTTCCTGGCCTATCTCATTTTATTTCAAGCGGAATTAATGCGAAATAAATAACAGCTTTTATTTTATATTTGCACCGGATAAAATTTAATGTTGATTAAAACCGGGACAACAAACGTGTCTCTGTTTATTCGTCTTAGTTTTTGAAATCTATTTAATTTGTTGAGTAATAAGAATTTATTAAATTTTTCGTCAAAAATCATTCAAACTTGTAGTCTAAATGGGGGACTTCCTTATGTAAAGGGTATTGGCAATTCTACAGAGTGTCCGAGAAAATAATGCGCATTTTTAAATGGTATGTAGAACGAGCCATTTGCAACTAAATATTCTAATAAGTTTTTTTCTAACATCATTAGTTTACACAAAAATTCACTTTAAACATTTACTCGAAAATGTATATGTGGCAACACCAAATACTTTTAATAAAAGTGTCATGTAACCAAGGAATATGGGAATATGTACCCGATGAATCATAAAATTGTATTTGTTTACGGATGAATTGGATCGTTTAATCGTTTGGTAAAATAGCTTCAATAATTCAATGAAAAATTTTATTTAAATCAAGAATATCACGACATGTTAATTAATCCAATCCGCGATGTTTTGTATCAGTGTCGCAAAGATTGTTTGAAACGTGTAGTGTATTACCTAAAAAAGTAGTGGTAGAAATCGTTCGAATCCTGTAATAATTTTTCACTATTCCACATCCCCTATAATCAACCATTTTAAATGTCTAGGTGTACTAAAATAAAACCCTTGTTTATACTTGACTGAGTTATCGGTGTTGCCAGCTTTAGTTGCTTTTCAGTAAATAATATTTGGATAAATATAAAATACTAATATTTTTTCATTGAAAATGGCTGACTTTAAAAAAGTTCTGATTATGAAAACAATATTAGTAGCAAATAATTTAGTATAAAAAATCCAAGATATTCCCTAAGCAAATATAACCTTCCATACAAAATAACCAAATAATACCTTTATTCCTTGCATTTTTGCACCCTACATATTTCTTCATCCATACACACCTAAAAGGTGATAGTTAAGCAGAAATAATATTTAAAAAATTTGCAGCCTTTTGATCACGTATTAATAAATTCAACATGGTTTTTGTTTATTAAATATTTCGCCGACTACAGGTTTTACTCAGATATATTCATATAAATTTCCTTTCACGGTATAAATACTTTGTATTACTTGACTGGTAGTCCGCGGGGGGTAAATGACCCCCGAATGAGTGAATGAAAGAGATTTTATGACGCCTTTTGATTTATAATATCGCCGGAAAATAATTTTGGAATTTATGTCTTTTGGTTTTATGACGTATTATCCATTCTAGTAAATTAACGATAAACGATAAATGTCCATCGGTGATCTATTGTAATTTCCACCTTCTTGAAATTGATAAGTTCCTGGAACTTAACTAAAGTTAGAAATGTGATTGCCGAAAATCAATAAATAATTAAGAATACAAATTGACCTCGTGGTTATTATGTCTAATATTCTAATAAATTGTTATTACTTTGGTATTTAATTTCTTTTTATTAATAAACACTCGACAATAAACTAGGTACATAGTGTAATCGATATCATCGAGAAAGCATACAAGGAAAAATTGGTTTTCTTAGCTGTGTTATTAAATATAGCCCAAATATTTAAACAAAGTTTGACACGCTGGGCATATTCAGTAGTTATAAAATGTGCTACCAATACATCTCCATTCATATTTCACGTAAAGAATATTCTTAATCAAGTATGGACTATGGACATGGTTGCTCTCAAATAAAAGAAATGTGGGACACAGTGTAGTGTACTGGGACCGATATTACCTACTGCACGCCATTAAATCTAAATCTTAAACTAGTGTCCCAGGTATTTTGGTAATGGCCCTGTATAATACAATGTGAACTCGATTTATAGAACTGACCTTTATGAAATATATGTTTTTGTTTTTGTCTTGTTTATGTATCCATATTTATTTTATTTGACATTTATATGACAATATTGCTTTCGTATTTTTTACTATATTCAAATATTAGTGTAAGATCCTCACCAGGGCACCTTCATATTAAACAAAACATCCATATACATTCAACATTCTAATGGAAGAAGCAAAGATCCCGGTAGTATCTGATTCCGATCGCGGAGACTGTGTAAGTAAACCAGCGACCCAAGAAAATACAACGAAAGAAGAGAAAAAATTAGAAGAACATACATCTACAACCGTTACGAGTGAAAATACTGAAAAATCAAAGTGCCAACAACAAACACAAACCCTACAGTCATCTAAGCAAAATACGGCCTCCCAAATTCAAGGTAAAGTCCATAAAAAATATCAAAAACCGGAAAATCTTAATTCAGCCTATAAACGAGAACAATCGGAAACACCAAAAGTCGAGAGAAAGGAAAGAGTACGTTCTGCATCCAGCTATACGCAGGAGCGTATGAGTAGGAGCGACATTTTCTCTTTGAGAAAGGAAGCGCACATCTCCTCAGCATTATTTTCCGTAAATGGAGCACAGTCCAGGAGGGTCTTCCGACAACGGTCAGTTGAGCCAAATAATATATTCCCAGACCAGCCAGAAGCTGTCGTGCGACCACCTATTAAGACTTGCACAGAATCTCCAACAGGAAACATGCGGGACCGAAGTAACTATCATGAAATTAGACGACCATCCAGCTCAGTAAGGAATCCTTTGACAGGCGCAGGCTTTGTTTCGAACGATGAATACAGGTTTGGAGGGAGCAGAAAGAAAGATGGGAATCCTTTATTGGGTGTTGGTTATTCAGCTAAGTCTACTAATTCTACTGATTCAGCTAAGTCTAACAAAAGAACTCCCCCTGGTGGTTTCTCTCACAAACTTTGGTAATATTTTTTTATCAAGAAAAATCGTTAAATTTTGGTACCTCATGAAGTATATTTATTACCTTATATCATTTACATATGTATATTTTTATAAGTTTTTTTTATATATACATATATATTAAATATTTGCTATATTTATATCATTTATATATGAATAGAAATAAATAAACACTGAAAAAAAACTATATTTCAATCTAAATAAAATATTGGTGCCTTCTGTCATTACTTGTCACAGTTAGATCATCGTTGTATTTTTGGAAATTTGCGATGGAGATCCTTGGTTTTACAAGAAGGCCCAAAAAGATGTACAAGATAAAAAACTTGCAAAATATTTTTTTACTAAGGACCCGAAGATTCTCATAGCCAAAGAAAGAATACATGCAAAGAAAGTCTTCCCAATGTGTTCAGAAACTAATTGAAATACAATCGTTTCAAAAGAAAAGCATTGGGAAAATTGGAGCTACTAATTTGTTCGTCATTTTCATTAGTGGCCGTTCTTAATGGCGCTCATTTTATTTTTCATGGTAGGGTAGTTTTTTTCCTTAATACTTTTAAAAAATTTTAAACAATGTTAGTTGACGATCCTAACCCTTTTAAAAAATACTTCTTTTCTAGTAGACATTAATTTTATTATGGATCTGGTCTAATTATTTCTTCTATAATTTTGATTTCAAACTTTGACTGGGTGACTGAAATATAAGTACAAATAATTTGGGAGGCCTGTACCATAAAATGTTCATTCTCTCTCTCTCTCCTCTCCTCTCTCTCTCTCTCTCTCCTCTTCTCTCTCTCTCCTCTTCTCTCTCTCTCCTCTTCTCTCTCTCTCTCCTCTTCTCTCTCTCTCTCTCTCTCTCTCTCTCTCTCTCACTCACTCTCTCTCTCTCTCTCGCTGTCACATAGTCAGGGACAGGGTTTATATCCGTGCTCTATTTCACTGCGAATTTAGGGTGGTCCTGACTATCTTTTCTGCAGGAAAGAAGTCCGCTGGTCTCAAAATACGGGGTCTTTTTTTAATTTTTTTATCATTAAATTGTTCTTACTTTTATAAATAACTGTATTTTGTTAAAAAGATCACTTTTCATTCATTTCTTACATTTATTTCCAATTTCTCTATTTAAACGTACTTAGGTAAAAACTATTTGTGGAGGTGATATCCGAAAGCAAATATATTCAGTAATATTAATTTTAACTACTTCTTTGCTTCACCTGTCACTGAAATACAGGAATCACTTATTATAGCCGGTAAAATAGGTCACTTCATAAGGGCGGTAAAACAGATTTCAAAATAGCCGATAAAATATGCAGTTGTTTCAGAAACTGGCATAACGTGATGATTTTGTTCAAGGAGACAGATACGCATCTAAGTAAGTCGTGTTTTGTAAACAAATGTTATTGTTTATTTATTTTAATTTTGTTTGACGTCTAGAAGTTACTATTCTTCAATATTTTTTAAAATATACAAAATCAGTGTACAAATTCACAATTCTAATGGAAAGAACTAGCAGCCCAGGATCTGACCGAGGAGATCATTTAGCTGTACCATTGACCAAAGAAGATTCATTAGAAGAAGCTCAAAAAATAGAAAATTCCTTGACAAAGGCTACAAGTGAACAGTTAGAGTGTCAACGAGAAACTCAAACGCTACAGTCGCCGAAGCAAAATCAGAATTCTCAAATTCAACAGACAGCAGAAGAAAAATCACATCTAAAAACAGAAAATTCTCTTTCAACCGAAAAGTATGATCAACCAGGAATACCAAAAGTTGAGAAAAAAAGAATAAACTCGGCAGCAAGTTACATGCAGGAGCGTATGAGTAGGAGCGACATTTTCTCTTTGAGAAAGGAAGCGCACATTTCCTCTGCATTATTTTCCGTAAATGGAGCCCCGTCCAGGAGGGTCTTCCGACAACGGTCAGCTGAGCCAAATAATATATTCCCAAACCAGCCAGAAGCGGTCGTGCCATCACCTATTAAGACTTGCACAGAATCTCCAACAGGAAACATGCGAGATAGATGTAACTATCATGAAATTAGACGACCATCCAGCTCAGTAAGGAATCCTTTAACTGGCGCAGGCTTTGTTTCGAACGATGAAGTCAGATTCATAGGGTACAGGAAGAAAAATGAAAATCCTTTATTGGGTATTGGTTCTTCAGCTAATTCACCAGATACAGAAGAAGAGTCTAACAAAAGAATTCCCCCGGGTGGTTTCTGTCACAAACTTTGGTAATATTTTTTTTATCAAAAATCATTAAATTTCGATACATCTGATAGTATATTTTTTACCTTATATCATTTACATATATATATATTTTTATAAGTTTTTTTTATATGTATACCTTATATATTTGTTATATGTATCTATAGAGATAAATATAGATACAACAAAAAAAATCATTGTTTCAATCTAAATAAAATTTAAAATTATTGAATTATTGGGGCCTGCTGTCATTACTTGTCATTTAGATAATCGTCGTATTTTCGAAAATTTGCCGCGTATATCCAGTATTAAGAGGCAGGTACAAAGAGGATTTAAGAGATAAAAAAGCCCTTGCAAAAGATGTTTACAACGATTTTGGTAACAAAACGAAAAATAAGCAAAAAAAAACATTCCCAAATGTGTTCAAAAACCAATTAAAATACAGTCATTTCAAAAGAAAAGTATAGGGAGATTTGGAAAAAGATAATTGTATTAATAGAATAGCAAAATAATTGGATGTATACCTACTCTAAAGTAACATACTAGTAACTTCATACTATCAATGTAATTATAAGGTATGGAGATTGAAGAAGCGTAAAAAGATTTGTCAAATTCAAAGTGACAGATGATTCAAATTAATAACAGGGTTGACAGTGTTACTTAACGGAGCTCATTTTATTTTTCATGGTAGGATCCTGTTGTTTTCTTTTTCATTTAAAATTTTAAAACTTTAAACAGTATTAATGACTGCTACTAAGTTTGATAATAAGCAAGAATACTAAATAACGAATTTATCATTTTTATATGTAAATTCACGAACCTAGTCTTGTTCCAAGATGGTTTGAAGTTACTGTGTCAGTTTCTTTAGCTTTTAGTTTTGCGCAAAGTTTATTGGTTTTAATGTTAGCGTTGGCGATAATTCTGATATCAGTTTAGTAGGTATCTTATTTTTTGAGTTTTGAATGATTCCCAAATCTCTTTTGTGACTTAACTATAAATAATGATCACCTAGAGAGTGCTTGTGTTGAGAATTTACCATCAGATTCTTCAAAAATTGGAACAGAAAAGAAACTTTAAGTTATTCTATCTTGACACAGACAACTGTAAAGCACAATAATTTTTTAGTATTAAATTATTTTTATTTTATTATTTTGATCAAAAACACAATATTGTATAACTTGTGAATATTAGTTCAAATTAACTTCAGAGTAATTTTTTGTAGAGATTGAATTATATAAGAAATATGAGTAAAAAATGTAAATGCTGTAATAGGAGTCTCAAATACTTTCTTTGTTCCATATACTTCAATTTTTTGCATCGAAGCTGTTTAAAGGGGAATTTTAAGGGAGCTGTAAAATTGGGACAATACCTGGTATATTGTTCATATATATGCCAAATTCATTATGAAAAAAAGAAAATCACTTGATGAACAAAATAAAGAATTGCATAAGGATAATCCTCCTCAAGAAAATCAGGAAATAGATCTTACCTCTTCTAAAGAAGATGCTTATGAAATAAAAGAACATATTAATTTGATGAAAGTTCCAGGGTTTGACTTAGTCACTGGATAAATTTTAAAACATTTTCCTAAAAAAGCTTTAGACAAATGAAATAATCTAATAAATGCAACATTAAGGTCCAAATATGTCCCTAGACTATGGAAAGTTGCGGAAGTCATAATTATACTAAAGCCAGGTAAATCTCTCCATGAAGCCTCCCTCATACAGACCACCCTCCTAGTTGCTTGCCATGCCGAATCTTTTTGAGAAACTTTTATTCAAAAGAATAAAGCCAATAATAGAAGAAACCCGAGTTAATTTCAAATCACCAGTTTGGGTTTAGAAATAAACAGTCAACTATAGATCAAGTACATAGAATCACCAACAATTGAAAAATCGCTGGAAGAAAAGATCTTCTACCATTTTGCTTGATATTGCACAAGCCTTGGATAAGGCCTGACACGAAGACCTAAACCACAAGATGGAGCTACTTCTCCCCAGGCAATATTCATATATCATTGAATCATATATTTCCAACAGTTACTTTCGGATCAAATAAGAAAAATCTTACTCTGATTTGAGAGAGATTAAAGATGGGATACCACAAGGAAGTGTCCTAGAACCAGTCCTCTACCTACTATATATATTCCTCAATTAGATAATAATACTATTGCCACCTTCACGTGGCACTGTATGAGCAATACGTAAAATAAATTTCACCTACAATTTTTCCAATTATTGGGGACTGTAGTGAAAAATAAATTACGGAAAGTATCGTATAGTGATAATAAGTGAACTACAATACAGTGCAGTGAAGAATTATAGTAATCTACAAAGTACAGAAGTCGGAAAAACTGAGACTTGTAAGTAACAATAAAAACGTTATCAGTACACACTACCTAGATAAAGCAACATTCCAGGCAGGGACCAGGTCTGTTGACTCTGCGGTGTTGCCGAGTTGTGCAGAATAGCGAGAGAGTTAGGACTGTAATAGCGAAGAATAATTTATAAGTGACGAAATTAGGTGAAAAGAGGTATAAGGATTGATAAGAGGCTGTCTCCGAACCGTTGAGGTGGGCAAAATCTTTTCGCAATCCAGATACACAGCAAAATGGCCAGCAATTGTGCCACAGATAGCGATGATTACCTATCAGAAGATCGTAAAAGAAAAGATAGAGATTCGCAGTCACCATCCAAGAAAAGCAAAAGAACATTTAGATCACCGAAATCAGCGAAATCCAACTCAGAAGATGAGGAGGATATGAGCGTAAAAGAGATGGTAAAAATTGTACTAGGGGAATTAAAGAGCATCCGGAAAGAAAACAAGGAATTTAAAGATGAAATGGTAGGCATGCGCCAAGAAACCAATCAACTGAAAAAAGAATTAGAAGAAATGAAACAAAGAGTAACCAGGGTAGAGTATAAAATGGAACGACAAGAAAGAGATGCAAAGCGAAACAATATCGTGATAAGCGGACTGAATCTGGAAAACATGGAGGAAGCAGTAATCAAGGATACTATGGAAAATTTTATAAAGCAATACTTAGGAAAAGATGTAAAAATCGAAAAAGCAATAAAGCTGGGCCAAAAAATATGTTTGGTAAAAATGGAAAACGAAAATGAGAAAAGTAAGGTCATGCAGAATAAGAGCAAACTGAATTCGATTGTAGGGGATAAAGTATACATCAATGATGACCTGACCGTAAAAGAAAGAAAGATTCAAAAGGAAATTCGTGATAAAGCGAAAGAAATTAAAAACAAAGGAAAAACTGTCAAAATAGGATATAGAAAACTAACGGTAGATGGAAAGGTATGGAGATGGAAAGAGGAAGGAGCATTTGTTGAAGATCAAACGCTAAATAAGGAGCCAAAAAACGGGTAAACATAGGAAAAGAAAGTTCGGACGGAAAAAAGAGAGGAACGACTGCTATGAAAAAGGATAAGAAAGCAAACAAAAATAAAACCAAAGCTAATAACGAACCTAGGAGAATCGAGGTGGCCATAGGAAAAAAGACGAGAAGGGAAAATAAAGTAAACAAGTGTCAACAACAAAAAATAAAGGAGGAAATATTGGTAGGAACATGGAATGTCAGAGGAACTTTTGAAGAAGGAGCACTTAAGCATCTAGCCAAAGAATGCGAAAAATTAAAATTCGACATAGTTGCCATTCAAGAAACAAGGCAGCTAGGAAACGAAATTATTGAAATTGGGGATTATGTATTTTTTAATAGCGGAGGGGAAAATAGATTACTAGGAACAGGCTTTCTTATACATAGGGTAATTAAATCCACGATAATAGACTTTAAGGCCATCAATGGACGAATGTGTGTTCTAAGACTTCGAGGAAAATACCAGAAAATAAGTATACTGAATTTCCATGCCCCGACAGAAGAGAAGAATATGATAGTTAAGGAGGAATTTTATAATATGCTAAACGATGAATTCGACAAAATTCCCAAGTATGACATCAAAATAGTATTAGGAGACGCAAATGCTAAAATAGGAAAGGAGGCAATATATGAAAAGACTATCGGCAAATACAGTAAGCATAAACAGACATCAGAGAATGGGGAATTTCTAATAGATTTTGCAAAGGAAAAAAATTTGGTGATCAAAAGTACAGACTTCGAAAGGAAGGAAATATATAAGGGAACTTGGAAATCTCCGGATGGAAAAACTGTAAATCAAATAGACCACGTTTTAATACAAAGAGAAGAAATAAGAAGCATAAAAAACATCAGATCATATAGAGGACCAGATGTGGACAGTGACCACTACTTGGTAGGAGTAAACTTTCGCCCGATAATACCTGTGCAAATAAATAAAAAAAAAGAGAAACAAATAGAGAAAAGTACGAAACGATTAGAAAGTCAGGAAGAAAGAGACAAATATAATAAGACACTAAATGAAGAGCTAGATAGAGCAAGCATGGTGGAAATGGACAGTGTGGATGGGAAATGGAATTTAATAAAGGAGAAAATGGAAAAATGTGTGGCTGAATGTAAACAAAAAAGGAGAAAAAATAAAAACAAGTGGTTCTATGAGGAATGTGAAAGGAAATTAGAAAAAAGAAATAAGCTGCGTATGGAGGCATTAAGACAGATGACAGAAGTAAAGAAACAAAAGTATTCAGAACAGAGAAAAGCATGCAAAAAACTGCTTAGAGAAAAGAAAAGGAAGTTTAAAGAAAAACAACTGTACGATATAGAAGATTACTATAAAAACAGCGAAATACGGAACTTATATCAAGGTGTGAAAAGACAAAAAAGCGGCTACGAAGCGAAGGCGGTGCTTATAAAGGATAAAGAAGGACAACTCATTGCAGATGAAGATGAAATACTAGCTAGATGGAAAGACTATTTTGAGGAACTGCTAAATGAAAATTTGCCTGAAGATACCGACCATGAGGTAGATGATTTCGAGGAACAGGAAGGAGGAGTAGAGCAAAAACCATGCATGGACGATATCAAAAAAATCCTAGGCAGCTTAAAATTAAATAAAAGTTCTGGTATAGATGAAGTCACAGGAGAAATGATAAAGTTTGGAGGGGATAAATTGAATGAGATAATACACAGCCTGATTGCAGAAATTTGGGAGAAAGAAAGGATGCCACGTGACTGGAGTGAAGCACTAATAAGTCCAATCGTTAAAAAAGGGGATAAAAAAAATTGTGAAAACTATAGAGGGATAGCCCTCCTGAATGTTGGATATAAAGTGCTAGCGACTTGCATAAAGAGTAGATTAGCAGCGACAATGGAAAGAAGAATTGGTGAATACCAGTGTGGGTTTAGAGTTGGAAGAGGAGTAGTGGATTAAATTTTTACACTAAGAGAGATTCAGGCTGAGAGTTATCAGCATCAGAAAGAAAAGTATATAGTATTTATAGATTTTAAGAAAGCATATGATACAATCCGAAGATCGGCAGTATACCAAGCACTAAGAGAATTAGAAGTTAGCGAAAAACTCATAAGGCTAGTAAAGATGACGCTTCAGAAAACGGAAAATAGAGTAAAAATGAAAAATAAAAATTCTGAAAAGTTCGAGGTGAAAGTGGGGTTGCGGCAGGGTGATCCCTTGTCAACAGTTCTATTTAACTTTGTATTAGAAAACATAATCCGAGAAACAAACTTGAATAGGGATGGTTTAATATACAATAGAAAGCATCAATGTTTGGCGTTCGCAGATGACATTGCTATTGTAAGTAGAAGCAAAAGCGAATTAGTACAAGTTATTAGAGTACTTGAGGAGAAAGCAAAGGAAAAAGGTCTAGAAGTGAATGAAGAAAAAACTAAATATATGAGATGGACAGATGATGGTTTTACGAAGGGGGCGAATCTTAAACTAAAAACTAAAAGTGGGAAGGTATATAATTTTGAAGAGGTCGAGCAGTTTGTCTATTTGGGAGCAACATTCACAAGGAAGCCGGATACGAAAGAAGAAATAAAAACAAGACTGGGGAAGGGAAATAAATGTTTATATAGCCTAAACCACCTCCTAAAAAGTAAGTTAATAACAAGGTCACTAAAAATTAGACTGTACAAAACAGTAATAAGGCCTATAGTTACATTTGCCTGTGAAACATGGATTTTGAGGAAAGCAGACATCAATACCTTAGAAGTATGGGAAAGAAAGGTGTTAAGAAAAATTTTTGGAGGAAAACGAAACAATGAAATTTGGGAAAGAAGAACCAACCAAGAGCTTAGGGATATATATAAGGAACCAAGTATTACAGGGTTTGCGAGAGCACAAAGATTAAGATGGCTAGGGCACTTAGAAAGAATGGAGCCAAATAGAATACCAAAGATGATCATTAGTAGGAGCATAGGAGGAAAAAAGAGGAGAGGGAGACCAAAAGAAAGATGGAAGAGAGAAGTAGAATTGGATTTGGAAACATTAGGGGTACATAACTGGAAGAGCAAATGTAAATATAGGAAGAAATGGAAAGAAATGACAAACCAAGCCATGGGCCTTTTAGGTCTGCGGAGCTAGATATATATATATATATATATATATACAGGGTGTTATTGAAATACACGTACATATTAAAACTGGGTATTGCGCAGATCCCCACTGAATGTAGAAAAATATTATTTTTTAAAAATACCCCTTATTAAGGGAGTTATTAATTTTTGAAAATTAATTCTAAAACAAACGTACTTCACTGATATGTTGAGGATGACCTATATAAATTAGGTTTATTTACCTATTTTAAACATCAACAGTAATTAATATGCAAGTTTTTGTCAGATGATAAGAAAACTAGTCTTGTAAGAAATAACCATGTTGCCAAGATTTTCGAATTAATTTCTATTTCCGAAGACTGGTTTTTACTACCCTCGTTATCAAAAAACTAGAATATTTGATAAATGATTGTTTTTAAACTATACATTTTTGAAACTATAGATTATTAAAATTTTAGTTGATTTACGAATCTGGCTAACACGAGCGCGTCATTTCCAAGTTGGTAAAAAGTGTTGTTACGATTACTTTTAAATATTTTTTTACGATGCCACTATTTACGAATATTGAACTAACCGATATAGTGCTGGTTTATGGGGCAGCTGGAGAAAATTCTCGGCAAGCACAAATCCTGTATCGCGAACGGTTTCCAAATCGGAGAATTCCGGACTGTCGTACGTTTATTTCAACTGTTCAGCATCTAAGAGACCATGGAAAATTTGAGAGTGTCAATGCAGATCGAGGGAGAACAGGAACACAAAGAACAATGGCGGCCGAAGAAGAAATATTGGAAGCTGTTGAAAACCGGCCTCAATTAAGTTGTAGAAGACTAGGTCTTGAAATTGGAGTGTCCTCATTTGTTGTGTGGCGGACACTTAAAGAACAAGGTTTACATCCTTATCACATCCAAAAAGTCCAGGCCTTATATCCAGGTGATGAAGAAAAGAGAGTGGAGTTTTGTGAATGGATGATTCAAAAATGTGTTGATATTCCTGATTTTCTAAAAATATTATTGTATACTGACGAGGCTTCATTCACTCGTGATGGCGTGTTCAATATGCACAATACGCATATTTGGAGTGATGAAAATCCTCACGCCATTAGGGAAACTGGGCATCAAAGAAAATTTTCAATAAATGTTTGGGCTGGCATAATAGATCAGTATTTAATCGGGCCTTATGTTCTCCCGAACAGATTAAATGGGCCAGGATATCTCCACTTTTTAGAAGATATTTTGCCAGTACTCCTAGAAGAGATACCGTTACAATTAAGGCAACGGATGTGGTACCTACTAGATGGCGCTCCTCCTCACTTTGATTTAAACGTACGGCAATTTTTGAACATTAGATTTCCTCAAAAGTGGATAGGCAGAAATAGACCTACTAAGTGGCCTCCGAGATCTCCGGATTTAAATCCATGCGATTTCTTTTTGTGGGGTCACATGAAACAACTGGTTTATAATGAACCTATTAATAGTGTTGAACAATTAACCAATAAAGTTAATGCGGTAGCCGAGGAACTACGACAAAATCCAAGACTAATTTCTAATGTTCAAAGTTCTTTGGAAAGACGATTGCAAGTGTGTGTAAATAATAATGGACGGCATTTTGAACAATTACTGTAATAAACTTTATTTTGAATTAATTGGTTTTGCTACGGCAACAGTGCAATTTCTATGGGTAAGTTCAATTTCGATTTATTTTACTTCTTTAAATATGGAAACTAGTAGGTCGGAAAAGGGGACTCTTCCCCAATATTTAAATTTTAGAATTTGAAGTTAAAATTAGTGCCAATCGTTTTTGGTCATTACATACTATTCCCCATTTTAATATGTACGTGTATTTCAATAACACCCTGTATATATATATTGCCACCTTCGCTGACCAAACCTTTTGGCTTCGCTGGAAACTAAAAGTCAAAAAAATAGAAGAATTCGGTTTCAAATATAGAAAAGAAGAAACTCCACTCTGTCCCTGCATAATAATTTTATGCTCTGTAAGCAAATACTATGGTCCTACGGCATCCAACTTGCGGATGTACCAAATAATGCAATCTAGACATTCAGAGGATCCAAAATCAAGTCCTGAGGAATATCGTAGATACCCCCTGGTACATCAGAAACAAAGACCTCCATCGGGACCTGGAAATTGAAACTGTTGACCAGACCAAAAAATTTGCTAACGGTCACGAAGATCGCGTCATCGTCACGTAAATGTGGAGACAATCCATCTCCTTGACAACACTGGACTAGAAAAAGACTCAAGAGGACAAAGTCTAAAAGCAAAATACACCGAGAAATTCTTGATAAAAAAATGAAATTGATCTTAGAAAGAAATTAACTATTTACAAGAGAAATTAAATTAAAGAGAAACAGCGCAACTTTTGAAAATATAGTACTCACTGATCATGAAGTGAATTTGTAGAATCAACTCACGTAAATGAGTGCACGGCAAAAAAATATGAAAAATATGGAAAATATGAAAATACTTTTTTTTAAAAAAACAATACTATTTTGCTGTTAGAATCTGATGTCAAGGATGTACAAATGTGAAGTAGACAGATAGTAACTACTATAAGAGTTTTAGGAAACAAAAATGGCTCAATAAAAGCCTTTGAATAGAAGATTGAAAACCTAGATCAAAATAGTAGACAATAATTAAAGATGTTTGAATCTATGAAAAAAGCGGTAAATAAAACACTAGAAGCTGGAGATGTAAAAATCGACTTCAGGAAAAAGAGATTTTCAGCAAACTGACATCAGACAGGACATAAACAGACGAAAATGCACGAGTACTGGATGGGGATTTAGAAAAAGTTTTGTCAAAGAAACCACTTTCGTGAAGATAAATAAAGTCTGGAGCTGTTCTCGATAAAATAATTGAAGGATCAAACAAGATAAAGCATAAAATTGTTATTTTGGAAGATGAAATTATTCATTCAACAGATTCGTTTTTATCTCAACAAGAATCAAATCAAGTAGATCATATTCCGAAACAGAATGATGTAGATAATAGGGATTTAAATAACAGTTTCACTAAAAAACTAAAATCAAATCCTTTTTTTCACCTTATAAGGCCCAGCCTAAGTACTCCATAATGTTATATACTCGTAATATTTAGTCAATACCAAATAAGGTAGAAGAATTAGAATATTAATTAATTTGAATCAAGGAAACATATTATTAATTATTGTTGTTGCCATATGTGAGTGTACATTAATGAAAGGAGATTGGGAGAAAGTCCTTTAGTCACACAGTTTAAGCTTTTATTTTTTCATAGAAAAATAAAAAAAGAATTTCGTTAATGGCTCACACACAGCTTGTTTTATTCCATTTCAACATCGACCCACCCTTATTGGAAAACATTTTGTAAATAAATTTAATTATCTCCTGGTTGAAAAAAAATGGAATTCTCTATTGTTTTTAGCAATAAGATTAATACTCATACAGGATGTCCAGAAACTTACTTCTCAGAAATCAACCTGTTTAATCTGTAGCTCATTTTATGTCGATTTGATGCAAATCACCTTATCCAAAAATGCCTAAGGGATCTAGAGCTCTTTTAAAATGGCGCCTTAATATAAGTAACTTCAAAACGGCTTTCTTTCTTTTTAAGTGACATTTTTCATATTTATTAAATGACGTAAATACGATGTTTTAACCGTATTCACAAATGGCTCGTATGGATGGACATTTTTACAAAAAATAATACTCGATTTAAATTTTTCATGTCTCTATGCATACGTTTCCATCGACTAACAAATAAATTTTTGAATTCTCATAGATATTTCTGAAATGTGTAAAAATGTCGAAATTTATTAAATAGCGACATTTTGAGAGAAAAAGAATGATGAATAAAAGTATCCAAAACACCACTCAAACGAGCCGCCTGTGATTACAATTTAATTGGGCACATTTCAAGTAATAAATATACAAAATAATATTATTCAACAGAAATCTGTTTTGAAGTTATTTGCGGTAAAAGGGATTTTAGAACGCCATTTTTAAAGGACTCTGGCTCCCTTAGGATAAGGTTATTTACATCCAATCGACATAGAACAAGTTCTTGCAGGTTTTTTGTGTGAAGTGCGTTTCTGAACACCCTGTGGAATGATTCAATAAATTATGAGATGTTAGAGCAACTTTTATTTAAATTTTAAAAAGCTGTTTCTTTATACTTTGGTATCTTTTTAATTTTTTTATTCATTAAATTGTTCTTACCTTCAGAAATAACTGTATTTTGTTAAATAGATCACTTTTCATTCATTTCTTACATTTATTTACAATTTCTCTATTTAAACGTACTTAGGTAAAAACTATTTGTGGAGGTGACATGCAAAAGCAAAGTTGTAGTTTTTGAAAAAATTAGAAATACATGAATAATCTATTTCAAAAGTAACTTTGAAAAATTATTGCCAATTATCAACGTTCTATTTAATCATTAAATTAAACACATATAAACTGGCATAACTTGATTATTTTTTTCAAGAGGACATATACCCATCTAAGTATGTCGTGTTTAGTAAACAAATGTTATTGTTTATTTAGTTTAATTTTGTTTGACGTCTAGAAGTCGACATTTTTTACTATATACAAATATTAGTGTAAGATCCTCACCAGGGCAAGCAAAACATCCATATACATTCACAATTTTAATGGAAGAAACAAAGATCCCGGTAGTATCTGATTCCGATCGTGGAGATTGTGTAAGTAAACCAGCGACCCAAGAAAATGCAACGAAAGAAGAGAAAAAATTAAAAGACAATTCATCTACAACTGCTACGAGTAAAACTAATGAAAAATTAATGTGTCGACAAAAAACACAAATCTTGCTGTCGCATAAGCAAAATGCAGCCTCACAAATTCACAATAAAGTCGAAAAAAAACCAGTACCTTCTAAAATAGAGAAAAAAGAAAGAATAAACTCAGCATCGAGCTATCTACAGAATCGAATTAGCAGAATTGATAGTTTTTCTGCTAGAAGAGAAGCCCAAATATCTTCGGCTTTAATTGCAGTTAAGGGAGCACCGTCTAGAAGTGTCTACCGACAAAGATCGGTCGAACCAGCAATTTCCAGATCGAGCAAACCAATCACCTACGAAGAAATATATAGGAATTCAAAGAAACAAAATGCTAGACAAAAATAACTATGAAATCTTTCGGCTAGTACTGATTTTGTCTCGAACGATGAAATCATATTTACAGGGTGCAGAAAGAAAAAATCCTTTGAGTGTTGGTTCTTCAGCTAATTCTCCGGATTCAAATAATTCTAACAAAGGAATTCCCCCTGGTGGTTACTCTCACAAACTAATATTTTTTTTATCAAAAGAAATCATTAAATTTCGGTAGATCGGAAAATATATTTTTTACCTTGTATCATTTACATGTATATTTTTATAAGTTTTTTATATGTTTTATATGTACACTTCATATATTTGCTATATGTATGTATAGAGATAAATATAGATACAACAAAAAAAACATTGTTTCAATTTAAATAAAATGATTGATCTCACATTATTGAAGTATTTCGGACAGCTGTCATTACTTGTCACAGTTAGATCACCTTATTTTTGTAAATTTGCGAGGGAGATCCAGTGTTTTATAAAAGGTTTTCGTAGCAAAATGAAAAATACATGCAAATAAAGTATTCCCAAATGCAGTCATTTCGAACGAAAAGCATCGGAAGATTTGGAGGGAGATAATTGTATCAATAAAATAGCAAAATAATTGAATGTATACCTCCTCTAAAGTAACATACTAGTAACTGCATACCGTCAACATAATCTTGATGGTAGAGTAGTATAACAATAGTTTAAATTACTACATATAGTCCTATGTAAGATCTTTCTAACTAGACTAAATTTGTTGATTTTCGTTGAGACTGGCCAGCCTCATCGACATCCCACCATTTACATGTTTCTTAGGATATCTCCAGAAGGGAAAAAGTTATTGACCTGGGATTTTCGTTTTATTGACAATTTTATTTACTTTTTAAAAATGCAATAAAAAATGCAATAAAAAATAAAAATAAAAAAATGAAACAGCGTCCTCTAGCATTGACGTTGCTGTTTAGATTGCTCAGAAAAGCTCATTCCAATAACATTAACACTATAAAAGTCGGTTAAGCAGAACCGGAGTTATAAACATTCTTCATAACAAGGTTCCCACTCTTCCCCGCCTCTTTTTTGGAAAAACCTACTAAAACTTGTGAAACCAAAAATACGCAGAATTTTTCGAAGAGTGTGATGATCGTACTTCCAATATCTTTTAGTTGGATTGGGATTTTTTAATTTATGGTATTTAATTACGCGCTCTAACGGTGGACCTACAGTTCTGTAAATAATGTCCAGGTTTTTCTCGTGACTTGAAATTTTTTCCCAACGCTGTACTATAATGCATTCCCACCCAGTAGAAGCATTAAATAATGTGCTAAACTGTTTCAACTTCAAAATGCAGCCTACCAAAGATAGAGCTACTTTAGATTATGTTTGTAGCAACCTTGATACTAAACTAGTATTATGTTATGTACAAAAGAATTACTTCTCAGATCATGATCCAGGCGTGAACATAATTAAACAGGACATCCCTTTTTAAGCTTATTGGACTAAAGGAAAAATATATAATACTTTTAACTTTAATAAGTTTTCACACATTAGCTTAAATTTTGATTGGTATTAGCGTCTTGGCAACTACAGATCCATTTCAAAATTTTCATTTCATTCTTTTGAAACTATTTAACACCGCATTTTCAATTATACATTTAAAGCAAAAAAATAAAAAGAATTCGATGACCAAGGGGATTAAAGTTTTGGTGCAAAATATATGTTCCTTACACGCAACATGTACTTCATAACTTACTTTTATAAATATAGAACCGTATTAGAAAAACTATTAAAACTGCTAAACAAATATATTATGAAAATGGTAAATGATAAAAGGAAATAAATGAACTACTGTAATTGAATCGTCTTTAAATGCTGATGAATTTAACGAATTTTATTACTTAGTAGAACAAAAAATTTCTAGCAATATAACTTAGAACAGTGATCCTATGTCGTTTTTACATTATGTAAATGTAGCAAAAATTTTGCACCCGTTGATACAATGAAAATTAAAGAACTACTCTCAAGTACCACAAAAAATTATTTTCAAGTTGAGATGAAATTTCAGTAAAAACGTTCTTATATCTTCCTGATATTATATGAGAAGTCTTAGTCGGGACAATAAATAATTCATATGTTATGGCTACTTTAAACATTTCCAATATAATCCCTCTCTATAACGGAGAGTAGCATGATTATTGCTCGAATTTCCGTATTAAATCACTATTTCCAAGCCTCTTAAAAATTATTGAAAAGCTTGTTAAACAAAAAATGCAGACATTTTTTGAAAGTCATTTATTTCTCACAAATCGCAAATTTGGCTTTCAACTAACCAATAGCACTACAGGCGCCATGGTTTCTCTTAACTTTATATGCGGCTCAATGATAATAGCTTAACTGCGGCTATATTCTGCGATTTTTCAAAGCATTCAATTGTGTAAATGAATAAATTTTATTAGATAAGCTAGAAAAATATGGTTTTCGGTGAGCCGCACTTAACTGGTACAACAATTATTTAACATGCAGGTATCAAGAAGTAACATTACATAAAGAGCTGTCAACTGAAAAGCTTATTACTTGTGGAGTTCCACAAGGTTCCGTGTTAGGTCCATTGCTATTTTTAATATAATAATTAACGATATTGTTAATACTGATATTAGGAGATCATTTAAAATTTTTACATATGAATCATTAATCTGGAAGACCAAAAACACTTTATCAAACATGGTAAATACGGATATTGCAAATGTTAAAGAATGGAGTGAGGCTAACAACGTATCGTTGTATGCTAGCAGAACCAATTTAATTTTAAATACGAATTCAACAAAAAACTGGAAATAAGTTCTTTATACCGAAAATTAATTAAAATTTGAGCATCAGGTTAACGCTGTTTGTAAAAAATTATCAAGGGGTTGTTATCAGTGAAAACCAATAAATTAATGGAACAAATAACAAAGGCAAAAATCAGACGCATTAATTCTGGTAACGTTGCTCTCAATTAGAAGATTCGGAGAAAATATTTACAATTTCCCCTTTAATATCTTGAAGTGGGCACATCGGTTCCAGTGAATTCGATCGGCTGTCGTGATCGTACATCTAACACAACGGAGTTCGAAACAGTAGGGTCAGAAAACATTGTCTCAAATAAAAGAGAAATCTTTTTGACGCAAATTTTAATTCCTTTAATCGTCATTATCTTACCTGTAAACTAATTTTAAACAGCGTATTTCAATAATATTTAAAAATGAAAACCATCAAGGAGGTGAGCTTACTTGCTTTTAGGTCTTTAATTGTTAAAAATTGTGATTTTCTTGTTTTTTTTTGAACTCGTAATCAGCAAATTTATTTTTAAATGTACGAATATTATTTAAGTTTCAATAATAAAGTAATTTCAAATTTCGATTCAAAGAAGTTATTTTTTTAATAAGGTGATTA
Organism: Hermaeophaga mercurialis; assembly: GCA_951812935.1. Taxonomy (NCBI): domain Eukaryota; kingdom Metazoa; phylum Arthropoda; class Insecta; order Coleoptera; family Chrysomelidae; genus Hermaeophaga; species Hermaeophaga mercurialis. Next base: position 9,771,881 of record OX638363.1, on the reverse strand, counting down.
TTATTTTGTGCCAGTCAAAACATTTAAATAGTGATCGGGAAATAAAATTCATCCACCATCTTCCAAAAAAAGAATCGGAAATTTTCAAGGAATGATTTAATTAATTATGAAGTGTTAGAAAAAGTCTGGTTTAAATTTTAACAAGGTGTTTATTTATACTTTGGGCTCTTTTTAATTTTTATTAATTAAATTGTTCTTACTTTCAGAAATAACTGTATTGTGCTAAATAGATCACTTTACATTCATTTCTTACATTTATTTCCGATTCCTTTATTTAAACATAGTTAGGTAAAAATTATTTGTACAGGTGACATGCAAAAGCAAAGTTGTAGTTTCTGAATAAAATAGAAATACGTGAATCTATTTCAAAAGTAATTTTTAAAAATTATTGCAAATTATAAACGTTCTATTTAATTATTAAATTACACATACATAAACGAATGTTTTTAAAAGTGTATTTAGTATTTATTTCTTTTTTTTTTTTCGAGAAGCATTTCTTTGCTTCACCTATCACCTCGTACACTAAAATATAAGAATCGCTTAATATAGCCGGTAAAACGAGTCACTTCATAAGGCCGGTAAAACAGGTCACTTCATAAGGCCGGTAAAATACGTCACTTCATAAGGCCGGTAAAACAGATTTCAAAATAGTCTATAAAATATGTAGTTATGGAAGAAACTAACATAACGTGATTCTTTTTTTCATGGCAACCGATGCTCATCTAAGTATGTCGTGTTTGTAAACAAATGTTATTGTTTATTTATTTACATTTTGTACGACATTTAGTTATTATGCCTCGATATTTTGCTCGGTATTTTTTTTAAAAATCAGTGTGAAAACCACACCAGGGCACCATTTACAAAGTGCACCACTCAGAAAATTAACAATTACAATGGAGGTGGCTAACAGCCCGGAATCTGGCCATGGGGATTGCTTAGCAGTACCAATGGCCAGAGAATATCTATCAGAAGAAGCTCAAAAAATAGAAAACTCCTCGACAAAGGCTACAAGTGAACAGTTAGAGTGTCAACGAGAAACTCAAACGCTACAGTCGCCGAAGCAAAATCAGAATTCTCAAGTTCAACAGACAGCAGCATGTGATCAACCATCTACAGTAAAAGCTGAGAAAAAAAGAGTCAGTTCTGCAGCAAGTTACATGCAGGAGCGTATGAGTAGGAGCGACATTTTCTCTTTGAGAAAGGAAGCGCACATTTCCTCTGCATTATTTTCCGTAAATGGAGCCCCGTCCAGGAGGGTCTTCCGACAACGGTCAGCTGAGCCAAATAATATATTCCCAAACCAGCCAGAAGCGGTCGTGCCATCACCTATTAAGACTTGCACAGAATCTCCAACAGGAAACATGCGAGATAGATGTAACTATCATGAAATTAGACGACCATCCAGCTCAGTAAGGAATCCTTTAACTGGCGCAGGCTTTGTTTCGAACGATGAAGTCAGATTCATAGGGTACAGGAAGAAAAATGAAAATCCTTTATTGGGTATTGGTTCTTCAGCTAATTCACCAGATACAGAAGAAGAGTCTAACAAAAGAATTCCCCCGGGTGGTTTCTGTCACAAACTTTGGTAATATTTTTTTTATCAAAAATCATTAAATTTCGATACATCTGATAGTATATTTTTTACCTTATATCATTTACATATATATATATTTTTATAAGTTTTTTTTATATGTATACCTTATATATTTGTTATATGTATCTATAGAGATAAATATAGATACAACAAAAAATATCATTGTTTCAATCTAAATAAAATTTAAAATTATTGAATTATTGGGGCCTGCTGTCATTACTTGTCATTTAGATAATCGTCGTATTTTCGAAAATTTGCCGCGTATATCCAGTATTAAGAGGCAGGTACAAAGAGGATTTAAGAGATAAAAAAGCCCTTGCAAAAGATGTTTACAACGATTTTGGTAACAAAACGAAAAATAAGCAAAAAAAAACATTCCCAAATGTGTTCAAAAACCAATTAAAATACAGTCATTTCAAAAGAAAAGTATAGGGAGATTTGGAAAAAGATAATTGTATTAATAGAATAGCAAAATAATTGGATGTATACCTACTCTAAAGTAACATACTAGTAACTTCATACTATCAATGTAATTATAAGGTATGGAGATTGAAGAAGCGTAAAAAGATTTGTCAAATTCAAAGTGACAGATGATTCAAATTAATAACAGGGTTGACAGTGTTACTTAACGGAGCTCATTTTATTTTTCATGGTAGGATCCTGTTGTTTTCTTTTTCATTTAAAATTTTAAAACTTTAAACAGTATTAATGACTGCTACTAAGTTTGATAATAAGCAAGAATACTAAATAACGAATTTATCATTTTTATATGTAAATTCACGAACCTAGTCTTGTTCCAAGATGGTTTGAAGTTACTGTGTCAGTTTCTTTAGCTTTTAGTTTTGCGCAAAGTTTATTGGTTTTAATGTTAGCGTTGGCGATAATTCTGATATCAGTTTAGTAGGTATCTTATTTTTTGAGTTTTGAATGATTCCCAAATCTCTTTTGTGACTTAACTATAAATAATGATCACCTAGAGAGTGCTTGTATTGAGAATTTACTATCAGATTCTTCAAAAATTGGAACAGAAAAGAAACTTTAAGTTAATCTATCTTGACACAGACAACTGTAAAGCACAATAATTTTTTAGTATTAAATTATTTTTATTTTATTATTTTGATCAAAAACACAATATTGTATAACTTGTGAATATTAGTTCAAATTAACTTCAGAGTAATTTTTTGTAGAGATTGAATTATATAAGAAATATGAGTAAAAAATGTAAATGCTGTAATAGGAGTCTCAAATACTTTCTTTGTTCCATATACTTCAATTTTTTGCATCGAAGTTGTTTAAAGGGGAATTTTAAGGGAGCTGTAAAATTGGGACAATACCTGGTATATTGTTCATATATATGCCAAATTCATTATGAAAAAAAGAAAATCACTTGATGAACAAAATAAAGAATTGCATAAGGATAATTCTCCTCAAGAAAATCAGGAAATAGATCTTACCTCTTCTAAAGAAGATGCTTATGAAATAAAAGAACATATTAATTTGATGAAAGTTCCAGGGTTTGACTTAGTCACTGGATAAATTTTAAAACATTTTCCTAAAAAAGCTTTAGACAAATGAAATAATCTAATAAATGCAACATTAAGGTCCAAATATGTCCCTAGACTATGGAAAGTTGCGGAAGTCATAATTATACTAAAGCCAGGTAAATCTCTCCATGAAGCCTCCCTCATACAGACCACCCTCCTAGTTGCTTGCCATGCCGAATCTTTTTGAGAAACTTTTATTCAAAAGAATAAAGCCAATAATAGAAGAAACCCGAGTTAATTTCAAATCACCAGTTTGGGTTTAGAAATAAACAGTCAACTATAGATCAAGTACATAGAATCACCAACAATTGAAAAATCGCTGGAAGAAAAGATCTTCTACCATTTTGCTTGATATTGCACAAGCCTTGGATAAGGCCTGACACGAAGACCTAAACCACAAGATGGAGCTACTTCTCCCCAGGCAATATTCATATATCATTGAATCATATATTTCCAACAGTTACTTTCGGATCAAATAAGAAAAATCTTACTCTGATTTGAGAGAGGTTAAAGATGGGATACCACAAGGAAGTGTCCTAGAACCAGTACTCTACCTATTGGGTATTGGTTCTTCAGCTAATTCTCCAGATTCAGAAGAAGAGTCTAACAAAAGAATTCCCCCGGGTGGTTTCTGTCACAAACTTTGCTAATATTTTTTTATCAAAAGAAATCGTTAAATTTCGGTACATCGTAAAGTACATTTTTTACCCTATACCATTTACATATCTATTTTATTATTATTTTTTATATGTAGCTTATATATTTGCTATCTGTATGATATTTATATACAAATAGAAATAAATATAGACTCAACAAAAAAAATCATTATTTTAATCTAATCTAATTATTGAACTATTTGGACCACCTATATTTTTGGACATTTGCCATAGAAATCCAGTGTTAGTTAAAAAAATTAATTTTATTATAGATCTTATATGACGTAATTATTTATACTAGAACTTTGATTTCAAAGTTTCATTATATGATTGTAACTGCAAATATTTTGGGAACCCCGTGCCACAGTTCATTTGATTTTCAAATAGCTTCGATGAAAACCACATCATATAAAACTCGATCCCTACAGACTAATTTAAAATAATTTCTTTTCTATAAAATTTTTATTCTCTCTCTCTCTCTCATATAGTGTCACGGTCAGGGTTTATATCCGTGCTCCATCTCACTGCGAATTTCGGGTGGTTCTGACTACCTTTTCTGCAGGAAAGAAGTCTGCTGGATCTCAATATCAATCAATATCAAAGCACTTCAGCATTTATTACAAGACCAAGAGGAAGAAAGGTGTGAGGATGTAAGTAAGGAGTCACAAAATTAGACCAATGTAGACGAGTCAACAGATGAAATCATTCTGGTACAAATAGAAAAGAAAAAAGTACAAAAGAGATGAAGAAAGTGTATGGAACTCCAACAATAATTATAAAAAACGGTGGGTTAGAATTACAGCAAAAGATGTGTGGAATAATCTATAAAGTCTGGAAAGAAGAACAAATACCAAAGAGATACAAGAATGCAGTGATATGCTATAAAGAATGAGATAGATAGATAAAGGTGTCTTTATAGAGGAATCTCACTTTTAGAGGTAATATACAAAGTAATGGCAATAATAATTAAAGAAATGTTAAATGATACCAAAATCGGATAGTAGGAAAATGTTAAGGAGAATTTAAAGAAAAAAGGGACCACAGCACAAATTTTAATTCTGAAAATGATAATGGATAAGAGTCAAGAGGAAAATTTAGGTCTACACAATATATTCATTGACCTTAAAGAATCTCTTGAGAGAAGTAACATTTACATGGCACTAAAATCTTAAGAAAAATCATTAATGACCTTGGGAATTTGATTTACTAGTGTTTAATGTTAAAAAAGGAATAAAGCAAGGAAACCCTCTATCGACAATACTTTTTAATTTGGTTCTAGAAAAAAAATTACAAGACAACGGAATATAACAAAAAGGCTTCTATATCAGCACAGATAACATAGAAGAAAGAAATGGTAGGTGCAATCCGCAAGCTAGAAGAAGTATTGGCTAAGAATCAACCAAAAGAAATTAAAGTATATAGTGTTAAACCAAAAGATAATTGGAAAAGAATACATAGAATTTACATCGTGAGAAGACAAGAAATGCAATATACAAAAAGGGATAAAATTCGAGTTGGGTCTGTCATGTTTTCTATCTGTCAATAATACTAGACCAACCTAGTTAGTAACTTTTTATTTATTTAACAAAGAATCTCTGAATCAGCATACTACAAGTCGCGTATCTTAATTTGATCCGTCATTATCCCTTGTCAGTAGTGCCAATATTTGCTCATTACTGCCAACATTTGCTGTGTGTGGCATATTTAAATGAACATACAGGTAACATGCTTTCCCTTACAAATGAAATAAAAAAAAAATCCCTGAAAAATTTCTTCTCTACTAAATTTAATTAATACATTCTCTTCACTATCAGGGGGATAAACAATATATTCACTTAAGTATTTTGGGGTGAGACGCTTTTTTTTATGAATATTTTTCTCTGTAGTTGTTTTGTGATGATTGTTAAAGAACGTTGTCTGTATTATCATTTAAAAATAAATTATAACATTCTATCTGGGACACAAAATTTGTATCCTTAGTTGTATTATGACTTTGTTAAAAGCCAGAATGTCCTGATTTACTGTCATCGTCACTATCAAAATCATTGTCAGATTTATTAGAATTATTAACGGAGATCCTATAACCTGGTTACGAGGATTTGTACATTTTTCCTAACTACAATCACACGGCGTGGTATTGAGGTCCTTGTTGTAAATGATTACATAATCAAGATATTTTAAGAACTTACGATTTTTCCTATATCTATTACCAAACAAATCCTCAATTACGTTTGAACTCTCATTTACTTACTAACATCTCTTCTACTTTATTAACATCTCTTCCTTTACCTCAGTTTTCACCTTTTTGCTATAATATGTTTTCTCCGTTCTCTAAAACTGGTAAATATTTGGCTCTCTTATTATAAAAATAGTTTAGTTTTAATTATTTGTTTTTTTTCTGGTAATGTTGACAAACAAAAGTGATGAGGAGGAATTATAAATAATAGATTAACGAACAAAACTAGAACGGTGGAAACTTTGAATAAGATTCCAAAATTAAAAAATTGTCTAGAGCAGACAAAATTAAAGTTTATAGAACTATAATTCTTTCATCTGTAACATATGGAAGCGAAACATGGACTTTGACAAAAAATAGAAGTAAGAAAATAGAGATATGGGAGAGGAAAATACTAAGGAACATTTTTGGTTCAAAAAAGATAGCTGAAGGAATATAGGAAAAAGAACGAACTAAAAGTTAGAGACCTTGTATATCTAGCTTAAACTAACACAATTTATTAAAGTTCAAAGATGAATGGGACTAACCTAACCTAACCAAAAAAGGCTAATAAGGAAGCAATAGAAGGTAAAAGAGGGCTTCTTATAAAGAAATAAATAGATTAAGTTATGGAAAATAATTAAACATGTGGAACCAAACTAGAGAAAACTATTATCTTACATACATATGTATATAGTTACTTTCAAATATCTGAATCAATATTAAAGAATTATAACTTTTTTATAAAAAATGATAAAGCTTCCCAAATTAAATATTTAAGTTATAAATTATGCGTGATTTCTTTGTTTCAATATGGCGCTTGGAAGTTAACTAAAATATAATACCATAATGTAATTCGGTTAGAATTATACCGTTGACCTTTTGAATGCAATAAAGTCCTAATTATCCCCGTTGCTATAAAATGCCCCAAGTTTACCACCTTTTTAGGCAGAGCCGGATAACAAATTTTATTTACCTGCAAGTATTATATTATTTTAAGTAGGTATAAATTTCTAATAATATAAATAGCAAATTGATTTTTATAGACATGTGCTGAAAGTGGTGAGGGCATTTTGTAGTTACACTACTTTTAGAAAAAAGCATTTATCTTCCGATACTAAAAAAAGCATTAAAAATGTTTGCCAATCATTGCTGGAAAGAGATTTTAATACAAATGATGCTTTATCCTAGACTTCTATTTAACAAGAACTTCTTTATCTTCGGTAAGGTATATAGTATGGACATCTATCATTACCAGAAAAAAGCGAAGTGGCTCTGGCACATTTAGAACCATTGACGAGAATTTTTATTAGTATGCTGTTGCTAATAAAATAAACTATTATTTTTAATTGATCTTTATTTCCATTTAATTCAAAATCACAATTCAATACACAAACAGCAATATTTTTAAGCCGACCCTGCACTCATTTATTGTGGTTTGAAGATGTTGAGATATACACAATGGTGTTTAATCAGGTAGTTGATTTATTACAGTTAATGTTAACGGTATATTTTAAATTCCTCTATACCATATTCTTATTTATCGTTGCAAAAAATATACCTACCTTAATTTTTAGGCCCGTATCTAGAAAAATTACTGATTTATTAATAAAACTCTATTTTTTGCAACTTCAACGCCCTGTAGCTCAGAAAGAAGCGATTTTAAACCCATTATTGTTGACTAAAATATGATTATTTTTGGCTTCTGAACGTATAGTTGCAATTTGACTCATTATTTACGACTCACCCTGTATAGGTGTATATTCAGACGCCTTGTACGTGTGAAATGTGGCAACAACGTTAACACAACCAACTCAACTCATTCGAAACTCGTATCCCACGATAACCACCTGCGGTAATAACCGCAGCACAAATTTATTGTAAATGAAACAGTATCTAAAGGCTATTTATATCTGTTATTATATTTCTTTCTCATTAAGAATATATCTCAGTTAACGTTTTACAACGGCAGCGAGCACAGAACACGTTAAAAAGATACACTGAGATAGACTTTCCGCTCAACAAAGTTTCGTTATTATTGGTACTAAGGGCGTCTAAATCTGAATTAAACGTAATGCGGATGTTATGAATGCCCGCTTATAACATCTAACTTATCGTTGTGCAACTTTACATACACTGCTTGCCGGATATATCTATATTTCATTATGAAACTTCTGCAAGTAATGATCCAGGTTTCGTACAGATGTCTCTCTCGCAACTATTTATTGTTTCCTTCACTGTATAACAGAAAATCATCATTTTCGCCCCTAATTAATTTCAATAAACTGTATAGTTGACATTCCTATTAGTATTAGTCTACACGGCGTACTTTCCAAAAAAATTACTGTAGATAATATGATAAATGATATTTTTTCCAATTGTGTGTTTGGATATTAAGATAGTAAATATTTTGCGATAATCAGTCTCAAAGCCAGTAAACCATATACGCGCATTTTCAAAATAGTGAAAAATAAATATACATTTAACTGTATACAGAGTATGTAGACTAGTCTAAATTGGGTAATGTGTCTATGGTTATGAGTTATGGTTATTGGTTCTTTATTTATCTGAAATATTGGTTGTATTACGGCAAACATTTTTCATTAATCGAATACGTTTTTGTCGAGGTAGAATGAAGACTTTGTAGTAAGACCTAATATATGTTATGTTGATAACATATTTACCTCCATTGTTGTTTGTTTTTCCTTTTTCTTCGCCAATTTCTTACTCGTAATTCTTCCAAGTCCTTCTCTACCATTTGTAACCACTTCACTCGAGGTCTTCCTCTTTTTTTTCTTCCAATTATTCCTGCTGTCAGAACTTTTTTCTTGGTCTTTCGTCTTTTAATCTCGACACGTGTCCCAACCACTTCATTTTTTGTATCCTTACTATATCTGTTATTTTTGGTCCCCATAAAAGTTCCTCCAGTTCTTCATTTGTTCTGCTTATCCACATATAATTTTCTCCGTATATTTTTCCTTAGCACTTTTCTTTAAAAAAATTCTAATGAACTTTTTTCTCTGTGATTTAGTTTCCATGCCTATCTTCCCTATGTAACTAATTGTCAATTATTGTTTGATATATTATATTTCTTGAAATATTGTTTGACTTTAAGATGTGCATCATTCCTCCCATACAGTTTATCCCTTTAGATATTTCTTCTCTCTCCTCTCCGTTACCATTTATTGTGATTCCTAAATAACTGAAACTGTCCACCTTTTGGAAGCTAATAATCTTTTGCTCCGTAGTTATCCTAAGCTCTGTAATTCATTGATTTATTTTGATTCATTTCTCTTCTGTCTATTGACATGAATTTTGTTTTTGCTCCATTCATTATATAAAAATATAGAATGCAATGTCAAAATTTCAAAGAAATTTCAGAGATTTAAGGTTTGGAATAAACGATTATTTACAATTTTATTTGTATAAATTATTCTTAAATCGTTAAATTAAAGCCTTATCACAGTTAAATTCAATTTTTGGATACATCACAATTTTTTTCATTTTGATTACTAATCTAAAAAACAAATTCAAAGTATCTTTGATCCTGATTATCCCACCCCAACTTCCTTAAATTTCACTCCATTGGGAAGGATTCAGCGAAATAAAAAAATCCCCAGAATATGATGGTTACTGCCATTTGCAGAAATTATGTTTTTAAAACATGGAATATTTTACATATATTTCTTCTGATTTTTTATTACATATATGATTGATTGTTTTTTTTTCAGTTCTTAGCAATAATATGTATATTCCCATAGAATTAAGGACACTTTCAATATGTTCACAAAGCAAGGACCTCACAGTCAAAGACTAAAAAGAAATGTTTTTTCAAAATGTTGGGCAGTAGCTTACATAACTAGACCCACGCTAGGAAAAATTTGCTGGCCAATTCAATATGTTTAGCAACATTTAAGAGTGTTCAATATTTGCCAAGCTATCTAGTCGTGCATAGCCCCTAGGTCCCTTCTCTAAAAAGCACATCTAATAAGAAGATGTAAGGTACGAGTGCATTTTTACAACTTTATCTGATCGGGTTTATTTTATTAATAAAGAACGAAGGTCATATACGAATCTGTCGCGCTTAACCGGTTTTTATAAGAGCATAATAATATTATCCAGAGACTTACTTATTTTAGAAAAGGATAAAATAAATTTGTATATAATTTATGTTAATTCGAGGGCGTACACATATTCCTTCAAGAATAATTATTAGAATTTTTTTGTACTCTTTTTTTTGTAAAAGTAAATAATTATAGTAAAATGTTTTATACAGGGTGAGTCACGACGACAACTTAGACGTCTGTAATGGATACAGTTAAAGTAAATATTGAATATTGAACACCTGTATCATTATTTAGCATGACTTTGTTGAAACCTCTGCTAAATATAATACATTTTTTATGTGCCATTTTAAAAAAATTAGTTCTGACGTGAAATTTTTTTGTATTCTTTTCCATTTCCCTCTATAGTCGTTATAACCCCTTTAACATTAATATGCGTGTTGAGACCCCTACCAAATATTGTAATTTTTATTTGCTGTTTTAGTAATAATTAAATTAAAATCAGGATAACACAAAAAATGTTAATCCTCTTAATTGCCATTATAGTATGCCCGTGAACTGTGTCTTAGATCGCAGGGAATGGTTTGAAACTTTGAGTGCATCCGTATATTTGGAGAGGTCGCTACTTACCGATGTACTTAGAATATTTATAATTTGTAAAAGTATCAATTTTTAATTTTTTTATATAAAATATGAAACATAATTTAAGTTTGAAGCATGTTCATTTAAATGGTGAAGAAAATATTGTCCTTAAAAAAACAAGATGCTACAAAATAAAGTTCTTTGACAATATTTACAAATTTGGCAATGAAATTAAATATAAGCCTAATTTAAAGAAAAATTAAAAATTTTAAATAACTTAGAAAAAATTTAAAAGAGAATGTTAACGAAACAAGATTTGATACATTTAGCTATTGCTGTGTATTCCTTTGTGTATTTAAATCACCAAATAAATTATTATTATTTTGATAACGAGATGTTACTTTACTCCACAATTGCAATATAGGCTATAGAATAATTCTCTTAGAATATGTTGAAATTCACATTGCTTGTTCCTCTAATAGTTCCCTTTGTCTCAATGAACAACAGTTAACTCATGAACCTTATATTTTCTCAAATCTTAATCTTACTTAATTTCAAATTTGGCGCCTTTTGTTTATTTACATTCCCAATTTCGTTAATATGTCAGATTATTCATCTTGTCCACAAGGTACTGTGTCATATTGGGCTCATCCGTTCTTCTTGCCGCTAATCTCGAGTGGCCTTTTACACATAAGCTCAAATATTTTGTTCGTTTGTCCATTGCAGTGGATGGAGCCGACATTTTTAGTTTCTGTGAACATCCAATATTTTCACTTTGCCTATTTGGCTTGGTTTTAGCCTGCGTGAGTTTATGTTAACTGTAACCTTCCCACTTATAATGGGCTTCCTTGGTTTACTCCTTTTGGGGGAGCTTTCCAATACAATTGGGCTTTGGCCCTATGTAAGGGCTAGATTATTCTGCCGGGACACGTCTCTTCTTTTGGTATTGGATGCCAGACGTGTTTGGCACTGGTTGCTTTTTCCGGATTCTTTTCATGTGGGAATTTGTTATGCTTATAAAGGTCTCATCCTTTCTTATTGGTTGTCAGACTTGTGTGGCAACCCACTAACTTTTGTTTTAGTTTTCTACCTTGTTTTGGTGTCCTTCTTATTCCACCTACCTAAACTTGTTTTATATTGTAATCCTTGGCTCTTTAAATAAATCATTTTTGATCACTTAAATTTTGTCTGCCAACAAATAATTAACAATTAATGAAGTTATACAGATTAACAACGAGAATGACGTAAGAAAGAGTAAGTAAGAAGTGGTATTTAACAATAAGAAAAATAAACGGTTAATAAACACACAATTATGTTAATGTAAGAAGTAAATAATTTACGAACAATATTTCATGAATTCAACAAAACTAATTCTGAACAAAATGATTGTAAATATAAATAATATGCATAATTTTCTCTGTATTGGTTTAAATATTTTTGTTTCCTATACCTTAAGTATTTCATTATTATTATTATTAGTTATTTTATTATTTTTAATTTTATAGTATTTTTTAACTGAAACTAACCATAAATATTCTTAAATACAGCATTTAAAGCCTGCTCTGCATTGTTTGTTTACGGCTAAGAAAGTACTAAATATCGTTTTCAGATAAAATCATTTCGGAATTCATCTTGTTGGAAATAATACCGTTAATAAATGCATATTTTCTTTAAAGAAATGGTTCCTTATTCAGTTTTTTGTGTTAAACATTGTAATAAATCTCTGAAATTAATTCGTGATCGTAGTTGCAAAGCATTTCTGCTGTTTAAGATTGAAATTTAATGCCCTTTTAGAAACATAAAGCGCGTATTTAATTTGCACATTTGATTAAGACAGTCTACGCGAACGTTGAACGTACACTATATGGAAATTATCTCGAATTTATCGGTAATTATTGTATTATAAGCAGGAGTCAGTAGGTTGGTATGAATTCCACAGGACATCGGGCAAACAAGCCATTTAAGCAGCGTTATAAAAGATTTATTTAATTTTACTACCAGAGGATTGGAGTGGGCCTTCAGCCACGTACATTAAAATTTATCCTACAAAACTTTCGCAGTAAGCTTAAAATTAAGCAAACATTTCTAATTTCTAATCTATGAAATAAAACCCAACAAATCACAACCGATTTGAAAAAACAATTTCTCTTACAAGAAATTTTCTGCTTTTCTACTTTACAAATAAACGATAAATTATTTCTGAAATAGTTTTCCAGCCCACCTATTCGACTCTTAGAACACATTTTAATGAGAGAGCTACGGCCGAAGTTAATCAAGCTATCGACCTCATCCGACTCTAAATCAAAACTCGCATTGATATGATTGCAAATATACAGAGAAACTACACAAAAACACCAATAAATTACAATATCGAATAAGCGATCGAAGAAAAATCTCAATTAAGTCGGGCCCGATTAATTACCGGGCAAGTTTTTGAGATCGCATCAAGGATGATTTACAGGGAGGGTTTTTCGAATCGAATCATATTATACACTAAGAAACTTTGGTGAAACAAAATATTGTTAAAGAAATGTAACAGGGATTACACGCTCAACAGTTTTTTCTTTATTATAAATCAGCCCTTGAAGACACAATATTAATGGGTTTTTAACTTAAAGTAGAAGAATTATTATTCAATTTTCGCAATTTAACCCTTAACACCCTACGGTATTTAAAATGTACATAAAATCAGAGTTATCAACTGTTTAAAGTAAAAATCGATTACACAATTATCTCCGCGCAGGTTGTCACTAGGTATATGGAGTTGAATTATGAGGATGTAGCAAACTGTGCAATATTATAATTCTACAGCCATTCCAGTCAAAATATCCAATATCTACGCATGTTTTCAAACGCTCCTTTGAATGTTCCAATCATAAGAAATGTTATAACCGAACACGCAAACAAAACAAAACCAAGAAAAGACACAAAAGCTCTATAGTTAATCAACTAGAAAATAGAAAACTTAAGAGGTACTGGCCATAAGACCTTCCTGAATAAGAAGATATGAAGAACCATCAATGGACGGCACCAAACTCAAGAGAACAACTTCTCATCACTTGTACATTGCAAAAACAATTTTTGTAAAATCACGCAACATAACGTAGGTAATAAATAACCAACGTTAAGTTATGTGAAAATACATATCTTTATGTATCAATTATTGAATATATTATTTTATGTAAATAAATTGCACTCTATTTATGTAACTTTCAGCAATCTGCCATGTAAAATTAAGAGCTAGTAACATTTTACATAGCTTTCAGTAACCCGTATTGGGGATGGATTCGTTTACTCTTATGGAGTTAAAATGTTTGAGAAATCCCAAAGTAGGTGTCCATATTTCAATCTTTTCTAATAAAATTAGGATTTCGTCTTATACTGGGGTTCCATTACTTTCAGTCACTAGGTTAGCTCCATGTATTTGAAGTGTCGGCGAGCTGGAAAAACAGTATTATTCAAAATGCATAAAGAATGTATGTAGCTTTTTTTTAAAGGGTTATTTCTTACCAGTGAATTACTATACTTAAAAGGTAGTATTTCAGTTGAAAGGAAGGTTCCTACCTTTCAATACCAAATTTTCATAATATTTTGGGTCTCCTGTGTCCATTAAAATAAATATTTTTTATTTCAATCAGGTGACCATACTGTATATAGTGATGTACTCATTGTAGCCAGTTGATTGGTAAAACCTGAAAACAAAATTTCATAAAGCAGCTGTGTAAAGGGTATTTAACTTCAGTACTCTTTTAAATGATTATAATTATGGGAAAAAAGTTAGAAAACACACAATTTACAATATTACATCTAAGAGTTTGATTTGATTTGGTTTTTGTTGTTGTTTCACAACGTGCTCTAAAAATATGAGATTTAAAAACAAAGTAGGTATTAAGTTTCATGCTACATTTATTTCTTAAACGAGCAAACTCAACACCAGTTCAATTATGATGTAGATGTGGATGCAACTCGTATTTTCGTAGGGTCAGAGATTTAATAGTACATAATATATACGTGTATATTATAAAAAAAAACTTACCTAATATAGTAGATGAATCAAAATTAAAATGGCTCTAAACTCTCGATTTTCGACACTGATTGTAAAGGTTAAGACTTCATATCCCCGCCTCCCTCAGATGACCATGGACTCTTCCAGTTTCCATTATATAATCTGTAAAATTTTTATTTTTACATGTATTAATGTAAAACCGATAGAATATTTTACAGAATCATTAAATAGTAAGTATAGATATCAGCTACGGACATTAAAACCACGTGGCGCAATATTATTCGAATTTTTAAAGTAGATACATTACAAAAAATTTCATTTGGACTTTAATTTCTTAAAGGGTACCATTTATTTGATACATGAATTTTCCCTTATTTTATTGGAAAACTCTATTATCTTGTAATTTGGTAACGTCAGTACCTACTTCCATTATAGCGACATCTACTAGCATACTAAATATATATAAAGGGTTGGGATAAAGTATGGAACCAAGTAAATATCTGCACAAATATACAGGTTGTCCCATTTAAATTTAAGTGTATTTCCAGTTAAACCGGAAGTATATTATAACAAAAAAATGTCAGCTGCATTTTGCCCCATTGCACTTACTTATAAAATTTCATAAATATCGTCCGTTTCGTTTTAAAGATATTTACTTGGTTCCATACTTTATCCCAACCATGTATAGAACTACAATCAGTTTTTACATACTATAATTCATAAACATATATAATATGAAAATTTCAATAAGGACTTAATTTTACTTAATGTGTTATGTGAAAAGTTACATAATTTATCCTAAAATAGTACATGTTTCTGTAAAACTTTATTTTCACAAAATATTTATGGTAACTTAACTATTTTCACAAAATAATTTTACAAGTAATTTTTGTTACATTATAAATTGCGATTTATAAAATGTAATTTCACAATTATTTATGTAAAAACTTGTTTCACTTATAAAATTGTGTGAAAGTTCATTTATTCTGAAAAATTACATTAATTTTTGTTCAGTGTACTAATTACTCTATTAGTTTGAGTAGATTGTAAATTCCCAATAAACAAAAAAAAGTGCTTGTAAAGCCACATTTCTCATGTCTGCTTTTGCTTCAATCTTATATAGATCGAAAGAGCTCATCAAAATGATCAATTCTGAAATGTGTAAGTTAAAAATAATACTTTTTAGTTTAGCCTGCAGACATATTCGGATGGCATTTAGAAAAATAAAACTATAACATTTTAAAATTTTTATTGTAAACAAAAGAATATATAAAGCAAGATATAAATAAAAATAAAAATAAATACAGGAAATAAAACTACAATATTAATTATATCATTCACATCACTTCCAACCTCTTAAGATATCGAAATTAAATTATCTATACTTAAGAGACCAGTTAACATTAAGATTTAAGTAAGAACATACTAAATAAGCGCTAAACAAAATATTATAAAGATTTGAATTACCTAAATTATTATTTCTTTTGTTCTTGAAATAGGCCAGAGCCATTAAAACTGCAGCGATACATCCATATATATTATATATCAGTCCCCCAATGAAACAGATTATAAGATTTATAAGCATATTAAAGTCCATTAAATCTGGCCGTTTCCCTTCTAATAATAAAAAAAGAAACAAAGTAATACCAACAAATATTGTTGGTAGCATGCAAAGAGGTGAGGGGACGATGCGATAAGTGATCAAAAATTCGCTATTCAGCAGTGGTAACACGGCAATGGTTTGGATATAATCCATCAGCATTATCAGTTGACTAAATGAATAATCACGACCTGAAAAATAATTAAAGGTAAGTTTAGGTTACTAGCTACTATGAAACTTCCTTAAAAATAGTTTATTATTGAGAACTAAAACGATGAACGTTTATAAAATAACTGTAAGACCGATGACTTCGTTTGGGGTGGAAACCAATGTCTAAGAGAAAAATGGGAAGATAAAAGGAGATAAGAAAATAAGAAAAGGAGAGTACCAAATACCAAATAGAAGAAATACTAAAAGAAGATATAGTAAGATTTATAACATACACTGGTTCAGACATATAAGAATGGAAGATAACAAAAGGGCAAAACGAATTACAGAATGGAAACCATGTAGAAATAAATTCAATGGAAGGCCGAAAAGTAAATAGAAACATATTTCGAGTACGAAAATAAGATGTGAAGTCAAATAAATGACAGGAAAATGGAAAAATCTGACAGAAAAAGCGAAGACAACCCCAGAGCTGTAAAAATATAAAGAATATGAAAATTATGCAAGATTCATAAAATTTAGATAATTTATAGATCTCTCACTGCAACATCTTGATCAAATGGGAGAATATTAAGCTGCAAATTTACTCGGAAAATTATTATATTAGCCTAACATGAAAAACTAGGAAATACTATGAAAAATTTAGTCCCTCTGATACCAAAGCCTGTTTGTTCTAGTCCCTTAATAGCGAATTTTGACGGAAATTCTAATAGCGCAAGCACATATGACAGAAAATTACATTTACAATGTGTACAACTGAAGATTCTTAAGATATATTTATTTTTTAGTAGTACTAACATTGGAATTTCCATAAAAGATAGTAAGTTAATTTAATGGAGAAAATGTTGCAGCAAATTGAAATGAAAATTGAAATGACAAATAAAATGACAAATAAAATGACATATTAAAATTTTCCTGATTTATATATACATATACATCATCAAATCTATTCTTTTTCTGTAGAGTTTTTGTTTTAATATCAAAAATAGAGAATTACCAATTTACAAAAAACTCTTCTATTTTTCACGGTTTCACAAATATTAGTACTGTTTTAAAAAATCATATTGTCCGTGGGAAAATTATTTTTTTTTAAATATAAATAAAAATTACTTACTGTAACTTACAAAAGTAGTCAAAGAATTAACTATGACTACACAGAAGGCATAATACCCCATGCGATCCAAATTCCGTAGTCCCACGTGGAGATCATACTGCCATAAACACAAGGCTGCTGTAATTCCGACCAGAGTGTACGATAAGGTAGTAGTAATATTTCGGTTAAAAAATTTATCTACTTCGCGTAAATGATTTTGAGCGTCGAAACTTAAGATTTGGTGGTGGTGGTGCATATTGTAATAACCAATAGCACTAAACAAATAACTGTAAATTTCTAGATTTTAACTGATGTGAGATTTCGATGTGAATGATTGCATACAATGTCAAAATATGTAACGTTACTACGGCAATTTGTTTTGTTTTTAAAAATGAAAGGTAACGTGTAAACTTTATTAAAAAATATAGGTCAAATATCATTCCTGATTAAAAAAAAACTTTTTTATTATTTATTATTTTACAAATCGGTCTATTTTTCGTAAACTTCGTGATAAGTTGCAGAATCCAAGAGGGTTGATCTTCTAAAACCATTGTGCAGAATTCCTACTAATACTTCAGTTAAATTACCGGCTTCTTGGACACAATCCGCAATTTCCTTTCCTTCGTACCAAATATTTCTTCTAACGGAATTATACTCTTCGGATCCATTTAAGTTCAGGTGCTCTGGAAAGTTAACAGTTAAAGGATACCATAAATACTGCCCGTTGTAAAAAGCAACTCTAATATTACCCAGCAATTCCGATATCCATGAGGTCTTCCACCAAACATCTTTCAGCTTCTTATCCTCTATAAAACGTCAAATTCCCGACGTGGATAGCTTCTCTAACATATTTCTGTTTCATAAACTAGAAGCCATTACCTTGATCGTTGTCGGGACCATTCGGATATAAATAATCGTAATAATAACTATAACCAGTCACTTAATTATAGTAAAAACTCTGAGTCTTAATAACTCAAATTGGGCAATTTTTGGGGAAAATTTCGAAACCCGACTTGAACAATTTTCGGGGAAAAATTTCAAAAAAAAAGTTATCGCGCGTGATGGAGCCAACTGATTACAAGGGCAAGGACTTTAAATTATCTAGGCAAATATAATCTAATCAGTGTTTACCTGAAGACGATCGGAGTTATAAGACTTGAAACGTTGCGAAACACAAATAGTCAAGACAAGTCCATAAGAGCCAATAATTGTTTGAGGAGTCTATACACTAATCGATTTATATTCATTGTTATTTTGTATTTTGTGTGATAAATTTTAATTTCGTTGTGAGTAACATCGCGTCGAGTTCGAGTACCCAACAAAACAGAATTAAAGCCGTAAAATGTTTAGTTCGACATCCCCTTTGGGAGATCCATCATAATAAACAATCTTAACGTCCCGTTTATCTGCATATCTGCATCTGGTGTCTATAAACACCAAAACTGAAGTGCGGGCACAAGAAAGAACGGGGTATCGGGGGTGGATGTTCAACCATTAGCGTTCGCCCATCCATGCATCACCGAGGGGTGACGGCCACGTAAAAAGAGACTTCAAATTTACGGCCGCCTGAGGCTTAAAAGTATGCAATAAATCCCGGACAGGCAGCTTAAAAATCCGCCCTTTTTCTATCTTTCTCTCTCCCGTCTGTCCGACCCGGCATATCGTATCGGCTCTCTAAAAGAGATTGGCATCATTCGATATGGATGTATAGTTAGTTGCAAAATATAATAATTGGACTTCCCAAATCCCCAAAGAACGGCAGCGATTTCGATAGTATGACATTAAAACCATTTCGAATAGGCAATATTAAGCCTTATGTTACTTGTACATTCGTCAGACTTTCAGTAGAAATTTCTGCTGCATTGGTACGCTTTCGTCATGTTTAGTACTATTTGTAACAGGGTTGTATTTCGGCGAACTGCTTAATACCGGATAATCTTCGACAATAGTGCTATCGTAATCGCGTTAAGATATTATTTTATTTTTGAATTTGACAGAGTTAAGATGTGTGATTCAGAAAGTGAAGAATATATTCCCGAATTTGATATTTTACGATTGCCCCCTTATTATTGTGTACTAAATCCCATAGAATTGATGTGGGCTCAATTAAAAAAAACGTTCGAGAAAATAATATATCACCAAACTCAAGTGTCAGTGTAATAGATCTAATTAAAGACTCATGTAATAAAATTACTGACGAGAACTGGAAAAATGCGATCAAACATGTAAAGACTATTGAAGATAAATATTTTAATTCAATTCCAAAAATAAATAGTCTTATTATAAATTTGGATGATAGTGATAGTGATAGTGATAGCGAGCTTAATTCTTTGTAATTTCTTATTTTTATAATGACTGTTTCAACCCTCACTTTGTTTATATATATTCTTATTTTTAATCAATAAAATTTTAAAATTTAATAGTATTGCATTTATAATAACAAATAACTAAATTAACAAAAATGATAAATAATAAATAATTCTTTAGGATTTATTTATATTCATTCTTATTATTCACAATCCTAATGCCTACCCTGCCCATGAAGAGCTTATCGAGGGATTTGGAAAGTCCATTTCTTATATTTTGCAACGGACAATACAAAGAAAATGCATGCACCTTTGTTCGCGACCTTTTTCTCTTCTGCTAAACACATTCACGCTTGATGATCCTCCGCGCTAGACCAAACAAAAATACTGAACAAATTACCCTTTCACTTAGAAATAGAATTGACTTTCTTATGGAACAAGACGTTCACTAGCACTAACTGTTGTAAAAGTATATTTTTCTTTCTTAAAGAGTTTATCGCGACGTAACTATTTGTTATCGATAAAATGCACATTAATCATGTAGGCATCATTTTCCAAAACACTCACTTCCAATCAAAATAAATGGTAAACCGAGTAGTTTTTAGTAACTTTAATGAAAACTAGTATTTAATAACGTACAAATATTTACAAAATTAACAATGTAACTTTCCAGTGTTATAATAATGAGCAATTGAGCAATATTATCGATTAAATTCTACTTTAAACGACTTCTTTTAACTAACTTAACTAGATAATGGATAATGGCAACTGCTACTAGAGTTATTTTGAATTTCTGGAACATAAGTTTTCAAACTGTAGGGCGCGCTCAACAGAGTGGGGCGACTTATCCTAATTAGGGGAGAAGGGGCGCGCTACAAATTACAAAAAAAAAAATTAAAGATTTCTTTATGAAAATTTTATTTAACAGACCAAGAAGTGATTCTATCTAAGGGCTAATGACTAAACATGCGTATATTTTAAGATACACAACCTCCTAAATTCGGGTCTATGTTTGAAATGGTTCTTTTTCTACTAGAAGTTATTATGGAATTAAGTTTTCAAGGCAGCAAGAGCAAAAAATCCAGTATTATAAAGATAAAGATAAGACATAGGCGAAGGTAACAGCATTCGAATCTACTTTTTGTGAAGTGTTTGATAAAATATCATTAATTATTCTTCTTCTTGTAGTGATAGCCCAACAGGTGTACTCTCAAATGGATATAAAACGCTGCTCTAATCGGACCATTTGACATCATTTTCTGCAAAGAATTATCGTCGAAATTCTTACTTAAGTTTTCTAAATGACCTCCCACGGTTTTTAGCATCACAGCTTTGTGATTCTCTTCCAGTGGGAAATCCTGCATAAATTCACACAGCATAATTGCATTTTCTTACAAAGAGTCAATACTTTCATCCAAATTAAATAGATTTACATTATTTTCCTGGAGTTGAAGGTTAAGTGTGTTAAATTTTTCCAAAATGTCTGAATAATAAGAAAACTTCATTAAAAGTAGTCTGTCGTAGAATTCTGCTGAATGCTTATAATGTTTCTCGTTCAAAAATATGGATATACTCCGGGTCTTAATAACTTGAATTGAGCAATTTTCGGGGAAAATTCTAAAAATTTCACAAAAGTTATCGCGAGTGATGGAGCCAACTGAATACAAGGGCAAGGATTTTAAACGAAAGGGAAAAATGAAGATAGGAAGTGAATCGGAAAGCGAAGGACGGCCCAGGAGTAGGATAAGGAAAGAGAAGAAAGAAAAATCAAGTAATGAAGAAGGAAATTACTTAAAAGAAGTTGAAGAAGTATTGAAGAATAGGGAGGGAAGAATAGAAAAGTGGGAAGAAAGTTTCTTATCAGACCCAGAAACAAGAGAAAAATTAAAAGACCAAGGAATACGAGAAGAATTTATTAAAACAGTACAATGTTGGAGAGAAGCACTATTCTTTGAGCCAGAACAAATAGGCCCTGTTAAAACGTTGATAGCCGCAGAAAATAAAGTGACAGAAGAAAGAGAAATAGCAAAAAATAAGGCAAAGTCTTGTAGCGAAGAAATAGAGGAATAAATGGAAATAAAATCAAATGAAATACCTGGAACATCCAAAACAAAATCTATTGAAACGGATGAGGGACGGATACAACAAAATAAGAAGGCAAAGAAGACAAAAGAAACAATATATGAAGAAAGAATAAAAGTTACCAATAGGTTCGAACCGTTGACTGAAGAGGAAACCGATAAGGAACCAGCGGATAAAAAAGTGGAAGAAATAAAATTTAAAACACCACCCGTGGTTGTAGAAGGCAAACCTACAAGTCACCAGTACTTCATAAGTCAGGTGAGAAACACATTACAATCTAATAAATTTGCGACACAATTTAATAGAGATAAAATTAAAATATTTACGGAAAATAAAGAACTTAGAGAAAAATTAATGGATCCTTTAAAAGATAAAAAGATAAATTACTTTACTTACACGGATAAAACAGATAGACTCAAAAGAACAGTAATGAAAGCTATACCTACTATAGAGCTAGAATCAACAAAACAACAGTTAGAAAAAAGCGCAAAAATAAAAATATATATAGCATAGTACCAATGAAGGGATACAATGAACTACAAGAAAGTTATAGTTATTTAGTAACCGTAAATAAAGAAGTAGAAATAAAAAATTTGTATAAAGTAAAAGAAATAGATCACATTAAAATTAAGTGGGAATCATATATTAGAAGAATTAAGGTAACCCAATGCTACAATTGTCAAAGATTCGGGCATTCGCAATTCAGGTGTAACATGAAGCCAAATTGTGTCAAATACGGGGAAGAACATGCAACGCGTGAATGTAAATTAATAAAAACGGATACTAGCAAAGCAACATGTTGTAACTGTGGTGGGGAACACACATCTAATAGCAAAATTTGTGAAGAATCCATTAAATATATCGAGAAAATAGAATCAAATAGAAATAAAAAACAAAGTGTGAAGGCACCAAAAATGTTTGTAAGTAATAAGATAAATAGTAATGTAACTTACAGCCAAATCACTATTAATCAAATCCCAAAAATCCAAACACCAATAACAATAACCAAGAGACATTAAAAGAAATCTATCAAACCATGAATGAAATAAATCAAATTGTAAATCTTGACAGGATGTTAAATACATTAAAACTAATGCGAGATGAATTAAAAACCACAAAAAATTACATAGAACAAATGCAAATAATATTAAAGTATGAGGAACTCTATAACCAAAATTAGACAGTATAAAATGCTAAAATAGAAAATACAAAGAAAAATAAGGAAAATTGATCAAGGATCAGAATTAAACCACTAATTTAAAGAATACCCAGCTAACGCCGTAAAAATAGCGGGAAAACAAATAAAATAAATTGAAAGAAATGTTATTAATTCAGAACTAAAGTAATCTGGTGGTTTTACGATCAGATAATAAATTAAATTAAATCAAAATGAAACATATTAAGAAGATAAGATATAAAAAGGCCAAACCTTATTATTTTTATTATTATTATTATTATTATTATTATTATTATTTTATTAATATGGATATTTCGCTTTTTAGTTCACAGACATCTTACCGCCTGATGAGCATGGGGAATAAAACAGCAAAGATTTATACTCAGCTCCCATATTTTCACTTAATATAATGCAGCATTTTTAGACGTTTTAGATGTGGTATCCGCGAATTAATTTTGGCGATCTGTTTATTTTCGTTAAGTATTTGAACTTTAGCAGCGAGTTTGCCCTGTTTAAGTACTTAAATTTTGGGGCGGGGAGTTTAAAATAAAAAGACAAAGAAAACTTTTAAAAGGGACTCTGTTCCTAGTGTTCTTGTTTTAGTTAATGAATGAAAGTTCTGCCGAAACTGTTAAATACAAGTTTTAATCTAGATCAAAGAGTAAAACCTAATTTTATTTTATCTGATCACTGTTAGTACCGGAGATTCTGTTGATTTTTATGTGATTGAATTTTATTTAACCAACTGTGAAACCGGCAAAACCACTAAATGCGACCGTGGAGTAAAATTTGTATTGTGGGCTTTGCATTATTTTTCAACTAAATCTATTGTAAATAATGTCTTGTAATTGTATTGAGTATTTGTTTTTAAAGTTAAAACCTCTCTTTTATTCTTCATTCTTAAGTCTTTCAATTTTCAGTAATTGTAAAATAGCAACGGGTACCCAGGCACTATGGTGGAAAGCAATTAAAATCTGTTTTTCTTCATATTTAAGGAAAATTTTCAGTCAGACCCCTGCAGTACCGTTTCTTCTTATTACTGATTTAAGGGTTCGTGTGTTCTCCACGAAAATAGAATATTGGCGCTTTTTTCTAGAAACCGCTGGAAAAACCATTACAATAGAACAGAGAACAATTCAAATGGGAATCATTATTGGAGTCGGTTGTACAGCAAACAATTTTCCAATAAGCTTAGATTCATTGTTTGTTAAAACAAGGGAGTGCCATGTTCAAAATTTGAGAATGTGTTTGTTTGTTTTATTTAACACACTGGGCTCAACAAATAATGAGTCTTCTACTCCGAGTGACATTTTCGTCGAGCGTAAAATGAAAAAATAATTATAAAAAAGATTATTTCAACTGTTATGTAGCGTTTTTAAATTTTCTGTGTTGTGTTGCCTATCTCTGACCAGTTTGGTGATATTAAAAATAACAGGTTGGCCACACTGTCAATGACATTATTCTTCTTGTCATTTTTCTGGTTGACGTAATGGTTGTCAATGTTAGCGTTATAAAAAATGATTTGCATTACAATTTTTTTTTTTATTTATTTAACGTCGGCCTATTTCTGCTACCGGAAATTTTGCCCAATCCTCAGGTATTCCAATCCGAGGTAGGGATCTTTACCGAGCCCAACATCCATGGACTCGGGACCGAGAGTTTAACGTTTCCTCCGAAAGACGGCATATCTCCACTATACCTCGTGCTCATTGGTATAGTGCCTGCGAGCTACGATATGCTACTAGTCGCTGCAGACTGCAGGCTGTACGGGCATATTACGACGTTATGTTGGAACTTTTTTTATTAAACTTAATCAGCAATCATAATATTCAGTACAATCTATGAGTTAATTTGCACTTAAGTATTGGATGTGTTATAATGTCTTGATGAGGTTTACCTCCAACGGGGTAACATCTAGAACCTCGTACTGGATCTATTGACTATATTTTGTTTAGTCTTTTGTTGTTTCTTGGCCTTAGCAATTCTTCTAGTAGTGGATTTTTTCCTGGATGACTACTTGTACTCTAGGTACTCCTAGGTCTACATGAAAAGTGTGGTTCGATATATACCATGGGGCATCTACTAGTCGTCGAAGTATCTTCGATTGTGATCTTTGGATAATTGGAACATTAGATTTTGAGACACAACACCTTAATTCAATTATTTTTTTGTTCTCTTGCTTTTATATTAAGTTGTTCTTTCTTTTCTATGATGTGGAATTTCAAATTCAGTTTTTTGTGTAAATAGATTTCTAGGTATTTAGCACTACCTTCTTGTAGTATTTCTAATATTTAGCTTTACTATCGGACTTTTACAGTAGTAAAGTAATAGGAGTATAAACGCTACATGTGTTGATTTATTTACTTTAATCCTCCATTTTTGTAATTCATTTAGACGGGCCTGTTGATGCAGTTTGTGGTTCTTGAAAAGTAGAAAAGAAGACTGTGTCATAGACAAAGGTTCCTGCTATTGTCTATTGTGTTTATGGTATATTAGATGTGTAAAGTATATAAAGAAGTGGGCTAAACACACCACCCTGGGGCACCCCTGCTGCGATTGGACTTTTCTTCGTTAACTTTAGTTTGAAAGGTTCTGTTGGTTAGATAGGTTTTCAAAAGTGGGTAGTAATTTGGAAGAAAAGTTTCTTTTGATTTTATACAGTATTATTTTTTATTATTAATTAATTATTTTGAACACTTTCCTTTTTTTTCTGTCCATGACTTAATTTTAATTAGTTAAAATAATACATAAATGTTCTTAAATGCTTCTTTTAAATCCGCTCATCCAATGTTTGTTTCCAGCTACGAGGAATAACAGAATGACATATTTTCTGGTAAAAATTTTTCAGATCTAAAGCGGTTAACGTTACGTTTTAGTTGCCGAAGCGACTATGTTCTTAGTAGTCGAAAAATTTTTGAGGTGATCCGTTGCTAAAATCCTAGCGCTATGTATACTTCCTGACAGATAGACGCGAGACTTTTTTTGGTGCGGCTCAGAATGTGCGAGCTGCAGGGAAGAGAGACAATTTCAGCATATTGTCCCCCCATCTAGCGTGATTAACGTAATATATGGCGAGATGTAAACAATTAGTGCCTAAAAAGTGTTCGTTTGCGGAGACCACTCGGGTGGCAGGAGGGAGAGGCGCACACACTGACTGCAGAACATAAATCGGACAGTGAGCATTTGTGTTTGTTATTTATGTCTCATATTTCGTGCTAAACGTGTAGTAATTAGAGAATAGTGGTCCAAGTGAAATATATAGGTGAGAGATGGGGGAAAGGGGGTACGCGTTTGGGGCGTTGGGGCGAAACTTCTACTTCTTGGGGGATGCATACGGTCGTTTAGGCTACCACATTGTCGGTTTAGATATGGGGCGATTTTCCTTTTCTTTAACGGTCAGTGCAAGATTATAACTCTTCTGCTTGTACACGAAATTAAAGACATATGAACCTACTTTTTGAAATGAAGTTTTGTTTGAGCAATTTAGAAAAGCTATAGTTACGAGACGTAAACGTATTTGTTGTATTTATTACGAAACATAAAAATTCTACAAAAGCATGTTTAAGTGATAAGTTTGGAGCATATTCATGCTCGACAGTAACTTCTTCCCATTTGCATGGCAGACAGTCTATTCTATGAACAACCATGCTTTAACATTTACCACTAAATTTTCTAAATCGTCATAAATTTTATTTGCTTGCTAGTTTTTCGAAAAATTTTTAATTATATCTAATTTTCATGCTTTTTAAGCACCTGTTGTCTTTAATTAAGACAACTTTCAGGCCTGGGCCTTATATATATAAAAAACCATTAAAATGTTACTGTTTTACACTTCATTGATGTCGTTTAAAGTTAATTAATATGTATTGTTACTGTTAAAATGTTCTAAAAAGATCTTTAAAACTAACTTCTTGCCCTCAAGTTTTTGCATATTTTTGTAAGTATCTTAATTCTCATTATGTACTATTCTTCTATTAATAATTATTTCAGTTGTCCTGATGATGGCATTGTATTGCCGAAAGCGCTCGACTTGTTAGACTTAAGAAATATACATTTTCTTCAACACTTATCTTCATATTAAAGAATTACACACTTGAAATACAAAATTTGGCTTTTCTTTTTTACATTTGTTAAAAATGAACTTACATTATTCTTTACTGAAGAAGTTGCTCGAGATATGATTTTTGATATCTTTGTATGATTTGTTCTCTTTAGATTGTTTCGGAAATATAAATTCAATGGATAGTTATTGGATTTAGCTTGTTATATTATATTAATTTGCCTTTCAAAATCATCTATATTCATTGGTATTGAACAAGCTATGTTTCATTGAATTATAGGCTACTAGTTTATGTGATACGGGGCGATTTGATTTATAAGAGAGTCATATCTGTATGAGTTGGTTTTCGATAAATCGAATATTGAAGATAGAGTTTACTGTTTTCTTCAATTTCAACACTAAATTTTATTGTTGTTTGTAAGTTATCAATAAAGTTAAAGAAAATATCTAATTATCTATTACTACCTGTAAAACCAGTCAGAATATCATCAACATATCTGTACTAAAACAATACATGTTTGGAAATATTTGAATTAAAAATGTTATGTTCCAATTTATCCATGAAAATATTTGCCAGAATTGGTGATGTTGGACTAAGAATTAGCAAACCTTTGATTTTAAATATGAAATGTATCTTTAAAAACAAAGAAAATGTTACATAAATTGAACAAGTTGATAATTTCCTATAATTAAAACTTCGTTAATGATTTTTGTTCTTTTAAGAATTTAATCACCAGTGGATTACATTCAGATGGAGGCATTTTTGAAATCAAACTGCTAACTTCAAATTAAACTAATTTTATGCCTTCTTTTAATTGATGTGTAATAAGTTTTTGAATCCGTTATAAATTGATTTTAACTGAATATTGTGATACGAAACCGTAATTAGTTAAAGTATTATTGAGCATTTCTGCTAATTTATTATTCGGTGTATTAACATAAGAAACTACAGGTATAATTGGTTTTGTATCTTTATGTAATTTAACCGTACCATATAATTTTGATGCTTAAGAATTTTTTTAAATTATGTGCTTTTTTTCATAGTTGTTAAAATGGTGATTTGATTGGTTAACTGACATTATCTGAGAATGTGTTACTAGGATCTCTACTAAGAATCTTCAAGTCGCTTTAATGGATGAATTAGTTTATTTTATTATTTAAAATAACTGTCGCACCACCTTTTCTGATTTAGTCGTGGGTCATTATCTACAAATTACCTTTAATTGTTTTTGAAATATCACTATTAATTTTTTTCTCAATTTTAATAAGTTTCATATTTTTAATTAAGTTACGAATTTATAGTTTCTCGTTATTAAAAATTATGTGACCGTGTTTTCAGAGCCATTCCCGAGTCAGTTGTTAAAATTTGTTAAATATTATTTGTGAATTTAGGGTATGTATTGTATTTACGTCCCTTATTCTATTCCATTTCAATGTTAGTGATTTGAATATCAATAGAATATCAATTTCAATTTGATGTAATATGTAAGACATTCAGAATGTTGTATAGTTTTTATGTAGATATCGAAGGAGTATTTTATTTTAAACCGTTTCCTAGATTCTTCTTTTAACCAAATTATCTTTGCTTGTCTGAGTTCCTTTTCAGCTTGCGACGTTTTCGTTTGACATTTCAAGTTAAAAAAATTTTTGATGTTTGATGAAGCAATTTTGTTTAAACCAAATATTTGCAATTTCTTATGAAGACGGTTTGAGTCTTCCCTCGAAGGTTCTTTAACCATAACGATTGTTTCTACCGTTAGTTTGTGGAATACATTCTTATGAAATTGTTTACCCTTTGGCATCGTCAGATAAGATTCCTCAAAGTAAGGGTAGAAACAATCACCATGACAAGTTAAGATTGTTTGTTAAACAATATGCGAGATGAATTTTTCTGTGTGTACATTGAAGAACAAACGCTTGTGCCCAAAGCCCGTCGAGTCACTGGTACTGGCATAAACAGAATGATTAACCGGTTGTCAAACTAAAAAAATAAACGTAATTTATTGGGAAAGGGGGAAAAAAGAGAAACTTCACAAACTTATCAATATCTGCGGCGTTAATAACGGCCTGTAATGACGGGAATGTATATATTTCTTCTTATGGACCGAATTGCTCACGCGAAATCGAAGGGAACGCTTCAAGCTGCATGTTTCACCGCGAAGATCTATGTGTATGCATTTGGTAGGAAATGTTTATTAAAGTTTTCTTCCAACGATACCGAGGAATAAATGTAAGATCGTGATAACAATAAATCACTTATTAATTAAAATCATTCCGATTCCAATGGTTCCCGATGACTTGTAGAAGGTATTTGAAGCAGTACGAGGTCACTGTTAAAGGCTAATGTCAGTTTGAAATTCTAGTTCATCGCTAAAACGTATATTTAATTTTTTTTAACGAGGTGTTAAAACGTTTGAAACAGTGATTTGATTTTCATTTCTTCTTTAAAATTTCGTTTATTTGATTAAAATTTCAAAAAACTGAAATTCGTAGTGCAATTGACGTGGCCAATTGGTAATATTTTCTTAAAAAACTAGAGAAAAATATTTTTTTACACATTGAACAACAATTTAAGTGTTTATGGTTTCAAAGTTACAGCTTTAGAATTAATGGAAAATTATCTTCCAAACACGATTTAAGAGATAAAACTTGGTAACTGCTCAGAAAATCCGGTGTACCACAAAGACCAACATTGGGTCCAATATAATATATTTTAAATTAATTGTTTCAACTCTTACTTTTTTTTCGATGTTTTTGACACAGCATTTTCTAGATTTGTTAGAAAATTGACAGATTCTTAACCCCGCAACCAATCATTATTAAGTAATATTCTTCTTTTCCTAAAAATATTTTGGTTAGTACATGTGTATATATTATTTAGTCCGCAAGATAATCTAAAATAATTGAACTTCCAAGGCTTAATTGTTGTTCATTAGCGTATATTGAGGATATTTTATGTGTTTCAAAAAATCAAGTTCTTCTTTCTTGTTACTTACATGAAGTATTTCCACTGTTGTTTCAATTGTGTTTTTAAGTGTAGGTTTGTGTTTGGTGTCAATGAAATGTTTTGCGTAATATGACTCATCTGGTTGTTTTAACCTATAAGCTAGTATAAAATTAATAATTTGATTGATTTATTACACCTTGGAACTATTTCCGAATATTATTTGTACCTAAATATTTTGAATTTTAAAAAAATCTGTGACATAATGATAGAACATGCTGTCAGTAAATTTTGAATAATATAAATTTTTAAAAGAATTTAGTACAAGCAGATTCGAAAGGAGGTATGTAATTTCATAAAATATAGTGAATAAAAATCAAAATATGTTTTATTTGCTTGTTTTCAGTTTACTAAAGTTTGCCTTTTCATTACACAGAGTTAGCTGTCAAAGATAAAATTTATATATAAGAATATTGTGAATTTAAAATTAATTACGAAGGGTTAACTTCATTAGAATACATAAAATTCTTAACTTACTTTAATCCATAAATAAATTCATGTGTTTGTCCGATTACCTCAATTTTTGTATACTTATAATATGACTATGTACTTGCAATTGTATAGTGAAGTAGCAATTTTTTACTCTGAACTACAACATCATCTATTTTTATTTTTGAAGAAATATATCATAATATTCGATTTTAGTGCCCTGTCAAATATGGTTTGGTTCAAATTTGAAATTAAATCGAAGTTATCTATGTTTATTAAAACGACCTAAAACTATCAGTTAAGTCATATTTCTTTACGTATTTTATATTTATTTATTCATTGTTATTTGAGTATTGTCATTATTTTTTTTTTTGAAGAGATACTTAGGTGGTTTTCCCAATTAGTCTTTTTAATAAATGGTCTTCGTAGTATCGCTGGTTCTTTTTTCCATTAGTAGGTAAAGTTGAAGAAAATAAAAACCAGACTTTCCAAATTCTACAATACTTTACTCTTCATAAAAAAGAAACATTAATGGTTTAAAGAGTTTTTAAGTTTAAAAAAATAGATTTAAACGATACACAAATATTCATTTCTTTACGTCGTTAAAAAGATAAAATTCACTGTTTCCTGAAGAAAAACTTTCACTTTTCACTGGTTATTATAAGTACATTTTTACAATTAACTGTTGCTATTTTGATAAATACCAAAATTTTTCAATTTTTTTTTTTTTTTTTTGTTGAAAGGGTAATTACAAGTAAAGTGTGTTAGTACTAGTAGCTGAACGAGAGTTTAATGTCTTAGAAGACGAAGCGGGCTTCTTTCCTTTCGGTAATGAATTATTTTTTTTACTTGACCAATCGCAGATCGTTAATCTGAGAAGTTGGCTTTCTGAGAAGTTGGCTTTCTGAGAAGTTGGCTTTCTGCGAAGTTGCCAAAAACCTGAAACTGAAGAGTTAGCGGCTAGCAATCGGGATGCTGCCAATACTTTGGATAACTTAGAATTTATGAACAAAAGGCATGCAAACGAACTGCGAACCACCAGAAATTGTAAAATATTTTTGACAAGAAAACGTGGTTTTTTGTTGCAGATGTGGTTAATAATAATAATAATAATAATGGGTGTTGGCCACCAGTTTAGACTTTATATTCTTGATCCTTCTTTATCATTTTTAATTTAGCTTCACTATCTGATCCGGAAATTCACCGTGATTATTTTAGTTCCCATTTTAAATTTGCCTTATTAATTTTATTTATTTTATTTCTCTCTCCTGCTATTTTTTCGGCTATAGTCATGGTTTCCCTTCTTTAAACTTTTATTATTTATTATCAAAATCAATTTGCATATTTTCTGTTCTTATTATTACTGTAATTTTTAGACTATTTAATTTTGTCTGTACATTTCCTCATATCTAAATATTATTTCCATTCTTTCAATAAAAGTCTGTGATGTTTTTAGCTCATCTCTCATTTGCTTTAATAATTTTGACATTTTCTCTAAATTTACTATTTCGTTTATTTCACTTAAGGTTTAATGTATTTCTTTGATTTGGCTCTGATGTTTGTTATTTTGACTAGTAATTTGGTTTTGGTTATTTGGGTCTTCTTTTCTTACTATTTTTATTATTATATATTACATTTTATATCTAGATCTCTGCTTGTTGTTACCATATAACTAGAACTTTGTGAATTTTCCCTTTCATGTGTACAATACTGTTAATTTTGAAATTGATTTTCGCCTCAATTTGTTCTTTAATAAATTCTACGTCTAAATTTGGAATACTCTTAATAACGGTTCTTTTAAGTTTGTCTGTTTTGTCTGTGTTAGTGAAAAATTTTAATTTTTTCCTCTTTAGGTAGTTCATTAACTTTTCTCTCAGTTCTTTTGTGCCCGTAAATTGCAGATGTGGTTAACGATATGACATTTAATATTTGGTCTTTATACTGAGCATAGAACTTAAGTCCTTTAAGGGATAGGAGATGCCCTCCTTTTTTTGTGGGATCACTCCACGTTCTTCGTTTCTGTTTCTACAATTTTATGTGTGTCTTCGCTTTTTCTGCTATATTTCTCCATTTTGTTTGTTTTTCATTTGCTACCACCATCTTTTTATTTGCATATTTTAAATTTATTTTCTCAGTTGCTTTTCCCATCTGCTTTTGGGCCTTCCATTGATTCTATTTCCACATGGTTTCCATTCTGTAATTCGTTTTACCCCCTTGTTCTCTTCTATTCTTTTTATTTGTCCGAAATATCGTACGATATTATGAATCTTAGTATATCTTCTCCTTTTAGTATTTATTTTCTTTTATGATTCATAAGTCTTTGGTATTCTCCTTTCTTTATTTTTTTAGCTCCTATTTTACTCCTAAGTATCCTTAATCGTTCTTGATTTACTTTTGTGAGATTCATGGGTACTGACTTTTGTAGTATTAGGATTTATTCTCTGTGAAATTTCTATATTTAAAACTTACAAATTTCTAATTCGACCCATAATATTTATTGTCACCATCATTTGGTATATAATTACCTTAACTTAGCTGTTAATGTCTTCTTTTACAATAACCAATTATTCTTATCAACGCCGAAGCCATAAAGTGAGCAATTAACGTATTTCGGCCTCTTCTTATTCAAAAGCGCGCCCAGTAAAAAACCAGTTTTGTTTATTCTTTTAGAATTTGACGAGACCATTAGATTTATATCCAATTAAATTGAGGATTAATTTATTTGACTGCTGCGGTAACATTTTATCAAAAAAAATCGGAATGGAAATTAAAGCTACTATAAAAAATAATGACTGAAATAGACAGTAATTAATACAGGTAATCTTACGTTAAGAAAGTTCATTTCTTTTAAATATAAAAATAATTTCCGTCCTTATTTGTCAGTTTCTCAGATACATCCGTTTATTTCTCTTAATCAGACACCCGGTTTATAAATAGTTTATTCAAAAAAATATATTTGTTTTACGTACTAATTAATCTTATAACAATACACATAGGACAAACTAAGAGATATATCAAAACTGACTGAATATAAAGTGCATTTATTGTGGACGAAGATAAAGCAAAATATTTTATTACATTTATTGGGCTCTATCTACACCTTCTGTGATGATTAAAGTTATACAGGGCGAAGTAAAACATGGGTGTATAAATAAGTAAAATGACGATTATACAAAATTCACCATAAAAGTGTTGCTAAATTGGTACAACATCATCAGTCTTCGAATTTCCCTTTTAAATAAACTCCTAAATAAATCTTCCGTAATTTAATGAGGATTAATCAAGCCAATTAACGAGACGGTATGCAGTATCCACTAAAATGTTTGATTAAGGTGAGTGTTTGTGCCCACGGCCTTTATTAAAAGGCGAATTGCAAATAAAACTCCATTTTTATTTCCACAATAATTTGTTACCGAAGACATGAGATATGCAAGTTGGCCAAGCTACAAAGACTCGAGTAGGCAGCACACTCTTATGAGCATCTTCAACGGCAGCGGTGTCCCAACTTAAAAAAAATATGTTTGTACCGAGAGGCCCAATAAAAAAATAGCTAAATATGGGATTTTTACTACGAAAACCGGTACACAGCCTTATCTAAACCGCACAAAAATATGTGTATTCATGTACCCGTGCCCATTAAAAAAAAAGCAATAAACAAAAAATATTCCGAAAAAATTGACCAAAATGGTGGAATTGAAAAATAAAATTATTATTATACAGGGTGATTCGTTAAGGGTAGCCGTATCTCACAAACCGTATGTCCACAAACTTGGGGAAAAATCCTCATAACAAAATGGGTAAAAAAAAAATGCTTGAAAATATTTTTAAATTCGTAGTTTCACTAGGTAGATCAATCTTTACAAACTATAATTGTGTTTTTTACAAAATATTCCCTAATTAAGGTTAGTAAAAAATATGAACATTGGAAACTACTATCTTTATTCTACATCTTTTGATTGTCATTTTTCTATTCTTAAGTGGTGGGGGAAGTGTGCTTTCGTTGACAGAAAAAATTCTGAAACTTTCATATGCCTGAACCGATTTTCACAAACGATATTGTTTAGAACAATTACGGAATATTCATTCCATCACTTGTTATAGAATGAAAATATATGCAAAACACATAAGAAGCAACTGTTTCGGAATAATATTAAAAATGTTTACATTCTATTATTAAAAATGATTTTGGAATTAATACATTCCACTAATGGTGGTGAAGAAAAAATATTCTGGCACACCTTAGAGCCTCGAAAAACTTTTCGTCCTGTATTATATATACACTTTATCGTGGTGATTGATAGCGGAAACCGCAAAAATGAAAAATCCAAATGCAGAGTGTTAATAACGAAGGTGAACGATTGGTGGCAAGTTGTATCTGTCGGTAATTTGGAATTCGTTCTTATCGACATCGGAAATTTATCGTCGACCGATGGGCGTTCCGCTCAAAAATGTGGACGCGGGGCGGCATCTCTGCCGCTTATAAATCTGTCAAAGCGATATTGTATTGCCGTTATTTATGTACAAATCAACTGTTCATTTCATTCTCATCAATCCTCAACCACCGGCACACAACTACATCATTTATTTTTATACTGTATATGTATACAGAGTATCGCGTGAAATTTGTAATGGATTGTAAAGAAGAGGAAAACAATTTACACTGTAATACTCGTGCTAGTTACTTTTATTAAAGAAAAAAATACATTAATTAAGTTAACAAAGAACAAAGGAGAAACACATATTGACCAGAAATATTCTAGTTAAGCATAATCAGCAATAAAATTTGACATTTACTTATACATGTCATTGGTTATCTGGAATATTTCATGTCTGGTTTCGTCTTTGACTTCAGATGTGGTTTAATACAGATACAATAATACATATTTTTGAATGGCATGTAGAACGTGTCCTTTGCAACAAAATATTCTATTTTTTTTTCTAACAATTAGTTTACACCAAAATTCCTTTTTACTCGAAAAATGTGTCATGTTATGTAACCAACGAATATCTACCTGATGAATCATAAAATTGTGTTACTTTACAGAAGATTCAGATCATTTAATCGTTTGTTAAAGTAGTTTCGATAATTCAGTGGAAAACAGTATTTTATTCAAATCAAGAATATCACTACGTATTAATTAATCTAGCCCGCGATGTTTTGTATCAGTGTCCCAAAGATTGTTGGAAACCCGTAGTGTATTACCTAAAAAAAGTAGTGGTAGAAATCGTTCCAACCGTGTAATAATTGCTGAGAATACATTTTTTACTCTTTTACATCCCCTGTAATCGACCATTTTAAATATCTAGGTTTACTGAAATAGAAATTTTTAGAACATTTAAAATTCATTGTTTATACTTGACTGAGTTGTCGGTGTTGCCTGCTTTAGTTGCTTTTCCGTAAATAATATTTGGATAGATATAAAATACTAATATTTCTTTGAAAACGGCTGACTTAAAAAAAATTCGAAAAACACTGCAAGTCAAAAATTTTAAAAGTAACTCTAAATAAACACATTTTATTATAATTTATTAATTAGCATAAGGTATATATTACCTATCTAATATTCAATTTCATTTTCATTGTAATTTTAAACATCAAATTTTTGCAACGTTATTTTCTATCCAAGTTTTATTTATTTTATTATATTTTTTACTTGTTTTAAACCTCACATTAACAAACATTTGCTTCGTACTATTTTCATCGAACAGTTTCGTCGAAATTTGAGTTTTTTTTTCAAATTCAGTTCAATACTGGAAAGGTTCAGTAAGTTGTTGGAGAATAAAATGAAAATCCCAACGGACCATTGTAAACATTCATGTTAAAGTTCCTCAAAAATCATTGGAATATTCCCCCTTCTACAGGAACGAGTGCATAAAATAAATTTTTAAAATTAAAAATTTATTTTATGCACTAGTTCCTATAGTAGGGGAAATAGTTGGCAGAGTTTGCAAAGTATTACCTTATACGATATAAAATAATGGAATGTTGAAATAATTTAACAATGTGTAAGTAAGGAAAAGTGTTCAAAAAGGTAATGAAAATTCAATGAGGATCTAAGTTTACATATGTTTTTTAAC
Source organism: Hermaeophaga mercurialis (assembly GCA_951812935.1). NCBI lineage: Eukaryota > Metazoa > Arthropoda > Insecta > Coleoptera > Chrysomelidae > Hermaeophaga > Hermaeophaga mercurialis. The sequence goes on along the minus strand of OX638363.1, from coordinate 9,735,223 downwards.
TAAGATAAATAAGATCATTTTGCTGTAGAAAAAGATTCACCAAGTTTGATTACTGGACCAAAAAAAAAACCTTCTATAAAGAAATTTCTATCAAACAGGAACCTTTTTCTACTTATACATCAGTTGCAAAACATTGATTATCTGTAGTGTGCACAGAACTTGGTGAGTTTATGATTGATCCTGGACGACATCTGTTGAAATTATCAGTAGAAACTGCGCCATCCTCAGATTCGAATCCAATTAATTCTGGATCTTCTGGAAAAATTGCATCCAAGGGCCATGATTTCAACGAAATTCTGTGAAACAAAATAAATAATAATAATTAAGTCAATAGATGTACAAATAAAAACCAACCTTTATGCTTTTAAAGATTACTTCCTACTATGTTGTGAAATTTAGATCCTACATTACTCCACGAAATTATTTTATTATTCGGTTCAAAATGCTCCCTTCTTGATTTTATTTTGTAGTGAAATTTCGAAACTCTTCCCCTGTTGAAGGCGATTTTTTGGGAGCTTTCAGGGTATTATTACACTGGAAGTAGGTTTTCTTTTTCGATTTTTAGTAAACTATTTAAAAGGTACCAGGAGGTATCATTATAAAGAAAATTTTGCACAAAATATCTTTTGACAAATTAAAGAAATAATAACAACTAAGTTATTGTCAATAATTACGCGATTCAAATGACAACAGGGGAAGTTGGCCATGTTGATGTATAAAATTTTCCCGTATATAAATTTGATATCTTAATTACGATTTTATTTGACTTCTTTTTTTCTTTCTTTGGTATGTCTCTGTTCTACAGGGTAGTTCGCCATCACATTTTCAGATAAAATTAGAGCCACTTATTATTGATGAGTCTGAGCATTGCTCATATATTGCATAAAACTATTGGATTTCTCAATTTGCATAATATAATTGATTATTTACATTATTTGTCATAAATATTTAGTTTTTAAGGCTCAGATGTGTAAATTCTGGTAGCGTCAAATAGATTAAATTCGTGTAGTGTTTTAAAGACAGATTTTATTGACACTAGAAAGAAATTAAAATCCTAATATATTTTTCATTGAAAACGGGTAACTTTAGAAAAAAATTTTATGAAACGTTTTTATACTGTAACGGTCACCAATTATAGCTTTGAAAATTTACCCCGGTATGCCAGAAGCAGGCAAATGCAGCAAACCAACATGACTTACTAAATTATTATGCGTTATATTATGAATACTTTATTGGTATACTTTTATTTCGTCTAAAGAATGTTCCCTAGATTATGTCAGTGGTGTACGCGTTTTGTTAAATAATTTATTAATATTATTAAGTTATTTTAGAATTATTATTTTGAAAATATTTGTGTGAATAGGAAAGTAAACTAATATGTAACAATGTTTTTCTTTGAGAAATTTAAATATTGTATTAATTATATTTTTCCTAGTTATACGAGGGTTGCTGTTTATGTATTGAGAACTGGCAACACCGGTGTTGCCAGGTGAAATCTGTCATTGCCATCTTAAAGTTTGACATTTTTAACAGTATACGTACTCAGAACGTTTTGACGTGCGAGTACTATTTGAGTTGTTTACAGTAAGTTGAAAATCTCATGTCGAGGTGTGATTTATTATGACTTTCGACGTGGTGTAACTCAAGAACAGTGCATCAATCAACTTAATTCAACTTTTGACGATGAAGCCAGTGTATATCGTTGGTACACTGAATTCAAACGTGGCCGTAGTTCGCTCACGGACGAAGTTAAAGAATGTCGTCCAAAATCGGTCGTTGTATAGGAAAACATCGATGCTATGAGAAAACTAATTGAAGAAGATCGTCATGTGACATACCGTGAAATCGAGGCATGTTTAAGCATTAGTATGACCAGCATACATAAGAATTTGCACGAATATTTGGGTGTTCGGAAACTACCTGCACGTTGGATTCCACATTTGTTGACAGATGCTCAAAAAAAGGCTCGTGTCGTTTGGTGCCGTAAAATGATTTTTAAAATACAACTGTTGTGCATCCAAAGCCGTATACAGCATCGTCATAGGTGACGAGTCGTGGATTTATGCATATGAGCCAGAAAGAAAAGGCCAATTGGCAGTTTGGGTGTTTCAATGTGAAGAAAAGCCAACAAAAGTTATTTGTTCTCGAAGTGTTAAGAACCGGTCATGTGACAACTGTGGCTCTCAAAAATCAAAAGACCGTTAATTCAGCGTAATATACGACCATTGGCTTGCCAGAAGTTTTTGGTAAATTGAGAGAGACCAATTCAAAACGACGAATCAATTTGCATCATGACAATGGGAGCTCACAAACACCAAGTGAAACAAGCGAGATTTTGGACATACAAAAGATCGAATTGATGTGTCATCTGCCTTACAGCCCCGATTTGGCACCTAATGACAAATTAAAGATAAACTGCGTGGACAACGATTTTCATCGTCCGAAGAAGCGGTTGAGGCCTTCAAAAACCATGTTTTAGAGCCATCATCTTTTGACTGGACAAAGTGCTTTGAAGGGTGGTTCAATCGCATGCAAAAGTGTATAAAGCTTAAAGGCGAATATTTTGAAAAGCAATAAATATATTTTTGATAAAATTCATTTGTTTGTTCTTTCTATTCTCAATACATAAATAACAACCCTCGTATAGTAACTAATTGTTTGCAATTAATCTGAAAAGTTACTAGTCGAATAAATATAATAAATACTTACCAATTTAGTTTAAGTCCGGGAATCTATTGACTCCGCAGAACTCACTCATCTTTTTGTAAAATTGTCAAAAATTATTCAAAACACCACTCAAATCATATATATTCAGTATATATCTTTTTTTTTAACTATTTTTTTTGCTTCACCTGTAACCTCGTACACTGAAATACAGGAATCACTTAATATTGCCGGTAAAACAGGTCACTTCATAAGGTCGGCAAAGCAGATATCAAAATAGCCGATAAAACATGATGTTGTTACAGAAACTGGCATAACTTGATTATTTTTATCAAGAGGACATATACCCATCTAAGTATGTCGTGTTTAGTAAACAAATGTTATTGTTTATTTAGTTTAATTTTGTTTGACGTCTAGAAGTCGACATTTTTTACTATATACAAATATTAGTGTAAGATCCTCACCAGGGCAAGCAAAACATCCATATACATTCACAATTTTAATGGAAGAAACAAAGATCCCGGTAGTATCTGATTCCGATCGTGGAGATTGTGTAAGTAAACCAGCGACCCAAGAAAATGCAACGAAAGAAGAGAAAAAATTAAAAGACAAGTCATCTACAACTGCTACGAGTAAAACTAATGAAAAATTAATGTGTCGACAAAAAACACAAATCTTGCTGTCGCATAAGCAAAATACGGCCTCCCAAATTCAAGGTAAAGTCCATAAAAAATATCAAAAACCGGAAAATCTTAATTCAGCCTATAAACGAGAACAATCGGAAACACCAAAAGTCGAGAGAAAGGAAAGAGTACGTTCTGCATCCAGCTATACGCAGGAGCGTATGAGTAGGAGCGACATTTTCTCTTTGAGAAAGGAAGCGCACATCTCCTCAGCATTATTTTCCGTAAATGGAGCACAGTCCAGGAGGGTCTTCCGACAACGGTCAGTTGAGCCAAATAATATATTCCCAGACCAGCCAGAAGCTGTCGTGCGACCACCTATTAAGACTTGCACAGAATCTCCAACAGGAAACATGCGGGACCGGAGTAACTATCATGAAATTAGACGACCATCCAGCTCAGTAAGGAATCCTTTGACAGGCGCAGGCTTTGTTTCGAACGATGAATACAGGTTTGGTGCGAGCAGAAAGAAAGATGGGAATCCTTTATTGGGTGTTGGTTATTCAGCTAAGTCTACTAATTCTACTGATTCAGCTACGAGTAAAACTAATGAAAAATTAATGTGTCGACAAAAAACACAAATCTTGCTGTCGCATAAGCAAAATGCAGCATTACAAATTCACAATAAAGTCGAAAAAAAGTCAGTACCTCCTAAAATAGAGAAGATAGAAAGAATAAACTCAGCATCGAGCTATCTACAGAATCGAATTAGCAGAATTGATAGTTTTTCTGCTAGAAGAGAAGCCCAAATATCTTCGGCTTTAATTGCAGTTAAGGGAGCACCGTCTAGAAGTGTCTACCGACAAAGATCGGTCGATCCAGCAATTTCCAGATCGACCAAACCAATCACCTACGAAGAAATATATAGGAATTCAAAGAAACAAAATGCTAGACAAAAATAACTATGAAATCTTTCGGCTAGTACTGATTTTGTCTCGAACGATGAAATCAGATTTACAGGGTGCAGAGAGAAAAAATCCTTTGAGTGTTGGTTCTTCAGCTAATTCTCCGGATTCAAATAATTCTAACAAAGGAATTCCCCCTGGTGGTTACTCTCACAAACTAATATTTTTTTTATCAAAAGAAATCATTAATAAAATTTCGGTACATCGGAAAGTATATTTTTTACCTTATATCATTTACATATGTATATTTTTATAAGTTTTTTATATGTTTTATACGTTTTTATATGTACACCTCATATATTTTCTATATTTATGTATAGAGATGAATATAGATACAACAAAAAAAACATTGTTTCAATTTAAGTAAAATTATGAACCTGAAATTTGGTGAATTTCCTAAAGGCGTTATAAACAGGTTGTTTTAGTACTCCATCTGTTCGGTAACCCTAGTATAGTGAAGCTCTGCTTCTTATAGATTAAAATATAGTGAAACTATGGCTATAAGCATGGTATATTTGAAACCACCTCGTTTTACTTTATTTACAATTAGCGCAGTTAAACACTGTATATAATTTGGTATTTTGGTAAAGAATTTTGCACAGTTTGCATTCTAGCCCATTAAAAGGAACAGAAAAGAAGGACTAGTTATGCTAATAAAAAGTGTTCGCTTACATAAAAATTAAGTCATTTGGAAATATATATTTTTATAAGTTATTTATTACTGAATATTAATTTCCCTAATGTTTAGGAGCACTGCTTGTACTAACAAGATTCCTCCGTAGCTCAGTTCCATCATTTTTTTATACAAATGTGGGCATCTAACAGCCTGGAATAGCTAATAAATAACAAACGATTCGAAAAAATTGAGACACCGTTCACATAAACATAAATAAAATGGATGAAATTGATAAAACGCCGTCGAGAATCTGTCAGTGACTTATGCCATTAAATATATCCGTAACCAGTAATCCAAAGAACCAGTTTTTATACAGCCACGGGATGGGACATTGTTCCAACGAATGTATTATTACATGGTGTCCCATAAAAATTACGAATAATGTTTTTTCAGGTCAATTCTTCAGCAACACATGCAAATCCATACGGGGAAACTGTGCAAATGTCCGTACGTAGGATGCATTTACACCGCCCGGAAAATGAGCGAAATCAAGGAACATTTTAAAATTCATTTAAACGAAAAAAACTTCTCTTGCAACATTTGCGACTATAAAGGAAAGACAAAAAGTCATTTAACAAGGTAAAAACTTATTTTAAACAAAGTTATATGACATCCTCATGGATCTATTTTTTATATATTATTATTATTATTATTATCTATGGCCTAATGTATCGAGCACCCTGTATATCAAGGTTCAATATTTTCAAAACTTATCATATACAGGTATACTCAGTAGACTAAGACATTTGTTCAATAGTCTATTATATAGCTTTAATTTACGTGTTTTAAGCTTATATTGCTTTTTATAGCATGGGAACATTGTTTAAAGTATTAGTACATTGTTTAAAATTTAAATGTTTTGTAGCATTAGTGTGTTATTTAAAGCTTCAATACATTTTATCCAGATCTGGAATATTTATTCTAGAACCAGCATGTAGTTTGCAGGTAGATAAATACTTATTTATGATCAACGGAAACTCAAAATCATACCACAAATATTTATTGAATGTCACAGAGAACTAGTTTCTACTTTTTAAAAAGTCATATTCAGGTATGAAAAGATTATTTTAAGCTACGTTGCAACATAGTGCAATAAATTATGATGTTAAACACGAGCTACAGAAACAGGAAATGAAATTAATATTTTAATGCAAAGTTACATGTGGTAGTGAAATTATGTTATAATTATAAACAATAAACGTTACAAGTTGAAACAAAGTTACCTAATAAACTTAAAAACGTCTAACTATTTAAACTTGAAAAAATTAAAATGAACATCAAAAAGTTGGTCTAACAATGTGTGATTATACAACAAAGGATTTTTTTGGTAAAAACACAATATTGTAAATTGTTAGGCAATTGTAGGTAGAGAGAAAGGAGAGAAAAAGATGTCGCCACCAAAAGCCAAGAGAAAAGGGTAAGTACGTAAAGTAGGGAGAAAGGAGAGGGTTGACAATGTCATAAAGCCATAGTGATCCTCTCACCTGAACCACCAATATTAAAGGAGGAGGCAAGCAGAGGTCGAACCAATGACAGATCCAATTAAACGGAAGGTAGTAGAAGGACATCAAACAAGATATCAGGATGGACAAATTAAACCTCTCAGGGCAAACATTGTCCGGGTGTTTTGAGAATAAATGTAAGAAAAATGTTACCGGGGCGGCTAGAGAGACGTACCACAAAGCGTGTGGACTAGGGGGAAGACTCCATACAGGGAGCCTCAAAAAAGTACCCACTAAAAGGTCTTTGTTGTATATTCACATATTGTTAGACCAACCTTTTGATATTCATTTTAATGTTTTCAAGTTTAAATAGTTAGATGTTTTTAAGCTTATTAGTTAACTTTGTTTCAACTTTTGACGTTTATTGTTTATAATTATAATTTCATTACCACATGTAACTTTGCATTAATATATTAATTTCAATTCCGGTTTCTTTATGAATGGGTACATTTTGTAGCTTGTGTTTAACATCATAATTTATTGCACTATGTTGTAACTTAGCTTAAAATCTTTTTAGACCTGAAGATGATTTTTTAGAAAGTCGAAATTAGTTGTCTGTGACTTTCAATAAATATTTGCGGTATGATTTTGAGTTTGCTTTGATCATTCCATGTTACCACATTTAAGCAGTATGGAGAATCTTTTGTATCTTACTTATTTTTATACCCAACCTCTATTTTTAGACATATGACAATCCATAAGGATATAAAAAAATACAATTGTCCTCAATGCTCTTTCACTTCGAGAGATTCTCAACATTTACGAAGACATCTAAGAATCCATACAGGTGCTAAACCATACAGTTGTCCACATTGCAGCTATAAATGCAGTAATTTAGTAAGTCTAATGCATTTTTAATAGTTTTAAGGTGCAATACATTTTTTGAAGACTGTGTTAAAATTTCAAATATTCCAATAAACCTTGTTTATTATGTGAAGGTCCATTACATTTTTGAAAGAGTTCATTTATTCTTTAATTTCCTCCAATACTTATTAAAGATTTTGTGCATTTTTAAAATACAGAAATATTTTTAAACGTCACCAATACTTGTTGTATTTACACTTAGTTTTAAATTTACACTAGTTTATATTTGGTCATCTTGGAGGCTATCAAATTCCAAGTTCTAACGTATTGCTATTTTAACATTGTTAATAATTCTTAAGGAAAATCTACGAAAACACGTACTCTCTACTAATAAACACGTGGGCAAATTCCTCTACGAATGTCGTTTTTGTACCAACGAATTACCGAAATCGTTCCAAAGCAATTTCGCCAGAGATTTCAAGGTTCATTTGGTCACCTGCCACCAAGATATGTTCAGTAATGGCACAGATGCTGCTTCGTATGTAACTGGTATATACGATGTCCAAGACGACAGCACACAAGTACACAACAATCAATCCGAAAAAGTGTAAGTTCTCTTTTACGAAGGAAAACTTTTTTGGAAAACATCTTTCAATTTTCAGGAATTTGGTTGAATCCCCGATCTCTGTCGAAAATTCAGACGACGACCCGATCGTTTGCCAGCCTGACGTTGCTTCAACATCCAAAGACAGGTCTATCATCGAAAACCCTCCAGATTCCTGGAGCTTAGTAGGCAGATACGACGTGGAAGAAGCTTCGGGGACACTTATTCCCTTCGAAAGTGACAGTGAAAGCCTTTTCCAAGAACATTTTTAAGTTTACCTCAAATAGTTAGTTTCTTAATATTAACGAATCACAAAGCGGGCCTAAAAACGATCCGTGTGACATCCCTTGTTTATTTAAAACGTTAGTAAACGATTTTATAAATTAGTTAGGTATCGTTATATATTTTTGCTTTTGTAAACGTTTGTTTTTGATAAAAATCCGGTGGCCATTTTGTTCGTGGTATAATCGGTTGCAGAAGGATGGAATTTGATTGACAGAACAACAGAATAATGAATACCAATCGACGAATAAGAAGAAATAACTCAGGCCAGCCTCAAGCTGAGTGGTTTGCTATTTATGCCTTCGAGTTCTTCAGCATGGACTCCTGGGGCTTTGTGTGCCAGTTGATCGAGAGGAGCCGATTTGGTCAGGGACGGATTAGGACAAAAAAAGTTCTAGTAAAGCGTCTTTAAGGTTAGCATTCGATGTATTTAAAAGTTGTATTGTTGCCACATTTCCTATACTTCCCAAAATGTTAAAATTGTAAAAAATGCTTAAATTATTTGAAAGTAGCGTTCTAGTTTACTAAAATGTGCTTATATTTGGGATTTCATTTAACAACCAAATGTTTTACTAGAAAAAGCTACATTGCCAAATGTACCACAATTTCTTTAAAACTTGACTAAGATGCAAAAATGTACATTTTTGTTTTAAAAATACTCCATTAAAGATGTATATGTATATTAATTTTCAATAAATTTTTTTTATATATATTTGGATATTTTTTCTATTTCAAAGATCATCAAAAGGTGCATACTACATGTTCCAATAACGAAATAGAAGCACATTATGAAATAAATATATTGAAACTCGGCAAAAAAGAAAAACAACAAATGTTATTGTAAATGAGTGAGTCTTGCCATATGTACATTAACAAAAAAAAATGGAGAAAAAATAATACACCAAACTATTTGTTTTTAATTACAAAATTTTTGTGATTTGATCCTGAAGTCCCATTTTGCCACGAAACCCGTAATTCTTTTTATGATAAATAAAAGTTATAGACTATGAGATTAAAGGACTTATTTTTCTCCATTTTTCCTTTTTTTAAATATTATTGTCGACTTCTTTTTTTATTATACTGTTACGATAATATGAACAAGGATTTAGTTAAATATTGCTCCTTACATAAACCTTATTTTTTATTTGACATTTTCCAAATTATAACATTTACTATTTATTTAATATTACATAAGTGAAAATTATGGAGGAAGGTGGCGATCAGATAATAAATAAATATTTTTATTAGAGGCATCAAAATCAAAAAAAATTTAAAAAGATTGAGATAGTGAAGTTGGGGAGCTTGAGAAATCGAGAGCAATTAAATTATTTAAAAAGTAAGTTGTCATAATATTTTGTAAGAGTTATTTTTATAAATAAATAAATTGTTATTGTTTTTCCTGAGCCTCTTCAATTTCCAGTAACCAAGCTATTTAGCGGGTTAAACCGAAAGGCTACTCGAGGACACAAACAAAAAGGTCATTGAGAGATCGAAAACCCCAGGTACAGAAATAGAAGAAGATAAACCAACAGCCTCAGCCAATCTACCACAGGTTAAAGGAATCACAGACAAAATAAACAGGAAACTAAGAAACAATAATATCCAGGCCGATTTCGAATCTTCAACTCAGTCTTAAAAGATGAAAAAACTGCTTCGTTTTTCCGACACGTGAAAGCTATGAAACATTCTAAAAAAAATTTCGAAAACATCATAACCAACCTTAAGAATAAAAGAAGGCAGATAAGAAAAAGGCTAACCACCAAAAACAAGAAAGCGAAACTGGAAAACCTTCTTCAAAAATTACCAACCCTTCATCAAAGGAACCACTGTCAAAATCAAAACTACATTGAGAGCTGACAAAAAGATAAGTACAGTTCTTGAAAATCTTAAAACCAAAATATCTTTGGAGTATCACGAAATACAATTCAAGACCATAGACATAGAACAAACAAATAAACGAGTCATGTAAGAAAAGACTAAGAGGAAAACTCCGTAAACAATACATACAGTTAATTTGTAAAACACCAAAGTACAAATATCGAACATTTGAAATGAAAGATAATAGGAGAAACCATAGAAACAGAAATTAGATAAAATAAGATAATTTAAATCCTCATTATCTGACTACCAAGAGAGATAAATTTTAAGAAGATAATTACATTTTCCTCAAATTCTTGGGAGATTTTGAATTTTTATCGTTTTCCTTCAACAAAATCATGGATCGCATCTGAGATCAATGAATCGATTTAGAGTAATAGAAATCGATGGTTAATAAAAATCGACAAGAAGGTGAAGAATGAAAAGAAAAATATATAATCGATTATATCAACTTTTTTTATCAACAAGTTTTTTCTTAGCATAAAATAGATGTGAATTTATCACAAATATTTTATGTCATCAATTTAATCATTAAATATACTTAATATTAATAAGTACAGAAAATAATCTCAAGTTAAATGACATCTATTTTTGCTAGTTCGTTAAGATTTCATTCAATATTCAATAAGATTATCCATTAACTCTATCATTAATGACAATTTGATTTAGGCATAAAATAAATAAAAAATGAAGAGAAATACTTACCAATTGAAAATACTATAATAAGTTGATAATTGATAGAAACAAAAATTTTAACAAAAATTGTTCACGGTTTGTAAATTCCACCATTACCATATATACATAGATACAGCTTAAAACAACGTGTCTAAATAATTCAGCTTTATTATGAAAATGGACGTTCAAATAAAATTGTTTTTCGTAAATTACGTGATTTTTATACTCGACATAATCGTCCAAATGAATCAACAATATTGAGAATAGTGCAAAAATTTGAACAAAGTGGTTCAGTTTTGGATGTAAAAATACCAATTCGTCATCGTCCAAGTCGTTCACAAGAGTTCCTGAGAATGTTGAAGATGATCCAAGAATGTCGATTACACGACGTTCACAACAATTAAACATTCCACAAACCACTTTATGGAGAATTTTACACAATAATTTATCGTTAAAGACTTACAAAGTTCAGCTAACACAAGAATTGAAGCCAACAGACCATTTAAAACGTCGTCAATTTGTTAATTTCATCGAAGAAAAAGATGATGAATTTAAAAAAAAATCATCTTTTGTGACGAAGCACATTTTCATTTGTGTGATTATGTAAACAAGCAAAATTGCCGTATTTGGGGTGAGGAAAATCCAAGACAGATTCATGAACTTCAAATGCACCCACAAAGAGTCACTGTTTGGTGTTTTCAAAATGAAGATGGTGCTGCTGTAACTGTAAATGGAGCACGATATCGAAACATGTTAAACAATTTTTTATTGCCAGATTTATTGAAAATATTGATATCAGAGACAAATGGTTCCAACAAGATGATGCAACATGTCATACAGCTGGTGAAACGATCAATTTATTACACGAAACTTTTCCTCAGCGTGTAATCTAAAAAAATGGTAATGTTAATTGGCCAGCAAGATCGTGCGATTTAACACCATTGGACTATTTTCTTTGGGGCTTCGTTAAAAGTCTTGTCTATTGGAACAATCCACGAACAACTGATGAATTAAAAGCTGAAATAATTCGAGTTATTGGTGAGATTGAACCTCAATTATGTGAAAATGTTATCAACAATTTTGAGAAAAGAATAACCTATTGTAGAGCAGCTTGAGGTGGTCATTTATCAGATATTCTTTTCAAGCTATAATTGCCATACCTTAAACTTTTATTTTAAATAAAAATTTGAATCATTACAATTGACATGTTTTATTAACAAATAAAAAATTGCGCTCTTAATGGAAAACCCATTAGTAACCCTGGGATATTTCACTATATTTGACTGGTAAAATTGCATACTCATTTATAAATCTTTTTTTGTTGAATATATAATCGACAGGGGGCCCAACACTCCATGACAATTAATATATATGTATACAAGGTGGTCCAAAATTGTCGAGCAATATTTATGGGGGTAATAGTTCACCTAATAATAAAGGTACCTTTTTATATACACTTTTTTCGAAAGCTCATTAATAAGTGAGATACAGGCTTCTAAAATTGTATAAAAAATGTTTTTTTTTAAATCTTGAAAATAAATGGATATTTGAATGTTTGTCTATTGAATTTCCTTTAAATTCTTAAGTTTTAATTTCTTAAAAACGATCAATTTTGGGGTGATACATCAAGAGTAACTTTTTCAAGAAAAAACTTCAGGATATAAATACGTAAACACAGCGTCCAAGGCTTACTTGATGCGCTAGCCTTCCACTATTGTCGGTTTCAAAGCCTACTTGCCTTATTATACATTTTTTATTTGCCAATTGCACGTCTACTTTTAAGTTTGAATTACTCAAAAACGGTGCGATTTATGGAAACGTATCAAGAGAACTTTTTAGCGTAAAAAAAGTCAGGAAATCCTGATTACCAAATTTCTTTAATATTTACATATTTACCGCCAAAAACTACTCCTTAATTAGAAGGGACGAAATTAATTAAACAAATTAAGTATTTTTATGGAAAGCTTCTATGTCTAGATTTTTATTTTCTAAGTTATTTACAAAACCATGCTTTGTATACAACTTTAGAGGCCCGTATCTCCCTTATTATTGAACTTTCGAAAAAACTGTATATAAAAAGGTACCATTATTTTTAGGTGAACTATCACCCATAGAAGTATTGCTCGACAATTTTGGATCACCTTGTATATATATACATATAATATGCGTGTGAGTATCTATGAATGCAAATTTTTTAATTTTGCTTTTATCTCCCGTACCTCAAGACATCATTTGAAAATAACATACTACTACATATTTACTGTGTTTAAATTTAACAAAAAAAAATATATTACGATTCTATCATTTGTCAACCTCAGTGGCCTCGACCTTTGAAACCTCTGGTAATATCCGATAAATCTTCGATGAGCTATTAAATGGTGGAACAGAGGAAACGAAGCGCCGCGTTCGCGAAGAAGGGCTTGATTAGTGATTAGGATTTGTCAGATGGCGTGCCGCAAGGTCGTATATCACGGCCGACCAAGATGGCGGCCCTTCGTCTTCGTAAATCATGTTCGGGCAACCTGTAATCACCACTCATAAATACGATCGCAGCCTGCCGATCGGAACGAGATGCCACCCCCTTTCTAATTTCGTTTCCTGGTGATTGATTGTCGGTTTGCTGGACGGGTTTTTCTTTCCCGATACACAAGAGACAATGGTTCGATTAAGTATCGGCATTAAATTCGTACTATGTATTATGGATAATATTCGTACTCGTATAAGCGACATGGTTTGCATTACGGATATAAATAATTGTAGAAAATCAACCATCTATGACACAAATAATTGCACAAATGAATTGATAGATCAAATGATCGATAGCGTGGATCATTTTGCTATATTTTGTATCATTTCAATTTAACAAAATGCAAGTAACGAGGAAAATAGCGCTGGCCTTTGCAAAGATATGAAGGCGTGGTACATTCTTATACCTAGTGTATCGCATTCGCCGGCGGTTATTTAAGACGACACGGACTCGTGTCGCGCTTGTAATTGGGCCGAGACAGTGGGCAGAGGGTAATGTTCCTCGCATTCCCACCTTGACAATTGATGCACAAAGCTATTTGATAGATGTCACTTTACTCCTTTAGATCGCGCGACCATTTGCGCGACCATTGTTCTTGATTGCCCAAGATCGTTCTTAATCCTCTTGTTTTTGTTTATTTCCCGATACCGTCCTGGGATATTCAAGATCACTAGAAACCAATCTAGATCGCATTACTCATTCAAATTCTATTTGGATCATTCTCATGTTTTCTATACAGGTGGGCGCTTCTGGATCAGTTTGGTCCATTCTCGTTTGATACCTCGTTCTTGTTTACCCAAGACCTTTCTCAAACATTTTAGTTGGCTCGAGACGGTTATGAGTCGATTTATACAGATTTGGTTCATTGTCTACAAAACTGAACGGTTTTATATGTGTATAAACCGTCCTACCATTGCTCTTCTAGGTCGCCCTAGATTATTCAATCTAATTCTTTTCACACGGTTTTAGATTGTGATTTGATTCATTCTGTATCACCTTGAGCAATTTTTTATGTTTTACGAGTACATCACTTTGAATCGTTTTCAATTAGAGAAAAAGACTGGGTCTTGATTGCCCAATATTGTTCATATTCCCCCTGAAATTTTCTTATTTCCCGATGCCGTTCTGGGGCGTTCAAGATCACTACAAACCTATCTAAATTGCCTCGTTGTCCAATACTGACTAGGATTATCTATATTTCCTTTTTTGGTTGTCCTAAGTCGTTCAAAATCCCTTTGAAACACTCCTAGTTTTTCCAGACAGCTAATCATTCTAAATCGTCCGATGCCTTATTCTTGGTTGCCCTAGACCTTTCACAAACATTTTAGTTGGCTCGAGACGAATGTGAGTCGTTCTATGTGGATTTGGTTCATTTTGTACCATATTGAACGGTTTTATATGTCTATATACCGTCCAACGATTACCAAAACTCTTCTAGGTCCCCTAGATCTTTCAGTCTTATTCTTTCGACACGATTCTAGATTGTGATTGGATTAATTCTGCATCACCTTGAGTAGTTTCTTATGTTTTAGATCACTTTGTGTTCTCAAGTTATTCTCAATTAAGGAAGACTGTTTTTAATTGCTCAATATTGTTCTTATTCACTCTGTAATTTTCTTATTTTCCAATGCAGTTCTGGGAGGACGTTCAAGATCACTACAAATCAATCTTAAGTGCCTTTGTCGACCAATACTAACTAGGATCATCTTCTATTATACATTTTTTTTTTTGGTTGTCTTAAGTCGTTCAAAATATTCTCATTTTCTCTAGAGAGCTGTGGGACTTCTAGGTCAATGTGGTCTGTTCTCAACTCTTCTAAATCTTTTAGATTGAAAAATGTTATGAGCCGTCCTACTTCGACATGGTTCATTGTCTACCACATTGAGCGGTATCCATATAAATCTTCTCTTAATTAGCAAAACTCTTTTAGTTCTAGATCGCGATTTGATTCATGTTTCTCAGCAGAAAGGAAATATTTTCGTTGATGGAGCAACTTGTAGATTTAGCAATGAAACGGTATAAACACAATTAAGCAACTAGATTTGTTTTGGTGGATGTTTAGGATATTTAAAAAGGTGTTTCAATGAATCAATTCCGGGATAATTGAATAAAAAAAGAAGTTACATCGAAGAAATAGGTGTTGAGTAAGTAAGTAACAGTTAACTAAATTGAGTAAGTGGAAGTTATATCAAAGCTGTTATTTTCGAATTCGGTAAAACCATTCCGAAGAAGGCGTAATGTAAAACGAGATTTAATCTGAAGCTGACATATAGATATTGAGACTGCCATAGAAAAATTAGACGGTTCAATAGATTGTACATTATTTACTCCTTATAACAAAAAACAGGTGAATGGGAGACTATTTTTGTCACAAAATTATATTTGCTGCGCTAGCAAGATACGAATAATTTGTGTTCTACGGGCACATAAAAAGAAAACCGATTATTATAATTGTATTTCCGAGATTCCAATCAAATTTTATCTTTATATTAGATTGCCTAAGAGTGAATTAGCGCTTTCTCCTCTAAGTTTGTTCGTTTTTAAAAACAGATCAACATAAGGAAGTGACCGCCATGCATCTTTCTGTTGCTATTCATGCACCTAGACGCAAGTGAAAGATATATAACGCGGTAATAAATCTTGCCAACAATATACACATACGCGGTAGACGGAAAGATTCAGCTCAGCTTTGATATAGGGAGCTCTAGTATCTCTCCGTTCCTACTTTTGTTTATATTACGCGGATATGACAGGCCCTAAAAGATTTACTATCACTGGGAACGCAGGTAGGTACACTTTATAGTGTTTGTGTCTATTCATTGGATGACTTGTATGAATGTGTGTTTGTGTCTAATTGTGGACTAATTTTATTTATGAGATTATTTTTATACAGTATGCAAGCAATTTGAATTTGAAATTAACGAATACGTGTATAAAATAATTAGTTTTTAAAGAATTACTCACAATCACGTGGCCAATATTTCGGATACCCGGTAGCGCAGGCCGGCCCTGACCAAATATAAAAATATTTTTTCATTTCCAATAACTAATACACGAAAAGTAATTTTATACACATATATTTTTAATTTTTGATATACATTGTTAGATTCAGTTTTAAAAATCCTTTTATACACAAAATAAAATATCTAATATCTCTAGCGCCATCTACTTAACGAAAGAAAAACTTTTCTTGGCATAGATCTCTTACTGTTGTAGAACTGATTAGATGCCCACACATCGTGAAGGTGAAACATACATTTTTTTCAACAATTTTACATTTTTATGCCATTTTTACAAAATAAATGATATATTTAATATAATTTACTGAAATGTAACATTTTAAAATTATTAACAGACACGAATTTAAGTTTATTATAGAAATTTACGTCTACGAGTTCTTAGCCATGACATTTCTCTTATCAGCTGATTGTTATCAACATGTCAAAATTTGTGGTTACAGACAATATAGATGATTATTCTTGGTATCTGGTGAATGTTTATTTTTTTACCAATTCGTATATAATTTTCCTCGAAAATAATAATTTCCTCATTTAATTCATATAGAGATGTGTTTGAACACTACGTGGACGATCATAAACGTAACGTTTTCATTTTCTATGTTGATATAAAGTTGTGTCCTTTGTATGAAGTACAAAAAAAATGTTCATAAAACCACAAGAAGTTCTCATTGCGAATGCGTTTTGGTAAGACACTTTGCATATATTTTATTTTGAAATTAACCTAACTTTTTTATATAGGGAGACTGAAAAATCTTCGATATACTTTGTACTGCAGCACAGAAAAGGTCATGGCAATTTTAAAGGATTATCTTCTCTTCTCGTGGGCACTATGGACAGTATTTTCGATACAAAACCTGCTCCATACAGAATCCTACATCAAACTCCATCATCTGAAGTTTATTTCTGTAAGTAAAATTCTTGTTCTCCAGTTGACCTTTATGGTGATACAAATATAAAGTATCCATTTTTTTAGTGATAGCTTGTGCCATGACTAGGAAAGAAATTTTGGATGATTGGGATTGGTTGTTTAGCAATGTGTCTGAAACTCTTCATTCTTTTGATAACGAAGAGGATATTACTGAATTTGTGTCCTGTAAAATTGAATCCGTGATCGCTACAAGGCAAAATGTTGAAATTGAAGGTTGGTTAACCAATTTTTAACATTTAAATCCATTTTATGAATAAAATATATTGACTTGGGTGCTAAATTATGAAGATTTTTTATTTTTTAACTTCAGATGAAGATACTACTTCATTTAAAACCACAACTGAAAAATTCCACAGGCTGTTTCAGTTGCCAAGGGATGAAAAATTGGTTAATTATTACTCTTGCAGGTGAGATATTCAGTATAATAGTTTTGACTTTAAAATGTTGAGAACTTACAATTTCATATGTAAACATTTACAAAATCTAAAAATTATTATAAACTCTAATAATTAGGTAAACAAACAAACATTTAGAATATTAAAAACAAGGTCAATATTAATAAAAATACACCATATTTTATTCAATTGTAGTTTATTTATTTACTCATGTATTTATAATGTTGGGTCATCTTTGAAATTAATTTATTTCAGTTAGACATATTTGATAAAATAAGTGATATTAATTCAGGTTCTAATCGTGTTTATTTTTTCCTATATTTGATAATAGATTTTGTCTCGTTATATGTTCAATAATTTTAATCACTTAGACTGTGAATTTTTAGGCGCACATATCACAAAAGTCGTATCATTCAGACAGTACCATATAATCTCTGAATTACCTTGAATGACTGAATATTTCTAGGTCACCTTGAATCATTCCATAGCGTCTGTCTAGATCGATCTGGTTCATTCTGCATCATCTTGAACAGTTTTGTGATGCTTGACATTGCTTTGAATCGTTCTCAATTGCAGTAGAAGATTGTTAGTTGCTTTAGATTATTCACATTCACTCTGTGACGTTGTTTTTCACTTGAGACCGTTATGGGTCATTCTGTGTCAATTTCACAAATTTATCTTGAAAGGTTTTTTATCACTAAACCATTCTATATCGCCACTTTCTAGTACACAGAACTGTTCTTGGTTCCATATTCACCCAGGACTATGCTAGCTCATTCTAAATCGATTTGGTCTATTCTGAATGGTTCTTCATTACTATCGTTTTCAATTACAGAAGAAGTTGTTCTCAGAAGACTATTCTTGACTGTCCAATATAGTTCTGATTCCCCCTGGAATTTTCTTAATTCCCGATGCCATTCTGGGACGTTCAAGATTACTACAGACCTCTCTATTACGCCTTAGTCGACCAATACCGACTTGGATCATCTTCTATTATATGTTACTTTTCTTAGTTGTCCTAAGTCGTTCAAAATCTCTTTGAAAGATTTTCTCTTATCTTGATAGCTGTGGGTGCTTCTACATCAATTTGGCCTATTCTCAACTCTTCTAAATCATAGGATGCCTCGTTCTTGGTTGCTCTAGACATTTTACAAACATTTTTGTTATGAGTAGTTCTACATCGATTTGGTTAACTTTTTACCATATTAAACAGTTCTGTATCCTTATAAACCTTCCCTTGATTAACAAAACTCTTCTAGGTTGCTCTAGAGTAGTTTCTTATTCTTTCAATACAGTTCTAGATCGCGATTTGATTCATTTTACATCACTTTCACAATAAAACATTTTCTTTAACAACTCTTATCAATTATTTATGTTTTCCAGCTACTGGAAAAGTAAACTTCCTCGACAAGGTTGGATGTACCTTTCCATAAACTATTGTTGTTTTCACGCTTTCATTCTGGGACACGACACTAAAGTATGTATAAGATGGTCGGAGGTAACGAGTCTTGATAAAAAAAATGGGGTAATTTTGCCCGATTCAATACAGATATGCACCAGAGAAAAAGAGTACAACTTCAGCATGTTTCTCAGCAGAAACGAAACATTTTCGTTGATGGAACAACTAGTAGATTTAGCAATGAAAAGGTATAAACATAATTAAGCAACTGTATTTGTTTTGGTGGATGTTTAGGATATTTAAAAAGTATTTTAATGATTCCATTCCAGGTTAATTGACGAAAAAAGAAGTTACAGCGAAGATAAAGAACTATTGAATAAACTAAGGTAAATAAGTAACAGTGAATTAAAGTGAGACAGTGAGAGTTATTTTAAAGATGTTATTTTCAATTTTAGTAAAAACGTTCCTAAGAAAGCGTCATTTTTAAAACGAGATTTAGATGCCAGAGCGCAATCTGAAGCTTACAGATTGATGTTTAGACTGCCAGCTATAGAAAAATTAGACGGTTCAATAGATTGTACATTATTTACTCCTTATAACAAAAAACACGTGAATGGGAGGCTATTTTTGTCACAAAATTATATTTGCTTCGAAAGCAGGGTAAGAATAATTTGTGTTCGTTTGTTCAGACATGAACATCTATAAAATCATCAACTTGTACATAAAATAAAAATGTGTTTTATAAAAAGTATATATACATATATACCTAAAACTTACAATTATAATTATACTTCAGAGAAAATTTTCGTGAATTTGATACAAGTACTCATCGGCAACCTTGAAATCATTTTCAAAACAAAAATTGTGACTTTAGGTTAAAGCCCAAGTGAGCCTGGTGATTCCCTTGAGAGACGTTTCTGTTACCGAAAAAATCGAGACCAACGTTATGAACCAACCGCTTGATAAAGCCATTATCGTGACAACTGGCGATACTTTAAACAGGACAAATTTTATTTTCGCACAAATTTCGGACAGAGACTTTCTTGTTGAAAAAATTGCAGAACTTTTGGCGAAGACGAAAGAACCACAAATGTAAGTCAAAATATAATATCCTTTAAAGGTTTTTCTTCTATATTTTTTTTCCTAGGAGTCCTTTAAAAGATCGTTTGCGTCTGGCGGATGCCGGTGGTAATGGTAAAACTAAAAAACCGGTAGTTTCCGGCGAATGGAAATGTCAAACTGCCCTTATGAGAACATTCCCTCTCAGTCCCATTCCAGATGTTCACAGAAAACAAGAGATTAAAGCCAGAGAATGGGAGGAACACTTTAATATATACGGAAGGGGGGTATCAATGTACAGGACAACTGAGGTCGCCACGCTCGTTCTACAAGGCGTTCCCGATCATTTGAGGATGGAAATTTGGCTGTCTTTTTCTGGTATGTTCACGCAATATCCATTTCTTTTAAATTATACACATTTAATGTATATCTAGATTGTCCTGAATGATTCACGCATAACCACCATAAAATGTCCTCATTTATTTGAGACCTTTTTTATTCCTTTTAGTTCTATTACAGAAAACTTTGGTTGCACTACATAATTTCATAATCGTCTGTGAACTTTCTCATTCGCCGATACCATTCTTGTTCATTTTAAACTAATTCGGTTATATATCGTTCACAATTGCCCTAAACGGTTGCGTCCGTTTAGATCGTTTTGGTACATTCGGTATCACCTTGAGCCCTTCGTCATTACTACAAACCGTTTTACTTCGTCTAATATGCATCCAAATTAGATTGTGAATACACCAGTTGCCCTAAATCAACGCGAAAGAGTTATGAAGAATTATGCAACTAATTAGCGTGGTATTTATTGTTTAGGTGCTGCAAACGAAAAGGCCTCGCATCCTGGCTACTACCGACATCTGGCGGACAAAGCTTTGGTGCAACAGTCGACGGCGAACGATGAAATCGAAAGAGACCTCCATCGTTCGTTACCCGAACACCCGGCTTTTCAAAGTCCCATAGGAATCGACGCCCTCCGGCGGGTACTTTGCGCGTACGCCCTTCATAATCCTAGCATCGGTTACTGTCAAGCCATGAATATCGTTGGTAAATATTTTTCTCTTTCTTTGTGTGTAAATTCACCTAATTTTTATTTTTATTGTTATAGCCTCCGTCCTTTTGATTTACTGCAATGAAGAAGAAGCCTTTTGGTTATTGGCGACTCTGTGCGAAAATTTGCTACCAGATTATTACAATACTAGGGTAGTGGGTGCTGTCGTCGACCAGGGGATACTCGACGAACTCACATTAGAACACTTGCCAAGTTTGCATGACAAACTCAATCAATTAGGTAAAACAAACATAAAATATTCGATAATTCATCAAAGGTCGTATATCTAAAAATCAACCAAACTTATTAAAAATCATCCAAACAGGTTAAACATGACTACGTTTTATTTAGGTATGACCAATATGATCTCACTTTCATGGTTTTTGACAATATTCTTATGTGTGATGCCTTACGAAAGTGCTGTTAACATTATGGATTGTTTCTTTTACGATGGTGCCAAAGTCATTTTCCAGGTGGCGCTACAATTGTTAGAATGGAACCAAGAAAGGCTTTTGGAATGCAGAGATGAAGGTAAAAATATGGTGTCAATTGTCACCTTTTTATTCAATTAAATGTCAGACCTCCACGTCAAAGTGAAACATGATTTTTACCCATTAGTTATTGTATTTTTTGTATTAGGAGAGGCAATGCAGCACCTTGCGGAATACTTAATGGGTGTGTTCAACGACGAAGGGCGAGGAGCGATCAGAAACAAAAGTTACGACGATCAAAAAAGAGTAATTATAAACCCTGTACAGATTTTCCTCCATGATGATTTTAAAAACCGAACTTTTTTTTAGAGTATATCGATTCAAGTCCTCATATATGAAGCTTATAGGAAATACGGCTTTCTTGCTACTGGCCAAATCGAGAGATTGAGATTAAAACATAGGTTGAAAGTAGTACAAGAATTAGAGGATACCTGCGAGAGAAACGTTTTGAGATGCGTAATTTCAGATGGGTTTTTTACTCAAGAGGAATTGCAGGTAAATAATAATGGGAAGATTAAAGAAATACATTTTTTTTTAATATTTCATTGACAACAGATTCATATTTTTCGGCCACACTCAAATTTCATCTGTCAACTATCAAATCGTCTTTCAGATCTCAAATCATTCGTCAATTCTTGGTTCAGCTGTCAAATTACTCTACTACAATTTGCGTTTCTATCTAATGAGAAGAATAATATTTCTTTTTCTATATTTTTCATTTTTCTTCCAGTTTGCTTATTTTATCTTATACTTTATTGTTGTATTTTTATAAGGTTTGTAATCAAACTCTTTCTGTTTAATGTTATTTAATTGAAGCAATAAAGAATTAGAACAGCTGAACGAGATCAATTCAAAATAAAATTTTCTGCCAACTATATGAATATATATCATTTATGAACTATCATGTAATCTATTGAATATTAAGTCAGTTGTCAATTCACTTGTAAATTGAAAAAAATGATGTTTCATTTTTATATTTTATGTATAACCTCTTACTGTTTTTGTAGCCGCGAAATTTTTATTTAAAATTTTTGTCCTTGTAAGTCTCTTTTCTAAGATTTTTGAAAAATTTGTAACAAATGAAGATTATGAATTCATGTCAAAATATGACTTGCTAAACACATATCAATATGGTTTCCAACAAGGAAAATTTACCACTATCGCTATCATGAAATAGATTAATACATTGTATGAGGAGGAAGTAAGGTGCTCCATATTTTTATCGATCTGAGTAAGGCGTTTGATTTAGTTGACTACAAAACATTATTGAATAAGCTAGAAAATTATGGTTTTAGATTTGTTGCTAACAGGTGGTTCGAAAGTTATTTAAAAAATAGAAATTGCTATATACAGGTTAAGGATTCTAAGTACCACAAGGGTCAGTGCTAGGTCCGCTTCTGTACATCATATGCGTTAATGACTTTTGCAGTCAAAATTCCCTCCGATATGCTGATGACACATCTTTGATGATCTCAGGAAAGAATATAAACAAAGTAAATACCAAATCTAGCACCAAGATGACATATGTAGAAACTGGTTTCACTAGAATAAATTAGTTCTAAACAAAAATAAAACGGTAATGATGCGATTTAATTACACAAAAAATAGTATAGATCACAGTCTTCTTGTTAGAAATAAAGATTCTAAATCAATAAATCAAGTTTCTAGGGATAAATCTATCTTACAATTTTATATGTACTACTCATATTAATATCACAACTAAGAAATTAGCTAGAACGAATTGTAGGGATATTTTAAACAGTTAAAGGTGTTAACTTTATACTCAGTATATATATATATACATATATATATATATAATATATATAATACACTCCTGCTCAAAAAAATCCGGACACTTGCATTTTGTATATTTTTTTTTTAATTTTGTTGGTGTTTGAATAGAACATTTATGGGACATTTTAGGGCAAAAGATTAAAAAGAGGCAACCATTGGCAGAAACGATCCAAGAGCTGCGAATAGCGTTGAATGAAGAATGGGAACAGATACCGCAAGAACAGATTCAGCAACTTATTGCAAGCATGCCTAGGCGTATTGAAACCCTCCGCAGGTGTAGGGGGGGGGGGGGGCAATACCCGATACTAAACCTAAAGAACAGCCAACTGTGGGCAATTAAAATTTTGTTTTTGTTTTGTTTAATTTTTCGAACAATGTTAATTTTTTTTGTTCTTTTGGGTTACTTATTTTTCCTATTATTACTTTTTTAGTGTTTTAAATAAACGATTTCTATTATTAATGTTTACTTCCTCCCCATTTAAACCACTTAACACCTACAAAATTAAAAAAAATATATACAAAATGCAAATGTCCGAATTTTTTTGAGCAGGAGTGTATATTATACATATATACCGATTCGGCTTAAATTTTTTTGGGGATAGTGCAAAACTATAAGTAGCAACAGAAAGAAGAATATCCATTTGAAGCGAGAGTAAGAGAGAGAAAGTAGATTACACAAGTGTGAATGCGTCGGCAATCAAACGATTCTTGGCGACGCCGATCGATCTCATCCGACTCCAACACGCAAAACGTAACGAATTCGGACGCGACTCCCCCACTTAACAATCGGCTTTTAACGCTAGCTCTGTTTTTATAATGCTGTCGCATTTCCTCCTGTTAATCGGCAATCCCCAAAAAAACTTAAGCCGAATCGGTATATATATACACCAAATGTTAACATTTGTCAAAAATAATATTGGTGAATTCAAGACACTTGTGATTGGCACTTATGAAACAAGAAACTCGCATATTTTGGAGATCATGACTCAAAAAATATCGCTTAATACTTTTAAGGTAAGAGCTTATGAATAGTAAAGTGTATTATTCTTTACAAGAGTACTTTGATGATAGCAACTTTCCTGATAAAATTATTAGATGTGGTATCAGTAAAAAGAAACTCGGCGTTACCATGTACCACCGTTTTGTTGTCCATTCTCGTTATCTGACCATCAATGATTTATTTTTATTTATATCCAATAAAAAGTTACCATAAAAACGATTATACGATTATCATTTCTGTATTTTAATATATGATGATACTGTATTATCATATATTCAAGTAACACAAATTCGTTTTGAAATATTTATGCACTTTTGTAAATTAATAATAGTTACTAATATTTAAAATATTTAGTTAGGTATCTATTTTATTGATGATTCTACTTAAATTTGACTTTACAACACAACTCTCAAGTTGACTATAAGTTTTTAACTAATATAATTCCCCACTAATTCATTAAAAGAAAGCAACTTTCTTTTATCAGCTCTCAATTCTTCTTTTACGAGGGTATATTATTGAGTGTTGTGATTTTAGGATCTTTTGGGTCTCATCAGAGAAGAGATTATAAGTCAGAAAAAATGTATTCCCGATAAGCATGACCCGTCATTGCAACCTTATGAAGCTTACAAAGTCGATTTTGATTATTTTAAAATTTTATTCGCCGCTTTGTCCCCTTGGGGTAAAGGAGAAACAGCAGAAACAATAGCTGCCAGAGTTTTCACAGTAAGTTTAAATATGTTGGTTGAAAAAATATACTTTATTCAGAGTTTTAATGTTTTGTATATAATTGTGTTTGTTAAATACCTAAACATGGAATTTATATTCAAGTTAACGTTAAAATATTAGTTATCAACCTCAATTGTCAAGAAAAGAAATGCCGAAAATGAATTTATAATATAAATATTCTGGAAATAAGAACAATTTATAAATAAAATGTATTCCTCAAATTTACACTGGAATAAATATATTAAATTATTGATATTTGACATCTAAAGTAAATTTTTATCTAATATGTACCATAAATCAGATGTCAAATGTCAAAAATGAAGTTATTAAATTGGAAATGAACTTACAGCCATATTTTAATGGTTTTGTTGCCGTAAACGAAAGTCAAATAAAAGCTTCAAAAACTTAACTTCTGAGTATTATTTTTTAGTTGATGGATCAAAATCAAGACGGCTACCTTAATTTCCGCGAATTAGTGACCGCTTTGGGTCTCACCTGTACAGCAGATCCTGCTCAAAGGCTCAAATTGCTCTATGCCATTCATTTGCCTCCAATTTTGGTCATGTCTGATATCGCGTCTCCTGTTAAAAGCGAATGTGGAACAGAAGTCGCGTCTGAAGCTACTGATTTCTTCACTAACGTTGAACAGAGCATCACGTTAGACAGTTTGAGCTTGAACGAGGAAGTATCGTCACCAACCACACCAAATTACCAATGGCAGTGAGTATTTTTTTCAGTTTTAGTAAAAACCTTAATATGATTTAAAGAAAAACCTTCCCATGCAATAAAAAAAATGTCTTCCCATATTCCTAAGCGCTCCAATTAACTCTGGTTATTGGTACAATTAAAAGAAAGCTGTTTAACATTAAAAAAATCCCCACCATTTGCATAATTGTAATAAGTTTTCCCATTTACAGAGTTGTTCTAGAAATCGATTAAAATTAGCTTATTACACGAAAAAGTTACTTATTTATTTCCCTAATTATATTTCTTTTTAATTGATCTAATTAAATGGAATAATATCGTTATATATAGCCTTATGTTTGAGAAATCTTTACACCATGAATGATTTAAGGAAAAACTTTTCTAATTACAAGGATAAAGTTTCCCACTTACTCAAATACAACAATTAAATGAAGACTGAAAACCTTCCAATTTTAGTCCATGTCTAAGAAAAATGCCCAGCATTTACGTGATTTCAAGAAGAGTCTCCCTGATTCCCCAAGGCAACAAAAAATAATGACTGTAATTGACCTTAATCTATGGAAATTCTCTCTTTTGACTAATTAAAACAAAAAGGATTTTCAGTGAGATTTTTTTGAAAAAAGCCTCTATCTAAAATATATATCTATAATAAAAGACACTTTTAATTATCGTAATAACAAGGAGCTTTTTAATTTCACCAGTTACTAAAAAAATATTAACCCGAATGCAACTAATTTTCCTTATTTAACTCCAAGATAGTGCCATTTATGCCCTAATTACAACAAAAAATGCTTCTAATTATAAGTACGCGAAAAAACCTTCCCGATACCTAATTGTACGATAACGCTTTCTCATTTGTCTAATTACAAGTGATCTGAAAAACATTCAACATAATAGCAAAAAAATTTTTTATTTAAGTCTTGAAACAGTTTCAATTTTTTTAATGGGAAAAGTCATACTATACTCTCTACATCACATGGGAAGTTTCTGATCTATGGCGTAAACCTGGTATTTTAGTTGTTAAACTTTTTTAGATTTGTTTGTCATGATCCCAATCCGGAACTGGTAGACAAGGCTTTCCGCTTTTAGATTCTTTAACGGGCATCTTAAATGTTGTTGTCAGTGGATTTATGTCACACATTTGCATACCCTAAAAGTTAGAAAAAATAATTTCTCATATGGCGTTACAGCTAGAATTGTGAGCTGTTGACCTTTAAACTTCTTGGACCTTTCCAACCAAGCTCCGGCCTAATCTCGTCCAAACATTCTTTTCCTTTTTCTTTGATACAAGAAGGACATTCGTCTGGTTGATGTTTCATCCCAGCAAAACATTTCTTTTTCTTCGAAGATTTAGGACAAATTGGTGCGGCATCTGAACTGTCTGGAACTAGCGTAGGGATCTTAGGCTTCCAATGTCTGAATGGACATGTCGTTTCGCAATCTTTTTCTATCGTTACTTGTTCAACGATTTTTCGAACCGTTCTACCACAACTATCGACCTAAAGAAGTAATAAATCATTAAAAATTAACTAGGTGGCGTTTAAGTCCAAAAAAGAGTAATTGTACCTCTTCACATGTTTGTCCTTTGTAGGCGGTCCTGATGTGCAATGGAAAATGAATCCACGGTAAAACAGGGTTTGTTTTGAAAAGTGCTAGTTGCTCAGATGTTTGTCCGATGTATTTTCGACGTATTTCATTTATCAGTTGATTTTTCTGGAATGTTACGGGTTTTTCAGGAGTAATTTGTGGATACAACCATTTATTTAAAGGGCCAGTTGCTAAAATAAAAATATATCTTTACCAATCGTTTAAAAACGAGCTTGCTGCTTGAAAAGTGAAACGATATAACCTCAATAAATAGCCTAACTGCATCATGGGCAAAGTAGACGCCCAATTGCAGAAAAAATGCTTGTTTCCCAATTTCATAAAATATCCCTAGTATGTAAGGTAATTGCCAAGTAAAATTGTTTCTTATTGACTCAATTGCATGGAAATTTCTTCAACATTTATTTAATTGCAAAAAAGTTCATATAATTCCTCTTTTGTCACTCGATTCCATCTACATAATTAGTTTAAAAGTATTTTTATTTGTCTAATTGTATCAAATAATCTTAGTAGTATTAAAATGTTTTAGGCACTAGCCTAATTGCAACTGAAACATTTCTTCATTTGCCTAATTGTTCAATTAGCCCAATAAATTCAGATATTGATCATTCTATTAATTAGAATTTTATACTCACTTATCTGTGCAAATCCATATAAACGATACGTAAAATTTGCATGGTTGAGAGACTGGAGGGGACTCAGGAATTTCAGTGAAAGGGAAAATGTTTGCTTGATGAACATGGAAATTATGTGAACTAGAAATTTGGATAGAAATGTGTTTAAAATGATTACAGATGATGTTACTTCCTGTAAATGTCTAAATTTGGGACTTTTACGTCATATTTATCGTGACCAATCAATGCAGCATAGCCGACAAGAAGAACTGCTGTGTTTTTATAACATAGAGCTGTTTCTATCTTCTTCTTCTTCTTCTTTACTTTTATTTGAGCTCAACTCTTACGAATTATTTACCCAGTACCATGTCTTGTTGATATCTTATGAAAAAAGCTGCCTTCTCGCATGTCTGTCTGTTTTTGTCAAAATTGCACTATTCTTTCTTTATAATGACTGCGCCATTTTTTTACTTCCATAAGAGATTCAATAAAACGATTTTTATATTTTTAAATGTGTATTACGTGATTGAAAATTTTGCTGACATGATAATAATTAGCAACAAGGGAGGTTCTTGTATCGATCCTGTTTGTTCAGTTCTTGCCAACCAGGTATCGGACCGCCGGGAAGGTTGTCTTTTGTCGATGCATGGAAATACGGATATGACTAGAAAAGAAAAAGCGTTAACAGCTAATTAAAAGCAAATACATAGCTCCTGGTTACCTTATTGTTTTGGAAAAGTTCCGTCTCAACTTCTTGACACTGGTGTCTGTAGTATCTCTCCTCCATGCACTTCCTCAGTCTCCTGCGTTCCAAAATCGATTTGAATTGGTCCAAGAGGCTTTGAGACTTGCAGTCGTCGCACATTTCCCCAATTTTGCTTAATTCTTTTGATTTTTCAAGCTGCTGTTGGTCCCCTTCCCAAGGCAAAGCACCTCTCGTAGTAGAAACTGTAAAAGAAAAATATCATATACGATTATTTCTTTTTTTTTTTGCTTTGCTATTTGAAAATATACCTGTATAATAAACAACGGTGCGAAACTTATCCTTAACAGTTTCCAGTAAACTTCTTCCATACATAGCCCCAAGTTTCGATAGAGGGATAATCGCTTTCGTTACTTTTCGCACTTCTAGCATTTTGCTTGAGAGATTTAAACATATGCCTGGTTATGATTATAATATTGTCTCCCTTGAGGACGATTTTAGAAATGGAGATCATTTCTACAAAAACGATGACTGATTAGAATGACAGAATTTTTTTTGTTTACAACCGCCCTTGATTTTCTTACGAATTATGATACATACAGGATGTACATTTTGATCTCTATTATTGTAAGGCATCAATGAAAAATGCCGAATTTGGGAAAGGAAAATGTGCGAGAAATATATATCTATCTTTGTTTCTAAAAAGCTGTAGACAATCAGACAAGTCTTATTTACCTAAATGCAAGAAATAAAATTTGGTAATTAGCAATATTGCACCAAATATTCTCCATCACTAGCCTAGTCGAAAAAAAATTCTAGCAATCCTTTAATACAAAAATAAACCTAATCATTAACCTAATCACACAAAAATACTCATTAACATATTAATTTAAAAGAACTTTCTAAATTCGCCTAATACGAAAAATAACCTTGGTAATTAACCTAATTACCTAGTTGCAATAAAAATACTCTCTCATTGGTCTAATTGTACTGAAAATTATCTGTAACACTTTTGCAATGAAAGAATTTCTTCCATTCATCTAATACAAGAAATTACACTGGTAATCAGCCTAATGCTAAAGAAAATCTTCCTGTTTTCGTTTAATGCCAAAACTAAATAGTAATAAGTCTACTTAAAACAAAAATTCTTCCGTTTTAGCCTGATTGCCATACAATCGCTCCTCATCAGCCTAATTGCAAGAAGTAAAATCCTGCTATCCTTTAATAAAAAATAAAGTTTGTAATTAGCTAATTATATAAAATAAACTACCTATTTTTTAATTATAACTTTCTTTTAAGAAAATATTACGATTCTCAAGTCTCATTCGAAAACGCGTCTTTTGGAGCAGGTGAAATGAATTGGGAAACAAAAAGTATGACCAATTTGAGGAATTTCGTTCAATCTAAAGACAGTAAAATTAATTTAAAATCCGTTCCGAAAATGTCGCAACCACGATTCATCACCCTGTGGAAAACCGTTTACGACATCTTCCAAACTGAACCAGAAGATTTGGTATGCTAATTATTCATTCAGAATTGTATTAGTTTTATTTTGAGATTTTTTTTTAGGAAATGTATCAAGCCATTACGACCGTTGTTACATTGCTTTTTGAACTCGGCGATGTTGGGAAACAATTTTTCGTGTGTAGAGATGAATCTGATGATAGTTTAGCATCTGCAGCTAACGCTACTTTAGGGGGAGCTGTACTTGAAATAGTAAGAACCAAATAGACATTTTATTGATTTCTATATCTCATTTGACTTTGTTTGGCAGTCTCCAGATAAAAACGGAAATCCATCTACACCCAAAACGGAAATTCAATGGTATATAACCGTGGAGCAGTTTTTGGCTTCGATTCTGAATTCGCAACCTTTGGTCGAATTTTTCTCAAGGAGAGCGAATATTACGGAAAAAGTCCAACAATTGAAGAGCAGAAAATATTTTCGTTTAAATTCTTTGTATGAAACGCCCGCCATCAAAGTATGAGATTTTATTTTTGCCTAAAAAATCGAATTAATATATAGTAATGCATCGCTCATTAGGAAATTTTTGGAAGTGTTTTGTGACGAACGTAATTAATAAAAAAAGTTTTCCAGTTGAATTTAAAAGTTTTGACTCTTTAAACTATCATCAGGATATCTATTTATTTAAAAAAAAAGATCCGCATTTAAATCTTTAAGCACTAGTTAACAAATTCAATCTAGATTGATGATTGAGTACATTTCAAAAAGTAGATGATCTTAAGATCAAAATTTTAGAACGAAATCAAATTATCTAAAAGGGTAATTTTTATTCTTGTCAATTATAATTTAGCCGTTTAGTTTTTACTAAAATTATTTCTCATTCCGACATTTTAGTATTCTCAATAAGCAAGTATTTGAGCCCTTCAGAACACTCGGCACTACCATTTTTGAATGTTTCTGACAATTGACATCAACATCAAACTTCATAAAGAGATAGTGCTGATGTGCTGAATATGTGCTCAAATAATATGGCCATTTCAGTATTTTAAAACAGCAATAATTATTTTTCCGCATTTTAGCATTTTAAGTAACCGGAGCGATGTATACAAAAAAATCTCTTAATTTATCAGCAGCTACAATATTTTCGGATTATTTGTATATACAAGATGTCAGAATTCTGAGCCATAACTTATTTTTTCCTCTAGGTAAATAAAGCCTTTTATACGGGGTGTCGGTAATAAAATTCGAATATTTGTTATATTTTTTTTTTATTTCAAATCAAGTTTTATGCATTTAAGTGACCAAATTTTAAATTATTTTGAAAGGGAATTTATATGACACCCTGTATTGTGTTATAAGTATTTTTTTAGTAAAAATTCCAAAGATCGTTTATTTGCTTTGTTGTTATTAATCGTTACATATTTCTAAATGGTGCTCATACTTTTTGTTTGTAAATATTCGATCTTTGGATTAATAATTTTTATTTCATGTTTCAATTTAGATTCTTTATTCTAGCCATGTTGAAATTAATAACAATATATACATACACCATATAATCTTTTACATATATTTTTTTATTGTATGTAATTGTAATATACTTTATGATTTACTTATCAGAAACATTTTATTTCCAAAAACTAAAACAAATATTTACAATTCTGTTTATAAAATATTAATTTGAATTTGAAATAAAATATGGATTTAATATATTTTTTTCACAAAATATTATATTTGTGCTTCAGCGATTATTACTGTTCTCTTTAAAGCGAACGTCGTGATCCTAGCAATTTATTTGCGACAAACGATACGTTCTCGTATACTATGGCAACCATTTGGTTTTTTAACTGAAAATGTCCACTGTGGTAGGTTCTGAAGAAATCGATGCTTCTGTAGGTGTGCTGGACAATGCTACAACCTCTGGAGGTTTTAAACAACATCTGTTATCTCCTATCGCCCCTTCCTCTATAGGACAATACGGCGGGTATTTATCTTGGATGCAGAAAGAACCCGTTGCCCTACAAAAACAAAATGTCCAACATACAATTTAATAGAGCAATGGACAGTGCAGCTAAAATAACATGGTTATTCTGATAATATCGACAGTTTTTTTTTAATAGGAAAGGTCTCTCTAAACATCCAATAAGTGACATTGGTCCAAATGGCCCTGGCGATTTTTTAGGGTTGCCCATTTTTTTACTTACGCAAGAGGAGTACCGTGTCCCATTTCAATAGGCATTCCAACTCTAGTACCAGGCCTCGGCCCAGTTGGGCATCGTCTAGAACAAGGTTCGGCTTTTTTGACCATAGACGGAAACAGACTTTCGGCCATATAACAAACAGCCCACACGTGACTGCACAGCTGAACATCAACTATTAAAAATTAAATTTAAATATTTACTTAACATAAAATCACTCAATAGAGAGAAGAACAATCGTAACAAATGATCACTTACTATCTGCGTTTTCGCAGTACGGCTGTACCCGTCCCCCATTAATACAAAAATCCACGTGTCCTGTTTTTCCACCCTCTCCGTAATGTCCAGCATTGGTGTGAAGCACGTGTACAGCCAAAGCGTTACCGCTCGACAGTCTTATAGCGGGAATTACAAGAGGTCTGGCTGGATCCAAGGCAACTATTCTGTGTATCCGGAAGGTCACAAAACGAGAAATAAGACCGCAAACGTGGGAACCTGATGGGAATACGTTGATTAGTTTAAGTGTAACATAAAATAAAAAACGTACCCAAAGAGTGTCCTATACATGTGAGCTTATCAGTATGGAGACCAGCCGTTCTTAATGAAGTTAAAAGATCTCCAGTGCATTTTGCTACGACTCTCATATTGCTCACGCCAGCCCTATAGCAAGGTGGTGGATTTAACTTGCCCCAGTCGACAATCCAGATATTATAGCTCCCATTTTTAATGTATGCTGAAAATAAATGCAGGTTTAGAAAGTATTTAATAGGCCAATTGTCGAAACCTTAAGG
The DNA here is from genome assembly GCA_951812935.1 of Hermaeophaga mercurialis. Lineage (NCBI taxonomy): Eukaryota > Metazoa > Arthropoda > Insecta > Coleoptera > Chrysomelidae > Hermaeophaga > Hermaeophaga mercurialis. Next base: position 9,702,077 of record OX638363.1, on the reverse strand, counting down.
AGCGGGCAATGTGTCCCCTCTCAACCGAACTAGAGGTAAGAGCACGACTGCCGGTACGTTACTATCGAATTGACTGATACGATCTTATCTTTTCGATATAATGCCACATACGAAAAGGACATTAAATTAGTTAGTTAACCCGTTCAATAGTTCACGGATTTGTTTATATTTAGTAATCGTTTTGTATAGCAAACATTGTACATTCTTAAAAGAACATTATACTCTACGTGTTAACTACATGAAGTTACTTTTCAAGAACATTTTTTTTTTTTTTTTTTTTTTTTTTTTATTTATTTCCCATTTATTTACAATCTATAATAATTATTATAATAGGCAAATTATGTGATAAACAATACAATTGACATGCTCAAAAGAAATCCATTGATTCCTTTCTCTTACAGCTATAATTAATGACTAGATTAATTAAATTTTGTCTATTGGGATCGCACTAACATTCATTAAAACCTATTAACCAGGTCGCATGGAACATGTCGTTTAAGTCTACGCTGAACTGCTGTATGTACCATAAGGTTAGATACCAGTCTATTGGGGTGATGGCTTAATCTATTTTTATAACTTATGGATAAGTTTTTTATTTCCGTTTTGACCGATGCCACTTGGAGGTCACGAGCTATAACAAAATTTGGCACAAACCATGGAGCGTCTACCATAATTCTTAACACCTTTGATTGGAATCGCTCCAAGATTTCAATATTGGAGTTGGCAGCTGACCCCCACAATGGGCCGCCATAGGTCCATATGGGTTTGAGGATTGCTTTGTAGATCAGTATCTTGTTTTTTACTGATAACTGAGATTTCCTACCCAACAACCAGTATAAATCTCTTAGTTTGTGGCCCAGTTGCTTGCGTTTGGTGAAGATGTGTTTCCTCCACGTTAGGCGCTTGTCTAGGTGCATACCTAGATACTTGACATCTTCCCTTTGAGGTAGAGCTTGGTTGTTTAGAATGACTTCTGGGCATTTGTCTTTGCGATTGGTGAAGGTTACCTGGACAGATTTCGATTCATTCGCTTTAATGCGCCATTTCTTCAGCCACTTTTCTATTTTATTGAGGTGGGACTGCAGTGTATTTGATGCTATTATAGGGTCTTTGTTTGATGCTAATATGGCGGTGTCGTCTGCAAATGTAGCTGCTAATACATCATTGCTTGTTGGTAGATCGGCTGTGAATAGGAGGTAAAGTAACGGCCCCAGAACACTGCCTTGAGGAACTCCTGAGTTTATTTTGAACAGTGGTGTGTGTTCATCAAGGTATTTAACAAGGAAATTGCGATCTTTGAGGTAGGAATGAAGGATTTGATAGTAGTTAATAGGCAAGGATTTTCTGATTTTAAATAGAAGGCCATCATGCCAGACCTTGTCAAATGCCTGCGTGATATCTAGGAATGCGGCAGAACAGTATCTTCTATGTTCGAAATCTTCGTTTATTTTTTTTGTTACACGATGAACTTGCTCGATTGTTGCATGCTCATGTCTAAAACCGAATTGATGATTTGGTAGTATATTTCTTTGGTCAATGATTGGTTGTAGTTTTTCTAACAGCTTGCTCATTATAGGAAGCAGACTTATAGGTCTATATGACTTCACTTCTTCCAGAGGCTTACCCGGCTTAGGAATTAGTATAATTTGTGCCACTTTCCACTGCGATGGAAAATGTGCTGTTCTTAGTGTAGCATTATAGATGTATGTTAGGTATTTTATAGCTTTGGGACTCAGTTCTTGCAAAATTCTAGCTGATATAAGATCATACCCTGGGGCTTTACGAGGATTTAGCTTAGTCTTGATAGAATTTGTCACTTGCTTTACTGTGAATTTTTCGATTGGAAGTTCTAGCTGAAAAGGAGATTGTAAAAATTTGATAATTTCAGCATCATTGTTTTCTATAGGATCTGCTGGGAACGGCTGAAAGACTGTCTCTAAGTGTTTTCCAAAGAGTGCTGCTTTCTCGCTACTAGACTTAGCCCATTTGCCTTCTTCTGTTCGGAGTGGAGGATGGTAGATCTGTTGATGATTTATTTTTTTTGTTGCCTTCCATAATGAGTAGTCTGTGGTTTCCGTTGCCGTTAAATTACTCAAGTATCTTTGTATCCCGGTATTTTTGTGTTCATTTAGCATTCTTTTCAGTTCTTGTTGTGATCTGTTAAGTTTCGTTTTATCTTGAGGAGCTCGTGTATACTGCCAGATTTTTCTATATCTTCGTTTAATGGCTATTTTTTCTTTTATTATGGTAGGTAATTCCTCATTATTGTTTTTTCCTTGTTTATTGGGGGTAGCTTCCCAAACACTAACTTGAATAGATTTTGTAAATTGTTCGACCGCTTCATCAATATCTTCTTTCGTTTTTAGGAGTATGTTTAGATCAATTGTATTATCAAGGGTCGTACGGAATTCATCCCATTTAGTGTGTTTGTTGCTTAGGTATAAGGGCTTTTTTCTTTCTATTGCTTCAGTGCTTAGTAGAGCTAAAATGGGTGAGTGATCGGATGATAAATCCAGACATGATTTGAGTGTGAACAAGTTGTTAGGAATACCTTTTGTGACGCAGAAGTCTACTAAATCTGGCAGTTTATTCGGGTCTGTAGGCCAGTATGTTGGTTCTCCAGTAGAATACGATTTTAGATTATTCTTTTGTATGGCCATATACAGTTGTCTACCTTTGGGTGTAGTTAGTCGCGACCCCCAATGGGTATGCTTTGAGTTATAGTCTCCTCCAGCAATGAAACGATTACCTAGTGTATTGAAGAAATTTTCAAATTGTTCTTTTTTAATGTTATGTTTCGGGGGACAATATACTGCACTTACTGTTAGTGGTCCATACCAGTCTTCAATTTCAAGAACATAAACAATATTTAGTATAAATACGAGACGATTATATTTCAAGAGTTCAGTGGTCCCCGTATGGGGATTGAAGCGGTCCCCGACCGTGGGGGAAGTTTATCTAGTGCCATAAGCGTCATGGGGTCTATCAAGAGCCTCCTTTGGTAAGAACTCTATATCATTTTATATAATCGTTAATGTGTGTTGAGCATTTTTTGTTTATCTTTATTAAATTGTAATGGTTGCTGAACTTGCCGTTTGCTGAATAATTCAATAATTTGTATTAATCCTTCTTTTTATCGGATGAACCAGGGCCCTGCGTGACAATATCCCTACTTCAAAATATTAGATGGGTTCTCTCTCTTTCATAACGCGTTCTTTATCACTCGCATGGATTCGTGTATGTCCTCATATGTTTAGGTCAAATCTGGTCATAAAAATAGCGTCAAAATACTTCTACATAACAGCGCAAACTTTTTAAATGCAAAAACATATTAATAAACCATTCAAAATTAATTTGAAGTTTTTATCTATTAACTTAAATTAACTAAATACCATCTCGGAGCACTACCATGGGCAGCTCATTATCTCCACCGGCATATCCATGGACCAGCATGACGTCTTCCTTCAGGGGATCCCAAGTACTTTGTCGCAACCAGTCGGTTTTAGTGTAATCCACCCTTTCTTTCTTCCCGTTGGTGTAAAGGAAGTAGGAAACGTCTTTGTCAGGGCATTCGGAGTTTGTAGGTCGATAGACGCAGTCTTTTAACGTCAAATTGCTGCTGACAAAGTTGTGTAAGAAGAGCGCGTCTTTTACAGGTTGGTTTGGCAGGGTGAACTGGGCCAAAGAATTATCTGGAATGTTTAAAAAATATTTTAGTTCTTTATAATCAATATTTGGATGATTTTACAAAAATTGAACGATGAATTTTGGTCGACTTTTAACAAGTGTAGAGTCATAAATTACAAGTTTGGATGATTTTGGGCAATTTTGATCATAATTATAGGATGAAATTTTACAAATTTTTTTAAGCGTTAATGACTTTTGGACGGTTATAATCACATTTAGACGATTTTTCACCAATTTGGATCATTTTAACCGATTATATTATTACTATTTAATTATTTTAAAAAGCATAGATTATTTTTAGGAGATTATAATCACAACAGGATCACAGAAGCTGATTTTACACGTACTTGAACGATGCTTTTTGTACGATTTTTAACAAACTGAATAATTTTTAAACGATTATATAACCACAACAAAATGTTATAATATATAATATATAATTTTTAACGATTTTTATAAGTATTAATTATTTTTAGACTATTAAAAAATCAATGGAATGAATATAGTAGTAGTAGTAGTTTATTGCAAACATAAAAGATACACAATTTTTATATACATATTTCTAATAAATATATGAATTATTTTTGGATTATAAATACACCAGGCCTAACTTTAGCATGTTTGGATTATTTTTGAATGATTATAATCACACAAGCTGAATTTACATGTACTTGAACGAATTTTAACAAATTGGATAATGTTTAGACGATTATAAATAATAAGGAATTAATTACTTTATGACGATTATAATCATAATAGGATGGTTTTTAGCAGATTTGGATTATTTTTGGATGATTATCACACAAGCTGATTTTACAATTAGATTAATTTTAGACGATTATACAACCGCAGTAGAATATTATATATAATTTTTACTATTTTTAATAAGTATGGATTATTTTTAGACGATTATATAATCAATAGAATAAATATATTTAATTTTTAACGATTTTTTACAATTATGTTTGGATGATTATAATCATACAAGCTTAATTTACACATACTTAAAAGATTATTTTTAAACAGTTTTTAATAAATTGGATCTTTTTAGACGATTATATAAGCACACTATAATGAATATATACAGTTTTTTAACCAGTATGGATTATTTTCTGACGATTATAATCCTAAGAGTATGATTTTTTTAATTATTTGAATTATTTTTGAATGATTATAAACACACAAGCTGATTTGAAATGTACTTGAACCATGCTTTTTGGACGATTTTTAAAAAATTGATTAATTTTTAGACGATTATATAACATCATAATAGAATGTTATATGTAGTTTTTAACAATTTTTAATAAGTATGCATTATTTTTAGAAGATTTTTATAAACAATGGAATGTTTATACATCATTATTAACGATTTTTAATCAGTATGCGGATTATTTTTTGATGATTATAATCGCAAGATCATTTTTAGAATATTTGGAATATTTTTGGGTGAATATAAATCACAAGCTGATTTTTAGATGATTTTGGACGGTCATAACAACAGGTTGATTTTACACATTAATGTTTGAATTTTATATTAATAAATAGAAACTTACGAAAACAATGTAGTACAAATAATCCAAATAACGGTTTCCACCACATAATTACCTACAATTTCGACACCGATCTTCACGAATTACTGTTTACAACTAAGAAATTCTTGTGCGTAATAAATCCTTATTTTAAGACTACATGTGTTGTGAATTATATATTATTGTTACGGTAAAAATGATACGCCAAGAAAGTATTAATTGGCATGTTCGAAGAATGAAAAATATTTTTAAAAGTATTACGCATTAAAAGCGGTTTAGTGGCATTTATCATTTTAAAATTTTTACGATTTTTGACGGTTAGACGTTATTATTTTAAAAGTTTAATTTTTAACACTTAAATTACAGCATTTTAGAAATCCCACTTAATTTTCAAACTTGTTGAGTAGTACCATTTTAGGAACCCGAATCAATTTAAGCGTTTAAGTGGAATAATTTTAGAATCATTAGCATATGAATCGCTACATTTTGAAGTAATTTGATACATGAACAGCAGTTTAGATCATTTCTCTTAATTTAAAGGCCTGAATTGTACTTACTATATACGAAGTACGACTAATTTTAACGTAAAATAGAATCATGGTTAATTTTGGCATTGAGTGGTATCATTTTAGAAATTCAACTCAATTTGATGTTTGAATATTCATTTTAAAAATTTGACTAATTTTGAAAGGAATCATTAGAAATTTTACAGTTTTGAAGTTTGAATGGTGTTAAATTTTGAATTTTATACACAAGTATTTCAGGAACTCCACATAATTTTGACGTTTGAGTCCTCATTTTAGAAGTTTAAGCCATTTTGACATATAAATAAGAATTTTAGTTAGTTCACATCATTTTGAGGTCCTAGTACCATAATTCTAAATGATTCATTTAATTTTGGTGTTTAAATAGCATAATTTTAGAAGTTTGATACACTTTTGAGGTTTGCGTGGTGTATTTTAATAATTTTACGCATTTTATGTTTAGTAGTAGTGATCGAGAAGTTTATGTTCAAAAATAAAAAAGGTAAAACAAAAATGACATTTTTTAATTGTTTTATTTCAAAAATACCATACTATCATTAACAGAAAAACAACTGTCAATTAACTTGTATAATACACAATATTTACAATAGAGACGTCTAATCTAAATTAGCAAAAAAAGATGATCAGAATCTACCCAAAATTAGCCAGAAAATCTCGCCGAATGTTTGTATAATTTAATAAAATTTGAAAATCAACGAAATCAAACTCTCAACAAAAGTTGATAGTGACATTTGACGTCAGTCAATAGAAAATTCTTTTGACATTTATCAGAAAATTATGACTAATATCTGACAAAATTAAACTTTATTTGACAACTGTTAAAAGAAAATTCTTTAGATTTCCGTCAATAAAAAAATTCCTTGATAATACAAAGTTCTTTGGCATATGTCTATAAAAATTCCTTTGACACTGTCAATAAAAAGCGAGATTAAGTGCGGATAACTGTTTGTAGTCTCTGATAAATATAAAAAGTATGACTCGAAAAATTTCATTGACTATCATAGGATTGACCTAAAAATAATAAAAGGAAAATAAATACTTAAATTTAAATAAATAAGTTATTAGTAGCGATACTAAAAGGAAAGGTACTGACGAAATTATTTAATATTGATTTTAGTACATTCTATGTTAAAATCAAATTTACAATATATACAGTAAAAATGTGGAATGATTAAAAAATCTATGAAGCTGTGAAATTAAAATTGTTAGAATATCATGTAATTATAAAATAAATGTGTAGGATTTTTATTAAAAATTTCATTAATTTTGTGGAAACATTTTCTATAAAAATCCAAACAAAAATATGGTGTCAAAAAACAGAATAAAATTGATACTTATTACCAATTAAAATAAAAAGATTGATTTTTGTATACAAATGGTATATAATTAATTGTAAAATCACTTTAATTGATCCTAATAAATTCAATAATATAATTAAAATAATAAAATAATATATATAAATAATAATATAACTTGGCACAATTATAAAAAAATAATACATATTTTTTTTGTCAACTTAAAATTTCGAAACAATGAAACCTGTAAGACATTTGTCAAGATTTAAGGCAATCAAATTTATTATTTGACGTTTACGTGACCGTATTTCAGAAGTTTGAGTCGCATTTTCTAAATGCCAGAGTTTTCCATTATTGGTGTTTAGCGTTTTAGAAATTTGACTAATTTCTGAGAATTTAGTGGAATTTTATATTTAACGCTTAAAGTGAATTTGTAACGTTTGGCGAATAAAACAATATTTAGATTTCATCGTTTCGACCGCTCAAGAATAACAAAAAGTACCAATTTCAATTTGTTTGTTGAATTTTATCACCAGCGTTGATGTGTAATAGCAGCAAAACGATACCTATCGAAATTACAAAAAATACTATAAACCTGCTCTAAAAAAAAGAGCTACCCTGTACAAACATTACTCAAACTCAATTAGTTTTAAAGTATAATAGCTGGTACTGTGATAGGCGGAAAGTTTTGTCAACATTTCTTTATAAAAGACAATATATTTAAATAAAAATTACTTTAATAATAATCACTCAATTTTTGTAATTCCTATCACGTTTTTTGTACATTATATTAGGATCGATATAGGCATACCATGCCGAAACTTGGCGCTTTAACTTTGAAAATTGACGCATGACGCTAACCAGTCTATCGTCAACTATTACAGTTGACAAGTATCTGTCAACTGCCATTTTTGACAACTAGCTGTCAAATTTCAATTTTTAGTAGGTTTCTACGTACCACAGTACCGGGGGATCGAAAATTTGTATAAAAATAATAAAATCAAACAATATCACTGGGATGACTTTTGTCGTCTCGGTCTTTGAAAAAACCCTTTTCAGTCTTGCATTCCCGAATGGTGACAGTTTTCAAATTGACAGTGACATCCGTGATAAACACTTGATCAGCCACCGGGTTCCTTGACAGCCAATAATCGGAACTGGGACTGGTGACGGTCGGCACGTCATTCAAAACATTATTATTGTTGTGACCGTTCACGGGAAGGGGTTTTTCTTCTACAGGACCGTTTTCTTGTTTCACTTCCGGTTTCTTCTCAGGCCTATAAATGAAAACAAAAAATAAGTAAGAAAATTTTTTTTGGGTAAAAACAAGTTTAAGATTAAAAACCAAAATAAATACCTTTTTTCGTCGGTACGAGAAGCCACTGGTTTAGGCGATGCTGGTTCCTTTGTAGAAGAATGCGGGAGAGTAGCGTTTTCTTGCACCTGCTTTTTATCCGTACTGCTCGTCTTGGGAGTGGTAGCTGTTAAAACAGCCGGACTTGATTCAGGGGGAATAGCCGACGTCTCCTCTTCGCCCCCTTTCGAACTCTGACGCTCACTGGTCCTCGGAGCCGCAGAAGACTGCTTCGCAACCTTCGGTGTCTGAACAAATAACAATACAATATTCTTGATGTTTATATTTTTTTAAATATCTTTACCTTTGCTGGGGGCGGGCTAGAACTCGTCGGACTCGTGGTTATCGTTACCCCGATTTTTCCGCTTTCTTTTGACAGAACTTCGGCTTTCCTTTTCGTCCCTACTTCCATCCGCGACAGCAGAGGCCGCCTGTCTTCACTGCTGGAGCTATTCGAGTTTTCATTTTCCGCCGATTCAGCTGCTGGAGCTGCTGTCGTCTCGGATGTGTCCTCAGAACCTGTAGAAACCCAAAAATGTATTACTCTAAAAACCCCTCGCAAAAGTGGCATACAACTTCAAAAAAATCTAAGTCCTAACATTTCCTCTAAGTATTTCTGTAGCTTAATACAGTACTCCTTTATAATTTGTAAATTAAATGGCGCTACCTATTTAGATAATAAAACTCATAATATTAGAGATTATATCAACCCATAGGGAGAAATAAGTGTTTGGCAAATTAAAATTTCTATCAAATAATTTAAATAACAAAAAGCGAGAAGAGTTAATATCTACTCGTACCTTGTAAACCCTTAAAGATTTGAAAAAAGAAAATTATGGATGAAGTGCTTTTGAATATATTTTTTTACAAATTTATGTGAAATTTGGGATTTTTTAAATGCCTCGAGAAGAATTAAAACAGCCCCTGACGAGTTAACTTCTCTTGAATTACTTTAATGGAAAATATACAATTCAAAGGATTGGAATTAATAAATTCAGAAGTTTAGGTAAGCAATGTGTAGAGTATTTAAAAAATTTCCTAACGTAAATTTGTATACAGGAGACTCCATCCGATTTCTACAACTCTATTCTTGGATGCTCGTGGTAATGTTCCACAATGAAAAGTCATGGCGAGTACAAATCCGCGACAGTTGCGAATTGCTATATTGATAACTGTTTATAATAAAATAAATATTTCCAATACAACATACAAATATATTTAGAACGGGAGAAATGAAATTAACGTTAACATGTCTCCAACATTGCAATTGATACAGGAACTGTACTTCAAATAAACTTTACTAACTGCATCATAAATAATTTTTATATTTACATAATAAATTAAGAATTGTTGAAAATGAATATTTTTCTGAATGGTCAAAACATAATAAATACAACCCTTACATAATGATTATGAATACACTTGTATTTGTAATAACACTCGCTTGTGTATTAATAGCTATCATTACATAATCCTTATATAATACACTATTTAGTCATAGAAAAATCTTAAATTTTATTTAAAAAAAAATGTTAACAAACCAGCCCGAGTATCATCATCCTCGACCCTGGCAGTGCTTTCTTGCTTGTCTTTTCCTTTTGAACTAACTGGGGCAGGAGTTTCAGAAGTGCCTTCATCTTGACTTTCTTCTCCACTCCTGAGACCTTCGTCTTCTGTGTCTTCGGCAACGGGGGCGGCTGCCGTGTGTAGTTTTTTCTTGGGGCCCCTTTTTAAAGTGCCATCAGGCTTGTGATTTTGTTCATAGAGTTCAATGAGGCGGTTGTCAAGGATATTTTCCTCGGGTTCCCAAGTGTTGTGCTTCTGGCTCCACCCTTTCCATTTTACCAGGTATTCGACAACACCCTATTTTGAAACAATAATTTTAATAATAATAAAAATAATACATTCGTTAATGAGATGCAACTCAAAGATCAGAGTCCTTTAGCCAAGGATATTTTTTTACAGGATTAGAATGATTATAAATTACCATTTGTAATTTGAAATTTATAAATATTTTAAAAACTATCAGTACTTGTATAATTCATGAGGTATAATAATTAGGTCTCCTTGTAACATTTTTTTTGTTTATGGGTTTCTGGTCATCCTGGGTCTTTATTATGAATTTTCTGCAGATATTCCTCGTGTATTATTAAAAGGATATACCAATTTGGAAAACTGGTTGGGTTGTAGAAGGAGAAGTGCTTTCAGGAGATTAATATTTTGTGGATTTTTACCAAATTTGTTAAATAAGTTGTAAAGGCGTTGCTTCTAAGTAGTAACATTGGTAAGAGAATATAGCATATTAGGATTATGGAGAGAGTTTGTAAAGTATCTCATTTTTGTGATAATTCGCTATTTCCAACTAATGCATAACTGGGTTTCTTAATTAATGTGACTGTATCTCAAAAGTGATCTGTAAATAATTGTGCTGATTTTGGTTGGTTTTGATGATTTTACTTTATTATGGTTTTTGTATGTAAATTCAAATATAATGTTTACTCCAAAGTAATGCCGAAATATTTAATTGCAGCAAGAAAAAGCAACGAGTGATTATTGGTTTGAATGAAAAAGTCCGGCAGTGTTTTTGGATATAAATATAACTTTCGACAGTTTTGGTTAATGGGCTGTTCAAAATTTATAATCGATTCTATCAAATAGGAAGATCAGTTGTAATCAAGGTGTATGTTAACGAGTTCAGGACTACACAAACATTTTTGGGGTGAAGCCATATGTACTGCAAATCATATTATTAACTGTTTATCTACTAAAAATGTGAAAACGACTCCATACGAGATGTGGCACAATAAACAACCAAACTTAGACTATTTTCAAATATTTGGATCACCTGTGTATGCACATATTCCAAAAGATCAAAGAAAGAAATTAGATGACACTGCCGAAAAATTATTCTTTGTTGGCTATGAATTTGGTACAAAAGGTTATAGACTGTTGGATATTGACACACATAAAATCAAAATCAGTCGTGATGTCAAATTCATCGAACCAGAAGGTAATACACAATCAATAACATCTGAAGTGCAAAATGAAGTAAATGATATAAATGAAATAATTGTAACATCATCGAATGCAGTTTCAGAAGGGGCCGAAAATGACGAAGAACAACAAACTATTCGACGCTCAAATAGATCGAATAAGGGCATACCACCAAATCGTCTAATTATGGAAGCATACAAAGTAACACATAATGTAAATCAAGATCCTACTACATAAGATGAAGCCATTAAAGGATCAAATTCTGTAAATTGGAAAATGGCTATGGATGAAGAAATGCAGTCTCTAAATAATTTTGGTACGAATTAACAAAATTACCTCCTGATGCCAGTGCGATCGGATGCAAATGGGTATACAAAACGAAAACTGATCAAGAAGGAAACATCGTGAAGTATAAAGCACGTCTTGTAGCTCAAGGATTTTCCCAAAAATATGGTCGCGACTACGACGAAGTTTTTGCTCCTGTGGCTAATCCGACGACACTAAAAATTCTTTTGACTGTGGCTGGAAAACAGAAAATGGTCGTTCGACATTTTGACATCCAAACAGCATATCTGAATGGCGACTTATCACATCAAGTTTACATGAAACAGCCAAAGGGTTACATAATTGGCGATGTTGATAAGGTATGTAAACTTATAAAAAACTTATATGGCTTAAAACAAGGAGCCAATGAATGGAATAAAAAGTTTGACTCAATCATGAAACAAAATGATTATATACAGAGCGAAAATGATCCGTGTTTATATTCAAAAGAAACAGATGGACATATAATATATATATCAAATCATGTTGATGATATCGTTGCTTGCGCTACTAATTCAAACATGATTGACAATTTTGAATCATTGATGAATGCCAAATTAATAATTAAAAATTTAGGCAATTTGAAGTATTATCTTGGAGTACAATTTAGTCGTGATGACAAAGGTACATTTTATATGAACCAAGAAAAATACATTATGAATAAGCTATCAGAATTCAATTTAACTGATGCAAAAGATTCAGTAACTCCAATGAACCCAGGTTATTTGAGTGAAACGATGAATCAAGATTCATTTGAATCACAAGAGATATACAGAAGTGCAGTTGGATCACTGTTGTATCTATCTACAAACACAAGACCAGACATTTCCGTTGCAACATCAATACTTGCAAGAAGAGTAAGCAAACCCCGAATATGTGATTGGAACGAGGTAAAACGTGTCTTCAGATATTTAAAAGCAACCAAATCATTAAAATTGAAACTTGGTAATGATGACAACGATGGAGGTTTCGAATGTTATGTCGATGCAGATTGGGGTGGCGATCCTGTAGATAGAAAATCTAATACAGGATATTGTTTTATTTTCAATGGAGCCTTAATTGCATGGGTCAGTCGTAAACAAGAATCCGTATCTTTATCCTCAACCGAAGCTGAATTCATCGGTTTTTCGGAGGCTGTTCGTGATCTTATCTGGATACATCGAGTATTAATTGATTTTGGTCAAGAAATCAAAACTCCCGTGAAAGTGTTTGAGGACAATCAAGGTTGTATAAAACTACTAACCGATAAAACTTGTAATCAACGAGTGAAGCACATCGATTTAAAATACAAGTACATACATGATGTAATTAAGAAGCAACAGGTAGCAGCTATTTACTGTCCTACCAGTAATATGATGGCCGACGTATTAACAAAACCATTAGATGGACCTAAGTTGGCTAAACATACCAAAGAGTTTGGATTAATTAATGTTTAAATATAATTAATTACATGTTGAGAAGGGGTGTTGGTTATTGCAACATCTATTTAATTATTTACTGTTTTAGTGCGGGCTGTTTAACGTAATATTAGATTCAATCTGGCAACACTTATTGTAAATACATTTAAGCATTTTTTGACATTTAATAAAAAGTAGTGACATTTAATTTAATTCTCCGTCACAAAGTTGAAAATGCATTACAAGTATTTTATTTGACTGGTTATTAAATCCAATTTATCTGATATAATCAACATATAAAACCCATCAAAAAGCAAGTTCTTGATAATCGACCACAATATAACTCCTAATTTACCACAAGTAAGGATCTAAAATAAACAAATAGCTTGTGTCAACAACAACAAACTATCCATCACATTAGATAGGGAAATGAACTTCAACACTCCAACAATATCAAGAAAAAAAGTATTGCGAGGGGAAACATTTTAGATGCTTGTCTTAACAACTGCCTCTTATATATACCGAACTATTTGCAGACCTGTCAAAAACCTGCAGGTTGTAGAAACCTCAACACTCAGAATGATAACAAAAATTACATCCTAGACACCCACACTATAACCCCTCAAACAATACACTTTATAAAAAAAACTTAACGAATTGAAATAAGACTAGCCAACACCACACAAAAATATTTCAAACGTCAAGAAAATACAGGGTGTCCGCCGGCAGATTTTATACTTCAAAAAATAAAATAAAATAAAAATATGAGTACAATCAAAGTTATTTATTTGTTATCTTACATAATAATAATGCGGATTTTAGTTTTTAAAAATCACTCCACTCAAATGGCGTCCTTCAAGCCGCAAACATTCTTGCAATCTTTCCCTCATGTTGGCGAAAACTCGCTTGCAAAGTTCTGGACTGATAGCTGCGATCTCTCGTCGGATATTTTCTTGTAGGGCCTCTATTGTTGATGGTGAATTAGTGTATACACGAGATTTGAGATATCCCCATAAGAAAAAATCACAAGGGGTCAGATCGGGTGATCTAGGCGGCCAGGCTATGTCGCCGAAGCGACTTATCAATTTTCCAGGAAAAAGCTCTCGCACTTTAGCCATTGAGTCCCTAGCAGTGTGTGCCGTGGCTCCATCCTGCTGAAAATGTGTTCTGTTATTGTAACCAACATGACGATGCAGCTCCGGAATAAAAAAATTGTCCAGCATCGCGCGGTACCGTTGTGCGTTGACTGTTTCACCTCTGCCAAAAAAATAAGGTCCAATTATGCCATTTCCAGAAACGGCGCACCAAACTGTAGTCTTCGGGCTGTGGAGAGGCTTTTCATGGACTTCTTTTGGGTTGCTCGCACTCCAATAACGCATATTCTGTTTGTTAACGTACCCCCCAATGTGAAAATGCGCCTCGTCGCTAAAAAAAATGTTACATAAACGCGTAGGGGTAGAAAATCGTTCCAGAACGACTCTAGCATAATTCAGCCTTTTTATGTAGTCATCTTCTTTCAATTGCTGGATGATTTGGAGCTTGTATGGATAGAACTTCAATTTTTTTCGGATAATTTTGTGAACTGAAGTCTTTTTCACACCTGTTGATGCTGCAATCTTTCGTACAGACTTACGTGGATTTTGTAAGATTTCCCTTCTCACAAGTTCTACGTTTTCAGGAGTAGTTACAGTCGTTGAAGGTCCAGGCCGAGGTTCATTTCCGACTGATCCGGTTTCTCTAAACTTCTGTACCCACGCCCATATCAATTGGTTTGGCGGGCCATCCTTCAATCGTCGGATATCAAAGTTAGAACAAAACCGACGCCTTGCTGCATTGATCGAATTATTGTTCGCAAAATACGCCTCAACTGCAAAAGCGCGGTGCGCGCCCGTCCACTGACTCATGGCTACTAAATAACCCGCAGCACTCCCGCGTCGAGAGATGCCCCGCTCTCCCCGCTGCCGCCTTCCCACACGCCGTGAGCTCAGTTCAAAGTGTAAAATCTGCCAGCGAACACCCAGTATAATAGCAATCTGATATATGTGCAATAATAGACAACAGAGAATAAAACTTCTAGAAAAACTTTGTGGAAACTCATTGAACAGTAGAGGAATGCACCCTAAATTTAGAATAAGAACAAAAACTTAATGATAGATGAAAACATTATCTTTTAAAAAGCTGAAGGACAGGTTGATGGCCATTTGGTATTGTATGATTTAACAATAAAGACCTTATTATTATTATTATTATTTGAATGATTGGCGAGTTGTTCCAAGGATGAAAATTAACAAGGATATATTGTATGTTCTCAGGGTTTATAGAAACATTCTCTATTTACAGAATCATTACTCGTAAAGTCAAAGACTTTTTGGAAACTTATTGGAAAGTTATTTTGTGAATATTTCTGTGGTGTGAGATTATTCTGATATCATTTGCCATTTGCAAACTGGAGATTGTAAAATTGAAAAAATACTGTGGAGCTATTTTATAGGAAATTTTTATAAGAGGCAGACATAGAAATAGAGGATGTAGTTTTTAAAATGGCCCTTGTGATTTAATAAATAGGAAAATCACTGCAAGTTTCAGGTTAAAATGTTTATCAGTTTGAATATTGGAAATCAAAATTGCTAAAGGGTGAGTTGTTTTAATAATTTTGCAAACAGATTTTTCATTGTTGTTAGTATTTTTTTAACTATTATGAAACCATATATGCAAGGAAATGTTGAACATTCTAGATACATTATTTAAAAATGAACATAGATTGTTGCAAATTTTAATTTATACACAGTATCACTCTGTATATTCTCTGTATTCTAATTTGTTTTGTTTTGTTATTATTTACCAGTATTAAATGCCACAGATATTGTTAAAAATTTTTGAATTATTAAAAGCTATGTTTTATTCGATCTACGTTACATATACATTTTGAATAGAAATGCTAATATAATTCACAACAGATTGTACACAATTTTTAACAATGTTATTCAAGATTGTAAACAATTCAAGTTGGGATAATTAAATTTATTTCCGTCAAAAAAAGTTGAATAACGAAACGAAAGTCGTATTTTTCGTAAAAATAGTTTATTTAGTGCTATCAACCCGTTTGTTTACCTTTCGAATCCTTTTTCTGGTAATTCTCTCGGCGGCATAAACACCACTGTCGCCTACACTCAGTTCCATTGTTTTCAAGTTTCTGGATTCCACTAGATTCACTTTTGTTTTACGTTATTAGATATTCGGCTAAAGGAAACGATACCGTATGAAATAGTATCCACATATTCCTTAAAAAAGCACAATTTTTCATTGAATTTGAGGGAATAACAGTTCACTTCCTGTCCATTTTCTAGATGTTTTGTTGGTACAACAGATAAGAGGTTAGGGATTTTAGTTAATTATTAGGTAAGGTTGGCAAACACGTGACAAATGACATTCCATAACCGTTTTATTGAAAACATTTTAGTTACTTATTTCCACACATTTTAATAAGCTTATATAAAAAAACACTCTTTTTAACACAATAAAAGGTTGTGATATGCTACAACATAAAAATTTAAACTATCGGGATCCGTAATATATAGTTTTAAATTATACAATTATTTTGCTACAACAGGCGGCGCTACTAGTTCTGACAAATAGAATTATGAATTCTGGTTACAATTACGTTTACAGTTAATTTCTTTGACAAATTTTCGATTAAAACCCGTTACATTTATTTTCTTTAAGCCGAATTAACTAAAATTTTATTTTATTGACAATATAATTAATGGTAGATGCAGATATTGGAATTATTATTTGTCGTTTTAATTTTCACGGTTATTGTAATATTAGTTATGGCTTAAATAAAATAACATAACCTATTAATTTTTGAGGTTAACAGTACTCGTGCAAGTTTGTTTAGATTGAAAAGTCATAATGGCCGGTCCTAAGAAGAAGTTAAGACAACCCTCAAAATTCGAGCCTGAGGACTCAAGCAATGATGAAAGTGATAATGGCACATATCATGGCCAAAAAGTAAGCCTACTGTTTCCTCTAAATTGAATAACAAACAGAGTGGCTCTTATTTTTAAAGATTTGTTTATAGGAAATTCAAGCTACTTTTGAAGGACGTAACCCCGAAGGGCAAGATTTCCATGGGATAAAACAACTTCTCAATCAACTTTTCCTAAAAGCTCACATAGATCTCTCTCAAATGAGCGATTTACTTATTGCGCAACATGGTGTAGGCTCAGTCTTAAAACAAAGTTACAACGACAGCGATGACGAAGAAGACGTGGATATGAGCGAAGAAAAAGACGTTTTCGGAATCACCAGTGTCATTAATTTGGCCCAACAAAAAGAGACGCCATGCGTGCAACAATTCTTTTCACTTTTAGAAGAGTTATCTAAAAAGCACGCAGACGAGGCCACACAAAATTCTATAAACAAAATCATAAATAAGACAAATAAGTTGGGATTTTTAATTAACGAACGATTTGTTAACATCCCCGCTCAAATATCTGTACCTTTGTTAAATTCCTTGAGCGATGAGGTGGATAGGTTGAAAAAGAAAGAGCCAGCCTATGATTTTGACTATTACATTATGATCAGTAAAATATGCAAATCAAAAGATGCAGGTAAATATATATAATATGTTTATCAACTTACATATGACTTAAAATATTTTCAGATGAAATTATTTACACAAATGATGAAGAAGAGTTATTTACTAAAGAAGCTGATGTTAGTTTTGAATTTAATGTTACCAATGAGTCCGATACTGGTCTAGGGGGCCGATGGTTGGCAGAGGATAAACAAGTTGTTCCATACAGGAAAATTTTAATTTTCAAAGCCAACAAATTAAAAGATATAATTAACAAAGTTGCAGCATTTGTACAATCATAACTTGTTAATTATTATATTTAATTTTTATATTTAAGCATTGAATTATTGCTAATTGATTTTTTTGTATGTTTATTATATTTTTAATAAATATATATAAAGAGCAATATACGTATATTATTTATCCAGGACTAATCTATAATTTGTCTGTTATACATGCATTTCTTCATTAATAATATTCAGTCTCTACAACTAATGACTTTGTATTTTGGCAGAGAATAAAAACCAGAATTGACTCTCACAAACGTTTCTACTGTTGACTTAATATTTAAGAACCACAATTTCAAAAAAAAAAAAAAAAAAAAAAAAAAAAAAAAATGTAATGGATGTATACAGATAATGAAGATGAGATATCTTACAGAGTAGAAAATAAACAAAATATCTGTGTATCAAATCAGTCTGCACACTCTATCAAAATAAACTTTTCCAATAATGTATTTTAGTTGTAAAGAAATAGAAAATTATAAATTATTTTCATCCTCTTGAGTGCTTCCCAAAAGTTTTTGATTCCCCTATCTATTGTAAAGCTTCGCTTCTTGAAAAAATGTCGCAGTATTAAGGGTTTTTGAAAATAAAAATAAGATTAATGCCAGTTTGCAATCTTTTTAAATTTAAATTGCTAGATTTTTCTTTCCGGATCATATAAAAAACGTTGATTCTGCAAATAATAGTGTAAACTATATATATATATATATAAGAAGTAGATAAAATATTTTTTGTGCAGGATAATATTTTCGGTTTAAAATAATTGTCCAAAATGACTTCAACCTGGAATAAAAAACAGTTCGGTAAAAATACTGAGAAAGATTTTTTCTAACTATATAATGCATTATTTAAAAAACTATTCAAAATATTTTGGGTATTGGTAATTTCACCCCTTCTCGACACACTCAAGGGGAAGGAAAGAAAAGGCAAAATAACGATTAGTATGTGTAGAAAATATTTTGTGTCGGGAAATTAAATATTTTTTATCGGGAAATTATATTTCTTGACTAAAAAGTATGAACTGTTGAAGGCCCCCTTTAATGAGATAGAAATTGATAAAAAACTCTGAGAGCAAGACATATTACTTAAATATTGTAAAAAAATGTTTGTTAAATATTTATAGCGACAGATTTTTAAATATTCCTTAAATATTTTCTACACATATTGGTTAAATATTAAGTTAATATGTTTATGTAATATTATATTTACATTTCTTTTCTATTATTATTATTAAAAATAATAGATTATTAATATTAAGGTTGTTTTAAAAAAAATCACGATTTATAATATATTAATAATAAGATATGTCTTTAATGTTTATAATTAGAGAATTTTGATTCCTAGGATTTATTGTATCTTAGTTTTAGAGCAAAAATTTTAAAAATATCGAATTTTACTTAAAAATCTCGACTCTAAATTCTCGTGTTTTGCTTCAAAATCTCGACTTTAAAGTTGATGTATCAATAAACCTTGATTTTATATCAGAAATGTTTAAAAAATTGTGTTTTACTTCATATAACTTGACTGATTGAAGTCAATATTTTAATGGATGTCGACTTATTAAATCTGAAATCTTTAGAAATTTCGACTTTATCTCGATTTTAAAGTCCAGTTTTTCTTTAAAACCTCCATTATGAAGTCGAGATTTTAATTAATCTTACAGAAATATGTGAAAAATACTCTATTTCAGTTTAAATCTCGACTTAAGCTTAAATTTAAGCTCGATATTTTAATGAATCCCGATTTTCAAAAAAAATAATAAAAAGAATTTGTTTTTGTTTAGTATCTCGACTTTAAAGACGATATTCCAATGATTCCTGCTTTTAAATAAAAAATTTCTTTTTCTTCGAGATCTCTACTTTAAAGAGTCAAATTTTAATAAATCTTAATTTTACATAAGGGATCTTAAAAAACTCGTGTTCTGCTTCAAAATTTCGGCTTTTTGATGCCAAATGATCTAAATGAGTGAAAGAGTACATCAAAACAGATATTGCACAAAAAACCTGTTGAAGGATTTTTTACCTTGGCCATTGCATTATTCCTGAAGGTCAATTGTTTAAATATGTATTATAATTTAATAATACACGACTAAGTAAATTGTTTTGGTTTATCCTGTACAAATAATTGATTCTATTAATTAAACTTTAGCATAGATGAACGAGGAGTCCTTTCAAATGAAGGGTCACATGACCCCTGTTTGTATTGAAAGAAGTCATCATTACGCAACCACACGTCTCTTACATGTACATCGTGAGATGACCCTTCAAAAATGATTAAAAAATAATCCACTTATTCCATAATTTGCGTCGTATTGTACAGGCAACTATCGATGTGTATACTGGGTTGCCTATAAATATTTAAAATATATTTTTAATAGTTGGCAGGAGTGTAACAAATGATAAACTGTCAAATATTAAAATAATAAGTTTGACGTCAAAATTTATTTGTTTTGCAATAACAGACAACAACAGTACGCAATATGCATTTTATTAGAGAGACGTTTTTTAACTTTGCTTCTAATTATTTTCCAAAAACGAAGGCTCATCAGGAGCCACGGCAGAAAATAAGTAGATGTCAAAGTTATTTCGAGAAGATTTATCAAATATTAAGTTGGGAAAATACCAGTTATACTTTAACAACATTTTTAGTTTTGAATTATTTTTTCTGGTAAGTTTTTTTTATTTAATGCGTCGTATGAATACAAAGCAAATAAATCTAATTTTAATATAAAGTATTTATAGCAATAAATCAATTTGTACAAGCGTTATTATATTATATCATATATGTAGGTTCCAAACCAAATGTGATAAAAATAATTACTTGCCAATGTTATGATCTACTTTAATAAAAATTTTATCAATGCGAATTTTGTATATAATTTACAAAATAGTTATTGAATTATTCATTTAATGAGTCAATTTTTTAGGTTAATGGTACAACTGGAAATAAAAATATTAGGTCTCTTATTTTGTCTATGCCTCATTTTCTTTATTTGGGATTCGTTTTTCACAGATAAAGAAGAATTTTACAGTACAAATAAATATTCAGATTCATTTAATGATATAAAAGTCGTTATTTATGACACTGTACTTAATTTGAGGACATTTAGAAAAGATAATCCATCAACTGTAAGTTTTTTATTCTAAAATATTCAAAACTTTTAATAACACTTTTTTTAGTTTTGTGTGTCCATGTCCCTAGTATTTTTCGCTATAAGATTTATAGCAAGAACTGTATCAGGATATGAAATTCTGTATTTCATATTATTGCTAATATTCTTTGTACCATTATTATTTAAATTGTTACCAGAGGAAACAGCTGAGAATTATAAGAACAACATTATATCGTTGTTTACTGTTTCAGGTACTTCAAAAAAGATGTGTTTTAAAAAAATGTCATATAAAAAATTTTTAGGTATACTTGCTGAAGAAGAATTGATCCCTTTCATTAGAGACAAAGATTTCTCAGATAGGGACAATGATTTAGATAGTTTGTTGACTGATAGAACTGCAGGTGAGTGGATTTTATTACATAAAATTAAACATTAAAATCTCATGGACATGTATGGAATTAAAATTGTTTTCCTTTTCTATTTGTTTAGGGCAGGAATTATAAACTTTTGAAATGTTTAGAGCGAGTTCACAATAAAAATGTATCTTTTCGTTGATAATGCGTTTTATTTAAGTAGCCAATTTTGAGTTTGTGAGTTTAGAAACAAGAATATATTTTGATTTGTTTAGAGTGGCTTCAAAAAATGTATGATTTGATTTTTAAGTACTTAGTTTGTTTTGAACGAGTTCAGAGCCAACATTTTCATTTTTATTTTGTTTATAGCGAATCCAAAGACAAAATTGGTCAATTTTAAGAACTAAATATGCATATTTCAACTTTAATTCCTTTATAGCGAGTTCAGACGCAAAAATGTGTTATTTTTAGTGTAGAACAAGTTTAAGATTAACATTATAATTTTTAATTTGACTATTGCGAATGCAGACAAAATTGGTCAATTTTAATTATTTTTACTTTAAATTTGTTTTTACCGATTTTAGTAGACTCAAAAATATGGGATTTGATTTGTCTGGATCGAACCCGTGGTAAACATTGGTCAATTTTAGGTTCTTAGACGCCATAGTTTCTCTTTTATTCATTTATAGCGATTTTGAATGCAAAAATGTATGAGTTAATTTGTGCAAAGTGAGTTCATATCCGACATTTACATTTTTAATTTGTGCATAGCAAATATAGAAACAAAATTGGTCAATTTTTAATATTTTTTTGCGGACATATTCACGTTTAATTGGTTTATAGCGAGTTCAGGCCAAATATGTATGATTTAATTTGTGTAGAGCAAGTTCAGAGGTGACATTTTCAATTTTAATTTGTGTAAAGCGATTATAGAAACAAAATTGGTCAATTTTAAGTACTTAGTATACATATTTTTACTATCAACTATAACGAATTCAGACGCAAAAATGTATGATTTGATTTGTCTACAAGTTTATTTTTGATTTAACTAACACTTAACTCGGAGAAAAAATTAAGTCATTTAAGCCCTAACACGTGTTTTTATATCTTTAAAGAAGAACTTTTCATTTTAATATGTTTAGAGCTAGTTCAAAAGCAAGAATATAAGATGTGATTTATCTGCGGCAACTTTAAAAAGAAAATGGAATATTTTAAGAAATTGGAGCGCAAATTTGTTACTTTTAGTTTGTTTATAATATCTTAAGAAGCAAAAAATATGAAATATTACTTTTGTATAGAGCGATTTCAAAGCGAAAATGTTCATTTGTTTACAAGGAAATCAAAGAAAAAAATTGGTTAATTTAAAGCAGGTTTAGTTCAGGAATAAATTTGGCTTAATTATAGTGAGTTTAGATTAGAAACTCGTCAATTTTAAGATGTTAAAGCTCAAATGAACACTTTTGTTTTATTTAGGGCCAGTGTATTTGTTTTGAGAGAATTTAGAAATTTTTCATTTGTTTAAAGTACATTCAGAACAATTATATATTTTTGGTTATACTTAAGCAATTTTAAACCTTTAAAAGGCAAATGTAGTTTTTATATGTCTAAAGCTAAATCTCAGAAAAATTAGTCAATTTCAAGTCATTTCATTGCTTCTTTTCACTGTTAGTCTGGTCTTTAATTATCTAGAATCAAAGTGAAAATTATGTATTTTTACCTCGTATGAAAGGAAATTTAGATTTTTCACTTGTTCACGTGCTCATAGCGAAACTTTTCGTTTTTGATTCATTTAGAGCGACTCTAAGATAAACTTAGTGTATATTAGTTCATTAGATTGTGTATTTTTACGTTTAATTTTTTGGAGGAGTCCAGAAGAATTTTAAGCTGTCTAGAGCGAATATTGTTCACTTGTAAGACATTTATTTTTAATTTAATTGTATGATCGAGTTCAAAACGAAAGTAACTATTTTTCTAGATTCAGTATCAACCTCGTTAATCAGCGGGCTAACGACGATGCCATCTCACTTGGACATCGGGGAAACCCCTAGCGACGTCCAAGAAGAAGATCTTTTACCCAACCGTAATATAACTTGCGATCTCTCGAGTGATTCCGATTCTGAGCACAGAGAAATGAGTTTCGCTTCATCTCATTTCAGTAGAGATAGTTCTTCAGAAGACGAGAGATTGCTGGAAAAAGACGTTCAATTTAACGACACATTCGATGAAAATGAATCTGTTTCGAATTCAGGTTTACCTGGTGCGTTAATGGTCAATATCGCAGCTATGGGGAATCGTCTGGTGGGGAATATTTTCCAAAATTTAGGGTATAAACAGGAGGTCAAACGGCAGAATAGCAGCAGTAGCAGCGACTTCGAATTCGTCGATTCTGAGGATATTAATTGAGTGCAATTAGACCAGTGATATATTTTTTATTTTAGGATAAGCATAACTTATTTTAGAACCAATTAGTTAGTTGGTTTAATGTAAATAAATTAAATTAAGACTTAACAAAAATTCGTTTTTTTTTGTGTTTTGCAAATGTTCAATATTTTAGGAATATAAGGAAAGTATTTTACTCGTCTACAACAAACAGGTTTATTTTTGATTTATTTATTATGGAAACTAATATTTTTAGTTTTTTGGAGCCAGTTTAAAGCAATAATTTAACATTTTTTTTGTTGTTCTTCTATTGTGAAAAATTTCGTAAACGATATGAATTTTAGGAATATATATATGGTTATTAGGGAAAATTTTATATTTTTACCTAATTAGAACGAAAATTTTACTGTCTAGAGCGAGTTATGAAATGAAATTCTAGAATTTCACTTGGCTAGAGTGAGTTAATAGCGAAAATCTTAGTTTTTGACCTAAGTAGAATGACATTTTTAATTTCTGTTGTCAAAGGAATAGTTAAATTTCCATTTGTCTAGAGTAAAAATTCTAGATTTCTAATTATCAAAAGCTTAATATGAACTTTTAAGATTTTTATGTGTCTAGAATGAGTTCAATGCGAAAATTCCTTATTTTTACTTTATAGAAAGAGTTATGAAAGCAAATTCTAAATTTTTGCTTGTCTAGAGTCAAATTGCAAGTTATCTAGAATAAGTCTAGTGAAACATTGAAGATTTTGACTTGTCTATAGCGAAAATTCAACATTTTGTTCTAAATTGGATCAAAATGTTTTGATTTTGAGTGAGTTCATGTTTTCATGCATAACCTTTTGAGAAAAATACAAATGAGGTAAGGTAACGTTGCCAATTTTGGAAATCAATGAATAAATAAGATTTTAAAACTTATAATTAATCAATATTTGAAAACAAATAATTAACAACTGATAAATGCTTTAACCATAAAAATCACTATCACACATCAACAAAGTATCTGCCCGAACTCTAATATTTTTTTAACAGTTCTAACGTCAGAATACACTAAAAGGATTTTTTATTTGCATCGTTTCGAATAGTTTCATTTCGGCGATTCTTCAAGACTGAACTTCTTCCAAGGCTTCGCAGGCGTCTAAAAGTTGAACAGCCAACTTGTATTCGGGATCTTCTTCCGTGAGACAGTGAAGGATGTGGGTGGACAACATCGTGATCTCTTTTAGAGTTGTTGGTGCGCACCATTCGTCATTCTAAGTACAATATAAAAAAAAATTAATATTCGTATACACTATTACATCAAGCGCACTTACCAAATTTTGCATAAACTTTGTCAAGCTTGTACTAAACACGCCGATATTCTCGGCCAGCTGCGGGGACGCCATCAAAAACTGGGACAACCTTTTGGCGGCGACAGCAAGCAAGCTTTTGCCCAACTCCTGGCTTTCATTAACGGCCGGTATCAATTCCTCAGCTACAGAATCAAACCCTCTCAAAAATAATTCCACCACTTGCAACCTCCTTAAACTATCCGCGTCCAAGTTCCAGTTTTTTCCCAAACTCAGGCATTTCGACATCCAAGAAACGTGATCTGAAGAGTAAGTTTCTCCGGCATCATTTTTAGTTATGCTTTCCATACTGGACGTGATTATTTTTTGCAAAAATTGCATCCTATTCGAATTTAATCTAACATCGGATTTATTTGAAAACACTTCGAGCTTTTTCTGCAAATCCGTGAAGAACAAATTAACAATTGAAACGTCGAAAAGATTGTTGACTGGTTTCAAATGTTTTGTTGAAAAAGTCGTGGTCATCAACAGCACCAAAATTAATTGATAGTGCAAAAATAGTAAGTCGAAATTGACGTCTCTTTGTTGCATTGCCAGTTCTACTAAAGGCTTTCCGCCATTGTCCCAAATGTTTTCAAAACTAATTGATTTTTTAGAAACGTTAGTACTTGATTTTGCTGTTTCCATGAAAGAATCTAAAAATTCCGTGGAAATATTTAGAAAGAGAGAGATTTGATAGTCTGTTAGTCCAGTGTCTTGTTTGCAAAGTCGTTCTTTTGGCAGTTTGCCCACTTTGTTAATTAATTTGCAGGCGTTTTCGTTTACTATTTTCAAATGGGTGTTCCACAAAAGCTGGTAAATGCCTACAAAAAATTTTTATTAGAAAAATTAGACATTGATGGCTCGTAAAAAAATATTTATTACATTACTTTACAAGTCGTACCAACTTACCGAATATGCAGGATTTGAGTATATCATTTTTGCAATAAAACTATCTAAATGAATTTAATAATACAAGGTGTCGCACGGTTTTGAATGTCCAATATCTCGAAAACTGTTCACATGACAAGTATGAAATTTGGCAGCTACAAACAGTCCAAACTGATATTTATTTATTATAAAAAGACTTCCGGTTTTCCTCTCAAATTCGGTCGCATAACCCCAATATTTTTTTTTTGATGGGACAACCGGTACAATATTACATTTTTGTTTATATCTTTCAAAAACAAGTTCAACGATACCACATTTTCATGGTTCTATTGTGCTGTAATGTAAATTTATCTGTTAACAAAGTTTGAACATTTTCTCAATGTACATGGTCATCAACTCGAACATTCACTTTAATTTTTTTCTGAAATTACGTACTTTTTACCTATGTTACGTTTTTTAATAAAATAATTTATTTTTGGTACTATAATTTGAAATTCTACAGCTGTCCATTTACCAATATTATCATTACTTGTCATTCAAACAGTTTTTGAAATAATGGAGTGTCAAAACGTCGTGGTACACCCTGTGTATAGTATGATGCAAATATATGGAAAAATTAATTATTTCAAAAAAGACGACTTTTGAAAAACTGATGATATTCAGCATATGCTGGAATGGGAAAGTTCTTAACGTTTTTGAGAACTTCGAAGATTATTTGTGCAATCTTCGTTCTGAGGAGCTCATTTTATTCTTCTAGATCTATTGGTGAACTTTGATAAACTTTACTCTTCAAGTATCCTCATAAAAATCACAAATCATTTTTGTTTGGAAATAGTTGATTCAGTTATAGAATCAGATAACCCTGCAGATATTCTAGATGTTGAGGACCAACTAAGTTTTCCTCAAAAAAATAAATGTCAGTTACATTAACCATTTGATGGATATTATTGTGTGCTATACTCCTGCATCCAATGTGGATTTTCCTTGTTCAGTATCAATATGTGTAGTTGTTTACGTGAACATTGAGCATAAAAGTAGCTTGATCTGGAAAAAAATCCTTTTGTATAAAACTACGATCTTTATTACATCATTTTATAATGGTTTTGCAGAATTTGACTCTTTTATCAAAGTCATCTTCTGACAGTTCTTGGACCAGATGTATTTTGTACGGATGCGACTTTTCGTGTTTAGCGCTCCAAAAGAAGTCGATTAATGTAAATTATTCACTGCTACTTGCCTCGAGATGGCTTGGGGTTTTTCTTGGAACGCAAGTATCACGTCAAATTTTTTAACTTTGGGAATTTATTTTCTACTACTTTTGGGGAGATCTTGATCAAGATCCGTTTCTCGAACTTCATCACAATTTTACTACTTGTTAATTGAGAAACGGGTTCTCGACTGCGGTATTTAGCAATAAATAAATCACAAATTTCTGTTTAAGTCCTTACTTTATCTCCACAACTAGTCATAATTAAAACTTAAATTCGTTTTCTTTCTGTAAGCTTCATTGCTAGATTATATTGATTTAAATATTTTTATTCTTTGCTGATACTACATCAACTAATTTCAAATTGTGTTGCTCTTTTATCAATTAATTTATTTCTTTTTCTGAACCACTAAAAACAAGAAGGCCCTACTATGTTTCAATCCCGGTAACGGTCCTTAGTTCGATGAATACATAATTTTGGTTAACCCTGTAGAAATAAATATTTTAATAACGATTAGTTTTAGGATTTTTTTCAAAAGTCGTCTATTTTTTAAATGATAAATTTATACGAATCATTTACATTATACAGCATATGTAATTCATATATCATATTACAACAGAGTTATTAAGTAAGTAAGAAGTGCAATTATTTATCAGCAAAAACACAGGAAAATATTATTAATATTAACGGGGTGTATTTTATTAAAATCTAACCTACTCTAACGAAAAATAACTTTTTCCAGCGGCAGCATATAAATAATATTTGAATGTCTGCAAGAAGTTTTATTGTAACTTGTCTAGAGTGAATATTCTAAATTTCAACTTAACTAGATCAAATTTAGGGCGAAAATGTTAGATTTTAACTTCTACCGAGCGAATTCAGCGAAAATTCCGTCATGAATAAAAAAAAATAAATGGCATTAGAAATATTAAAATCACTGTGAAAAAGTCAATATTACATTTTTGAGATTTACATTGCAAGACGCGGGACAATTTTCTTACTCATCCCATCAGCCTTGACGTTGGAGCTCTCTATCTAGGGTCGATATGTTTAAGAAAAATTAAATTTTATAATTTTAACGATTTCGGCTATAAAAGCGCTACATTCATCAAAAACTCTGGATACTTTTAAAACTTAGTGGCATAGCAAAAGGGTCAACTCTCTTAAACAGTATATTAAAATGCAAATAAATCAACCTTGTTTAATTTGAAGGTGTTGAATATTATCTAGACAGATAATCGAAGCATTTAACAAGTCAATATTCTGCATATCCTTTTGCCAAGCGGTAGCGTACTCCCAGCACATATTGGTTAAAACACAATCCATTTCCAAGCTATAAGGAAACTGTTCTTTTAAGAGATTAAAATTTTCTAACAATTTTTCTTCTGCTAAAAGCGGATTTTCTTCGATTTGGTTTAAAACGATAATTTTCGGATTAAATCCAATGGTAGTGAGCCATTGGGCGACCAACTCGCTAACAGAACCCCTGCCTTTTTGTAAAACGTATTTTAAACTGATGTCGATTCTGTCGTGCTTCAATTTTGGAAGAGGGCAATCGTTGGCGGTAGGTTTTGTTGACAGAATTATGTTTAAAAGAGAAATATCCTCCAATTTACCTAAAAGTTACATGAAATTGTAAAGTAGCGACGATATCCAATAAAAAATTAAAACTTACCAATTAACAAACCCCATTCTATGTCTTCTTGCGTCAACACTTCCATATCATCCAATGAATTCCCGTTTTCCTCAACTTGCGCTTTATTAAAGTTCTGAGACACGGTTTTGCACAAAATAGCCGCCATCAAAGCTGGAAATGCTCTCGAAGAGTCCGCCACAACGTTCCTTATTTGTGACCAAAATTTGGAAACCTGGTCGTATTCAACGACGTCGATATCGTCTTCGGATATTTTTACGATGAGATTTAAGATAACCAAAAACTTTTTCATTTCTTCTTCGAGGTCGAGGCTGATCTTTAATGACCGATTAATCCAATATGTCAGCAATAAGTCGAATAAACTCTTAGTCGAAATTTTGGAATCTATTAACTTTTCTTCAAATTCTTTAAAATTCGTTGCAGTTCCATTGATGTAAGACTCGAATAGTACTTCAGATGCTCTAAAGAGGATGTTGCCGTCGATATTAGATTTTAAATGGTTTTTTTCAGAAGTGGAATAATCAAAAATGGAAACAAATTCAGATACTGAAAAATCTAGATCATCAGAAAATTTTACTCGCGGTTCAGAACCGTTGCCAGCGTCATTTGTGATACTAAGTTTCAGCAGCTTCTGGAGATTGACCATCTCCTTGATTCCGGTGTTAAACGCGATATCTTCTTCAATCTCTTTGTCAGGATTTTTCGCATCATTTGTCAAAAATATGAATAATTTTAATAAAACACAGATGCTTTGACATATTTCTTTTAAAGTTGTTGTTTCTTCGCTTTCTAGGAAATATTGGACACAACTTAAAATAAAATCTGGTGAAAGGGTCTTATTGTCTAATAAAAAATGTAGGATTTGAGATTTTACTTCCGCCGTTTTTACCTCAGTACATATACTAAGAGCTTCTTTGAACAATTTCTCTCCAATTTCTCCTGTTTTTAACAAATGGCGAAACTTTTTATACAAATGTAAGTCCCTAGCTCGTTTATTATTTTTTTCCGATAGTATAAAATGAAAGGGAACAAAAATCTCTTTAATAGAACCATTTTCGTCTAAAAATAAACACGTACAACTACTTTTAGTGAACTCTTCAAAGCTATAATTCACATACAACAATCTACTATGCTTAGAAGCACTAAACGTAGTTATCCGATTCCCTTGTTGAGCA
Source organism: Hermaeophaga mercurialis (assembly GCA_951812935.1). Classification (NCBI taxonomy): domain Eukaryota; kingdom Metazoa; phylum Arthropoda; class Insecta; order Coleoptera; family Chrysomelidae; genus Hermaeophaga; species Hermaeophaga mercurialis. The sequence goes on along the minus strand of OX638363.1, from coordinate 9,671,990 downwards.
CAAAAAACTTCCACAGTTCCCTTTTTCGGTGAATAAATCACCAAAAAATGCGCCACCTTGTTGCCGATTTTTGATTTAGATTTTCTTTCATTGTCGACCTGAATGAAGGCACATTGGCCCTCTCGATAGCCTTTGAATATCCTCAAAACTATTCCTTTGTAGGAATCAACCAACAAAATTCGACCCAGAGTATCACAAACTGCAGCTAGTTTGTGGTCCGGGGAAAGAATAACATCGGTAGCAGCTCGTCGTAAGTCACAGAGGCCGAATTTGCAGCCCATTGGGTCGGAGGGTTGGGCTGCGTAGGAAACTTGTTTTTCTTGGACATTTTTGGTGCCAACTAACCAGGAGCTGAAACGGAAAATATTAAAATTATAGAGGTATCATTTGTGAATAATCTAAATTAAAAACAGCTCTATTGACTAAAACAAACCGGATGAGATTGAGATTAATTTCAAAAGAGCTATAAAGTATTTAGGGTAATTGGGTACCTTGGGGAAATATGAGGCGCTATGTGACACCGTCTACAATCCATAAATGAGCCAAATCCATCTACTAGAACTTGAAAAAATAAATAAATTAGATAAAAAAAGACCAAAAAGGCCCCGTTCCTCAAAAAGTTATATAATCTAATACTTGTAGACGCATCTAAATAGGCAAATAGTACTCGAGAAAATAAAAAAAAATCATTTAATCGCGAAAAAAAAAAGTGTTGTTAGTTTTTGAAAAACAAAACAAAACAAGGGTTTGAAAACAAAAATTTCGCATGGAAATGTTTTTGTTAAAACTACACTAAATATCAGGAAAATAAGCAACTAGAACCGATTTTGAATGGCCTTGGAAAAACATTACCAAATGGCCTTATAACGCAATAAAACTCGATAAATGAGGAAAAAGTAAACAAATAGTATGGAAAAAAGTCCGCAAAATGGGAGAAAGAGCGGAAAAAGGCGAAAGGAATAACATAGAAAAAGGTCATGCATGGCAAAAAAAGAGATCTAGGAAAAAAGACAAGTGGTGAAAAAATATTAGATACAAAGAACGAAATAAAAAATATGAAATGGCTTTGAAAGTCACAAATAACCGAGGCGTAGATTACCGTTAATAAAAAAAAATCTTGAACGAGTCTACGAAATTATGAGAAATTGAGTCCGAAAACTGTAAAATGAGCGGATAAAAGTGAAAGCACAAAGAGCGACAACATGCGGTAATCGCTTAGATACATGAGGAAACCACTTATGGAATAAAATTATTTTTGTTCTAATTTTAAAGGTTTATGAAAAACGCTGGGTCATGTCAAATTTTCATATGAATTATACGGTCTCTGAAAGAAAATAGATATTATTTAAAAGACGATTTAGTTGACTCCATTATATTAAACTATACCCATATAATATAAAACTTCTCCTAATTTTGTTTAACGTTTCAGGTGAAATATTCCTTATTTTTGTTTGATATCTTCAATATTCTTGAATTTGTTCATATACTTTACTTTTGAGGATTAAGACTAGGTGGCCCCCTATCAACAATTCTCTTCAATATAGTATTAGATACTGTGCTAAATGATGTGACCAAGTTTAAATATTTGGGGGTAACAATAATTGACAATGGCAGAGAAAAAAATGAAATACAAGAATAACAAAAGGAACAAAATGTATGGGAGGTTTGTTTCACATATTAAATTCGAAAAGTATCTTGAGAAATGTAAACGATAAGGCCAGTGGTTATCTATGGCTGTGAAACACGTAAACTGAACCTAAAAGAAATACAGTCACTACACATATTCGAGAGAAAAGTTCTTAGAAAAATATATGGGGGAAAGAAGGTAGAGAAATCTAGGAAAGGAGAACAAATAAGGAGATTATGTAATTATATAATGAACCATCTAAATAGTGAGAGCACAAAGGATGAGATGGTTAGGGCACATAACAAGACCAACAAAACAAGAGGAATTTTCGAAAACCTAGGACTACATTGGATACAATTGGTAGAGAAAGACTTACACGAATTAGGAATGCGCACCTGGAGAAGAAAAGTATTGAATAAAAAAAGAATAGAAAAACATGTGTAATCAAGCCTAGTCTACTTGGCTGGCAGATCTGATTATATACATAATATTCCAAAGAATTTCAAAATTTCATCCTGTAGTTATTCATTTAGACAATAAGTATTATAGTTGAAGCTGGCTTATTGAGAAGCTTACAAAAATATACAATGGTAAAAGGTGTTAATTGAAAAACCAGGGTATGGAATCACCATATATATTTTGATTTTCTTTGAGTTGACGTATAATCGAGTTGAAAAGTCGACGAGTCTCAGCGTTTTCCATAAATCTGTGAAATATTAGCACAAATAATTTTTCATTTTTTCAGCATTATACATTTCATACTGGAGATAATACCTAAAATAAAATCTCAATATACGTTTTTTTATTAACAGTTAGTTACTTACGGTAGGGTAGACTTCAATTTACTAGCAACAGCCTTGGCTACATCACTCAAAACAGGCTGGCCTCCTCCTTCTAAAGCATAATGATATCCTAAAAAGGGCTTTGAGCCAGCTGCAATGACTAGAGTAGTATTTGGGGGCACCGCCCTGTACTTTGCATGAAACCCACCACATGTTGACGCTGTTAACAAATGGTCAAAGGTATTTGAAACATTTAAACCCACCACAGCACTGTCATTGATAACAGATTGTTCCTGGAAGCCCCATTTTTTCGGTATTAAATTTACATCTTGGTTATTTTGCGGGGAGTTTTTCAAAACGGAAATAAACTGTGCCCCATTTAAAACGCATACAACGCTTTGATATTGAATATAAAGTTCCTCCAATTGGGCATTACCGTGTTTTGGTTTTCGTTGTTTTTTACACGTTATAGTAACAATGTTTTCTGCGTTAAACTGTTCTTCATACACTAAATCACAATTTTCAGTATAACATCTCACATAACCAGAATCAAAACCTATTAGGATGCATGTCCAGTCAGGGAAATTTTCGTTTTTACCAGGTACTGTTAGACACAAAACAGCTTTTACTTTATCATAATCGTGGATTAGTTTATTGAAATTTATTTGAAATGAATTGGTGGAGGATTGGGCGTCCCATTTTGGTGTAACAATAACTATTTTCCTTTCCTTGGAGATCACTATTAAGTCTCCTAAAGGCGATACGGATATTTTACAGGAATGCAACCAGTTGTCTGAGCCATTTTGGATGTCAGAGTGGAATAAATATTTACGGATTTTTTCTATTTCTTCGATACAGGTCACTAACCGAACTTCGCATGACATTTTTACATATTCTTGTAGAAATCAGCTGTTTTTGTTTCTTATTTTTACTAGTGACAGTGTCGACAAGTGACACGTACAACAAAGAAAAAGAATGTAATATGGTTGCATAAGTAGTAAATCATAAAGGGTGCATAAAGTATTTCTGGTTGCCTATATGGTGGTAGTCAATTTTTCTATTCAAACGCACAGTCTGTTCAGTGCCTGACTGAGCCAATGGGATCCGTAAACACTATCCCGTAGGGCACTTAATTTGGTACTTTGGACTGCTTGACAATTGTTTTAAACGTACTATTTATTAATTTCAATACCAAGCCTCACTTCAATTTTTCATAACTAGAAACTTTCATTAAAAAAAACTGTTAGCATTTATCAAGATGAGTACTAACAATAAATTTAGAATTTATAGAAAGAAAAATATACAAGGACCAAAAATATACAGGCAATCTCTCATATAAAAATAACATGACAAATTAGGCCCTTACAAATATTTTCTCTTTAAATAATTTTTGAAATATTTGGTGTAATTTAATAATTGTTTTAAGATGATGGGTACCAGATATGTTTCTTTAAAATATTTGGTTTATTTAGTTTTTATAATATAATAAAGGCATATCAATAATAGTTTTTTGGAAACCTTATTAAACTAAAAATAAGGTTGATTCTCTTGATTGGCGTGTAGGTACATTTATTTTCAAAAGTAAGTAATGGTTAATCTGGCAGATAAACTCATTTCGGGACTAGAATAAAAATAACAAAAGAATTTTTTTGATTGTCTTAAATATTTATTTTATATATAAGGAAAAATGCGTGTAGCATATAAAGTTAAAATATATACAATAAAATTAAAATATAAAAAATTACTAATGAAATAATAAGTTCAAATAGAAAAATAAATAACAATTTTTTGAAAATAATAAAACCAGCAACAATTCAGTTGTATAATTTATTTGCTTGGACTGTAATAAAAAGAGACACATCTTATGAAATATACTACTGAATAAATCATGCTTGTGTGTATTGTGCGTATCTTTAAAAAAATTGTAAATCAATAAATCTAATTCGAATATGTTTAATGTATTATTCTAAAAAATTACCTTATATCGACTCACTAAAGAATATTTCAAAAAAGTCATCAGTTTGACTCTCCTCAGTTTCAGTATTTAATTTTGGAATAATCTCCACATTACAAAATTCTTTTGCAGCTTTAAAAATTATACTTTTAACGTCTTATTCTTGCATTTTAAAATATGTGTGTTGAAATGAATGTGACTATTTTAGTCTAAATTTGGAAAACAATGTTGCAGCTGTTATTGCAAACTGATTTTGCATTTAGTTCGAAATATACCTAAAATATGAATCTTTTACAACTATTTAAATCTTTCCTAATAATTTAAATATTTTTTTAATAATCTAAATCTTTTTAATGCTTTAAATCTTCTATTTGTCGATTTAAACCTGATTCAACGGTTTAAGTTTTTTTAACGATTTAAATATTTTTCAATTTATGTAAATCCCTTTCATCTTAAATTTAAGTATACAAATTATGAATACTTTATTAAAGATCATTTAAAATCTCGAATCATAAATCGTTACATAAAAAAGATTTTAAATCAAAAGTTTAAATAAAAAAACCGATTTAGATGAAAATAAAAATTTAAATATAATGATTTGTGACAACTCTGCTTTTCTTAAATTTGAAATATTTTTGATAATTTAAATATTTTTTGTGGATTTAAATCTGTTTTAACGATTTAAATCTTCTTCATAATTGAAGTCGATTTCATTTTAGATTTAAGTACACATTACACACATTACGAATACTTTTTAAAGTGATTTAAAACTACAAATCATAAATCGTTACATAAAAAAATATTTTAGATTAGATTAGAAAAGATTTAAATATGACAGCTCTGTTATCAACACAATTTTTCAATTCATACAGGTCAAAACAAATAAATGGTCAATAAAATTACCAATGAGATTTGTTAATTTTTAAATAATATTTTAGTATATTACTCTAATTACAAATCGATTAACATAATAGAGCGATACACTTATTTTAGAATTTATAATAATAATTAAATTATATTTACAATACTTTTATCTTGGAAAAGGATTAACTGTAAGTAAAAGGGTCAGGACTGAAACAGGAATTTTAAGTTAAGTAAAAACTTATGGATTTGTTGAGGAACTAAAACAATTACGGAATATTCATTCCATCACTTGTTATGAAATAATATACATGCAACACACATAAGAAGAAAGTGTTTCAGAATAAATATTCTAACTCTAGAGTGAGAATGTTTACATTCTATTATTATAAATGCTTTTGGAATTGACACATTCCACTAATGGTCGTGGAGAAAAGAAACTTTTCAACCATCATATGTTGCTTTTTCTATCCCACTCTTGTGTTGACTTCATTTGGTCAAACGTGCCTACAAAATTCATATTGAGGTTTATAATCAATCACTGATCACCTCGCCTCGCCTCGCCTAACCTCTCCGCGCCTCTCCTCGCCTCGACTATCTCGCCTAGTCTTGCTTAAAGTCTCCTCGCGTCACCCCGCATCGCCTAACATCGCCTATATTCGCTCCGCCCCGCCTAGACCCGCCTCTCCTAGCTTATCTTAGCCTTTCCTAGACTCGCTTCCCCTAGCCTCGCCTTCACTCGCCATCACTCGCCTCCCCTCGATCGATTAGCATAATAGAGCGATACACTTATTTTATAATTTCTAGTAATATTTAAATTAAATTTACGATATTATATCTCTAATTTTTATCTAGGAAAAGGTTTAACTGTAAGTAAAAGGTCAGGGCTGAATCAGGAATTTTAAGTTCGGTAAAAACTGATGGATTTGTTGAGGAACTAAAACAGAACAAAATGTCCTTAAATTTTTTTGAGGGCTAAAACAAAAAGCGAAAAAGTAATAATACTCTTTGACAAAGCTAGCTACAATTGCACACATTGTATAATATTCAAATAAAATAGAGTGTTGAAGACTTTTGATTATTTTTTAAAATCCCACTTCAGTCCAACAATGTTTATCGTAAATCAAAGTGCACCATTGTGAACATTATACTGTATGATTGGCATTTATTTCTAAGGACTATAATCAAAAATAAATAAATTTAAAATAAACAAAGATAATTATGAACTGTTTATTTTTATTGTCTTGTGAAACAAAAGACTTTTTAATTAATTAATTGTTTTATTATCTATTTGAACTTGAAATTTTTTATCTCACACACACTTTCATTTCATTAGTATTTCAATGTGAAAATCCATTTCCTACGTGTATCTGCTGCTATTTAAATTTTCAATTTTTTGCCACATACCTTTTAATATCAAATGCAAAATCTCACGCTGCGCGGGAAATCTTATTTTCCCTATTTCTTTTCATCTTCGCATATTTCAAAAAGTTTTATCAGTGAGAACGCTTAGCATTATTATGTATTCACGAGCTACAAAGAGAGATACTTATCGCAAAATTTATCATTTAATATTTTTAGTTTGTTTCGACAACATGGTTTATCTAGCTCTGGATGAATGTACATTGTATTAAAAAAAAGAAACCGGCGGTTTGAAAATGAGTAATTGAAAAAATATCGAATAATGAAAAGTAAATGTGGGTTTTCCAGAAATTTTTTTATAATAACAGCTTTTTTACTGTTCATCAAACTGGCGTTAAAAATAAATGTAGATATAATTACTAGTATACAAAATATTCAAAAGCTTTTATTATATGAATAGTTTGTAAATATTTTAAAAAGTATAATTAAAAAAAATTGTAATTGTATCAAAATGTAAGAATTTAACACTCTCATTTTTTTGTTTTGCAAATTTTTTCACCCCATCTATAAGATTTTTTATTTAAGATAAAATGAATTAAAATTTGTCTCTTTAAAGTTGAGATTAACTGAAATCTTGATATCAAAATCGAGATTTGGTAGTTCTATTTTTTTAAATTTCTGGTTTATAATTGAGATTAATTAAAATTCGATATCAAAGTAGAGGCCTAAAATTGTTGCTTTAAAATCGGGAAACACTGGAGTATCGTCTTTAGAGTAGAGATCTTAAAGTAAAAGAATTATTTTTGAATATTTTTAATTGAAAATCGACATTTATTAAAATATCGAGGTGAAAGTAGAGATTTAAAATAAAATATTTTGCAGAATTCATTAAAAGTGATTTTTTAATGTTTGTGTAAAATCGAAACTTATTCAGATCAGATTCTTTAAAACCTTTAATTAAAAAAATTGAAATCTTAATATTTCTAAATTAAAGTCGATATTTCTTAAGATTTCGGAATTAAAGTCGAGATTGACTTCAAAAAGTTGAGATTTATGGAAGTAAAACACAATATTTTAAGATTTCTAATATAAAATCGAGATTTATTAGAACATCAACTTTAAAGTTTTTTAAGTAAAACACGAGAATTTAGAGTCGAGATCCACAAGTAAAATAAGATATTCTTATAATTTCTGAGTTAAAATCTACAATTAAAATTTCTGTTTTAAAGGCGAGATTCATTAAAATGTAATAAAATGACGTTAAAGTCGAGATTTAAAGTAAAAAAGAAGAGAAAATTATTTAATATTTTTGTCGAAATTTCGAATTCAAAAGTCGAGATCTTGAAGTAAAACACTATAATTTTGAGATTTTTTTTTAAATATCCAATATAAAATCGAGAACAATTTAAAATCTCAACTTCAACATCGATATTCTTTAAAAACGAGACTGAAAAATTCGAGATTTTATTAATTCTATTTTAAATCGAAATTTGTTAAGAGATCAACTTTAAAATCGAGATTTTAAAGCAAAACACAAAAATTTAATGTCGAAATTCAGAAGTAAAATTCTATATTTTTAAATTTTTAATATTTAAAAATCTGTCGCTTGAAATGTCGAAAAAATATTTTTTTTAATATTCATATAATATTTTAAAACTAAGATTTTACTAATATAGTTAATAATATTCAATAAATATTTAAAAAATTGTCGCGCCAAATATTTAACAAATATTGTTTTTAAATATTTAAGCAATATTTTTTGGTATATGGGGAAGTTCTTTGGTCAAGAGTTGAGATTGAGTAAATTAGACGTTTTACGGTTGAAACCTAAAGATCGAATGAATGTCTGTTTTAAAATTGCGTTTTAGGATGATGACCGCAGGTGTGCGGTTTAAGAGAGAGATAATTGGCGTAATAGTGAGATGGAAATCTATTTTATTGTTGGCTGTACAATGAAATTTTCCATTTAAACTTTAAGCGGTCAATGCAATAAAAATAGGATTCAAGAGTGAAATATTTTTAATAAATCAGACAGACAAGGAATTTTTTTTTATTGTATTTCTATTTTAAATTTATTTGAATTTTGAACAAGTAACTATTGCTTCTTTTTGTTGTTTTGGTGTTAAATTTTCAATATTCAGTTAATTTTAAATATAGAATGGTTTCAAATCATATATATTTATCATTGTGACATGAATGATGTTTATTGTATTGTACAGGATTTCACATAAATATCAGCTACTTAAGGTATGTACATTTTGGTTAAAAAAAATAAAACTAAGATGCTTTACTTTAGAATGATTTGCCTTTAAGGAGTCAAGTTCGAATAAAGTTTGATTAAATTTATACAAATTGACAGAGTACGTAAAGTATTTGGGTCTACTTCATACGCTTTTAACATAATTTTCTATTCATTCTATAAAAACAAGAATTTTCAAAATTTCATTAAAAGGAGAAAAATAAAAAAAATGGAAGTATCTATTTCCCCACAATTCTTTATTTAAAGTTCGTTACGACTAGTTTCGAATCTATCAAATATACCCCCCTCCCTATTTTTAAATAATTTATATAACGTGAAAAAGGGGGTTAGTATTTATTAGAAAAATCTTCAAAAATATAAAAGTAATAAGGAAAATTCGTAATTAATTTTAGAATTTAATATGGGTTCTTCAGATTTTTCTGTGGAGTTCAACAACTTTAACCTTTAACACAGTTAAAAGTTTGCACAAGCAGTTTTAAATTAAGAAGGTAGACTGATTATTTATCTGATTAATAAATAAAGCAGCCATCTAGTTAAATACTAATTGCTACACCTATAATAGTGACCCTAGAAATTTCACTAAAACTGTCCAAATTGCCTTTTTTCAGTTTTCTCTTTTTGATTTAGTTGATCAATTTTTAACGTTAACATTTTATTTATATGGAATATAATTACTACGAGATCATAAAATGAATGATTACGATTTTTCTTAGAAACTAATAATACAGGGCAACCGCGAAAATAATGCACAAATTTACGGATAAGGTAAAAAAGTAGGCAGAATAAAGATGTCTTATAATTTTTTTGATAAAGTCAGCCGTTTTCATAGAAATAAATATTAGTATTTAACATTTATTGAAACTATTTTACCAAACGATAAACTAAAAACGATAAAACAATCTAACACAATTTTATGATTCATCAGGTAGATATTCCTTGGTTACATGACGCATATTTTTATTAAAAGTGTGCGGTGTTGCCACGTATAAATTTTCGAGTAAATGTTTAAAGTGAATTTTTCTGTAAACTAATGATGTAGGAAAAAAATGTATTAGATTATTTTGTTGCAAATGACGTATAAGTGAGATAAAATTATTTTTTCTTTATTTATGACGGGTACCTTGTCTTTGCGATTAGTGATATTGCCTATAGTTTTAATAAATCAGAAATAAAAAGAAATTTTATGGAACGATAACATTTTTATTAATTTGAATAAAATAAAACTTGGGCTTCAGTTATCTCACAAATATCTTGTGTTATTGTTGGTTAACTTTTTGGTTTATTGTAAGCATCTAAGTTTTAAACCACTTAAACACCAAATTGCATACTCGACGCATATTTCGCTAACTATGTCAGCAAGATGATTATAAAACATGCGTCGAATGCAGAAATTTTATTTAAGGCAGTAGTTCAAAACATAAGCATTTGTATATAGCAGCTCTTTATCATTAACTATCGATTGAAAAACTGACCCTGTTAATGTAATATTAAGTTTGAATACATTTTCTGCAAACATTTGTGGGTTTCATCACACTTGTCCCATATATATTCCATGTGAAAAATGTTTCAATCGACCCTATCGGTTCGTTATTGTTAGGCGTTGATAACATGACGTGCCCTTTTTAGCACATTACCGAGGTCTGTGTCAGCCAGCCCTTCAGATTCGTACAAATATGTAACGAGATCTCTCTTGAAATTAACCTTCCCCTTGTCGCTTCGGTCTTCCGTTCACCCCCGCCGACGGTCTGCCAATCAACTTTGCAAACCCAAAATTTATTCACTCGAGACTCCATATGGCTGATTCTGTTATTGATATTTGTCGTGAGAGTGTGACACGATGGCTTTATAGGTTTTTCCTCTCTTGGTTCATTTGTTGCCCAATGATTTATTAATGCTATGGACTGGAAAAAGAGCCAGGAATATTCTTCAAAATGAGAAATATACTAACAAAATATCTGGAACTAAGAAAATTCTCTAAAATAGTATATATTTTATTTTTACATTTATAATGGATAGATTCAACCAAGTAAGGGTTGAAAGAATCATTATGATGTATCTCGAAAATTAGGTTATTATGCCATTGCTGCAAAGGCTTAAAACGTATAATTTTAACATCAGGTTATACTACTTAATATCTAGGTGTTAGATACCATTTGACCTCCTAGAAGGTTTAAATGACTTAAGTGGACATAAGTAATTTGTACCAAATTTTATCAGGTTTTAAGAGTTGAAGGGTGCTTTCCGTACCACAGATTCAGAGACATACGCCCTTTGTATCATTTTCTTTTCTTTACAGTAGGTAATAAAACAGATTTTTATTTTACTTTCCTTACATTTTTATTTTCAAACAAAGAAAACCTCAATGTTTATTAATTTTGATGACTCTAATAAAAATAATCATTTATTATGCTTCCTCGATAACTTTCGGTCACGTACTATCTTAATAGTTTTACTTATAAAAAGTAAATAGTATAATTTGGAAAATGTTTAATAAAAAATAAGTCTGTATACATGGCGATATTTAACCAATTCCCTTTTATTGAACGAAAAAAAAGAGCTATTGCACATGTTCATGATTGGACTAAGTTGGTAAGATGCACTAGCATCAATGAAGATTGTTGAAATGGAGCAATTTTTATGATTTTACACAACTTTTAGAAGATTCTTTTGTTTAAAAATAAAGACAGAAGACAAAAAATCCTTCTCTTTAAGGGGATTGTCAGTGGTTCTGGTATGATAACACATTCGAGAGATTTGCTCATATCTAGCTTAACTATTTGAATATATTTCATTAAAAGGAAGTGATGTATTAATAATTTTAACCTTATAAATACTTACAGTGATCTTATTAGTATTTTTATAGAAAAAAGAAGATTTGTTGATCTTTCAGATTTAATTCCGCCGGTAGGAAGAATGATAGAAGAGAGACAATTGGGATGCCTTAGTCATCCAAATTTTTTTTAATAATCTTGATTTTTTTATTTTGTAACACCTTAAAGTTACTTACTGTAAACATAGCGAGTCGTGGCCGGTGAGAAGCATCGCCTTCGAGATGCTCACGAAATTCATAACCTGTTAGAGCTCTGGAATCTGCTTTTACGTGTTTTCAAGCAATAAATAGTAGTGCAGTGCCTTATTAAGCTAAAGATGGATTTTAAAAGTAAATTGAACAATTATATTTTAAACAGTCAAATTCGTAAAGTAATCGCTAATATTTTTAAACATATTGCGGAAGAAAAACTTCATGGTGTCTCAAAATTCCACTTGATAAGTTGTAAGCACGAGTTATTACTGCAACGGGTGTTTCTGAAAGAAGTATTCAAATAATTATCAAAGAAAAACGTGAAATAGATGCTGGTGCCAGTTCATCTTTTACATCACCAAAAAATACTAATAATATAAATAAGCTCAAACTGACTTAGATACAGATAAGAGTGTGCTGCGTAGAATAATTATGAATATATTTATTAATGACAAAATTGTACCTACACTCTTTTATTGTGACCACTCTAACGATAATGTCGAAAAAGATAAATAAATATTTTTTTTGTTTTTAATACTTATAGTAAAAATAAATTTAATAAAGTAATTATTTTTGAACCCTCAATAAAACTGCTTACAGGACCAATCAAAGGATATAATAATAAGTGCAGTGTTTAAAATTTAAAGAAAACAGAATCTTTTGATTGAAGTAGAATGAAAATTATTAAACAATAATAATTCTGTTAAACTTAATATTTTATCATATTTACATGTTAATTATGATACGGTATTGTAAACTAAAAATATTTATTGGTTTTTAAAATTTTGTCAAATCGTCATGAAAAATTTGGATTTTGTGACTTGAGTCCTACTTAAATACCAAAGATATTTAATTGTTGCATTTCGGGGCAAAAATAAAAAGCCTGTATTTGGGCCCAAAATAATATGAGTTTATGAATATTTTATATGCTTTTCTTGTTCTTAAACTTATTTTTCGCGTCGACCAAATGCCAATTTTTCTGTTTTGAATTTACGAATTGAGACTACCGTTTTCTGGAAAATTATTCTATTATTCAGTACTCTTTGAAAACATTGAAAAATAGTTGCGCTTCTAGGTTGAATTATTTAAATAATATACTTAAAGTTCGTTCACCCTTTTACAAAAAGTTTCTAAAAATGTAAGCACAAGGGACACTTTGTATAATAAAATGAAACAAATTTAGTAAATCTTCCAAAAATTTAAAATTTCTTCTTTCTAACACTAAATGTATTAAAGGCTAGTACAGAAAAAAAATTGGAGCACTTTAAATATGTGTCAAAAAAATCACACCCTGTGTACGTTATTTTTTTCCCGAACTTCTGTTCTTCATATTTTTTTATTTTTCCTGTGGTTTCGATTTTCCAATAATAAAACTCAATAGCTTAGAAATAAATACAAATAACCACCTAATCAGTGTAAAAACTATCGCTCAAAAAAAAAAGAAAAGAATAAAACAAAACCCCCGCGGTTTATTGAAAAATGCTTTGACGGAAAACAAAACGGCGTAACGAGGAAGAACGAACTGCTATGATGGACTCGTCGTTATTATCATTCACCACAAAAAAAACTCTCTGAAACCGAACCGATGCTATTAATACTTCGAAATGAGACTTTAATGGCAAACATACATTTTTCATTTCCTAGAATGGATGACGGCAGAGCTCGCCAACCATTCGAGCATCCTACAAGAGTTAAATAGACCTCGGTGGCTGTGGCTGTGCACAATTGACAAATCCTTATTGTACTGGCTTTCAGGGGCTGGGGACGGAAAAATCACCCCCCAACGGATCGACTATATTGAAATCAAACCGAGCTCCGCGACTTTGATGGAGACCAGTCGTTTGTAAACCCAACGCAAATATGCTTGCATTATTTTTTAACGTGACCACAAATTAAAAGAAGCCTGCAAGATATTTCACTTCACTTTTCCACCTTCCAATAACAGTTCTAAAAGAATTATTATTATTATTATTATTATTATTATTATTATTATTATTATTATTATTATTATTATTATTATTATTATTATTATTATTATTATTTTTATTATTATTATTATTATTATTATTATTTGTGAAGTACCTAAGCAGAAATTTCAGGAGAGATTACATGTAACTAATTGGAATTCATAATGAAAATAGATTTTACAAGCTTTTTTAACTAAAAAAATTAATAAATATTAAAAACAAATTATACTTATCTTGGATTTCCGCAGTTTTAAGAGTGACAGATTTCTTGTAAGCGTACTTGACTTCCTACCATAAACATTTCAACCAATCATTATCAAGTAATACGTACAGTATGATTTCTTGTTATAAAATTTTAAAATTGAAATTTTGAGCATGGGGATACACGGCGAAGATACACTAGGAGAAGCTCCAAAGGCAACAAAACATCACCTTAAGAATGGCAGTAAACGCCCCGGAACAACCAAATATACAAGGAAACAGAGGCCACACCACTGCTAGAGGTGATGACGGACAGAGCGAGAAAGCTCATCCAGGAGTTGCCAAACCACCCAAACCAGGAGCTAAGGGAACTAGTGGACAACACCAAAGAGGACTACAGGAGGCACGCAAGACCCAGTAAGCAAATAGAAGAGGACGAGGACCAGGATTAAGACCAATAAGAAGACCAGAAACCCAACAAGGAGGACAAAAATAAAAGGAACCAATACACACCACTAAAAAGATGATACAACCAAGAGAGGAAAAGAGCGCGAGGTGACAACGAGGGAGGACCAAGGGAGAAAAGCGGTGGCTGCTACCCTTAAAACCAAAAAGGTAGGACAGTTTGTATCACCCCACCCAGCCCATGGGGTGATATCTTGTGGACGAATGTATGAGAGAGTGAATGCGAGAGGACCTGTCTGGAGACAGGGGGTGGTGGAATGGGTTCCCCAACTTCTATATCAGTAAATCAGATATGGAAGATAGATGACCCGGGCTCAGTATGGATGTGTGTGTGACAGAGCTCTCTTCAGTTTGAGACCTGATCGAGGAAGCATCATTGTTTGTCAGATAATAATAAGAAATTTAAAATTTAATACTTAATCTCAATTACGATGTTTTTATAAAGTAATCAAACTAAAAGTAACTGATATTAATTGATAGTTAATAGCTGGTGTTGTTAATTATTATTAAGACAATTTTATAACTATAAACTGTATTGTGTATAACCTAAAAAAAGGAAAGATATAAGAAAAAGACAATAGTACTATCAATCGAAATGAGTAAACCTTACCTCCTATGGATGGACTCGAATAAGAGGGTAAACATTGGACTTTTTAGATTATTTAGGACAATTGAAGTGTTGATAAACTTTATTTGGCCAACGGCCCTTGATTTAACAGAAAATTTGAACTGACAAGCAAGAAAAATTGGACTTTTACTTATTGAATAGAAACTACAAACTGGTAACGGATAATAATTTTTTTTATGTTTAAAAATAAATTTATGTTATTATATTATAACTATATTGCTTGAACCATATTTATTTAACTCACCCAGAGATTCTTAGTCAATTGCATCTCATATAATACATTCAAATTATACCGGGCATAATTATAAATTATAAATAAATACTATTTACTATTTTGTTTCAAACACACAATGTCATAATTAAAACGGATGATATAAAGTTCACCTAATAATAATAATAATAATAACAGATGAGAGTTTTAAAAAAAAAAGGTGTTATGAGTTGCAAAAATTATAAGATCTCTTGAACATAAAATTCTAGCAACATAAATAAAGACAGAATTAGTAAAAAAATTAATAAAACATTAGAAGAATTCCAATATGGCTTCGTAGTGAATCAAAGTTTTTTCTTAAAACAATTACAAGCAAAAAGTTATACAATACCAAAATTCCTTTGGGTGTCCAGACCCAGAATTTTATAATACGAGTATACAGGGTAAGGGACAAACATATTGAATATGGTGACTAAATAATAATAATTTCGAAAAATTATAGGTATATGCAAATTAATAAAGATTACATTTTATAAATATTAAATATACAACGTGGTTCAAGAAAGTCACTTTAAATAAATCGAATAAGACAGTCGCAGAATATTTATTTATTTATTGTATTACCCTAACAGACCTTTTGGTTCAATTTTAAGGATTGATAATGTAAAAGGTAATAACATAATAGTATAGCACGACAAAACAATTATTAAATTAACGAGATAAGAATGGAGTGACCCACTTTTTCCAAAAATAATACATTAAAGTTGCATTATTGAAAATGTTTCTTCGGATATTATTATTGTACTTTATTCTGAAGATAAATAGGTAGGAAGTGACTTTAGGGAACACGTATTTTTTAATTTTATTGCCTATCAATTTGTGAAAATTAAATATATCCAGAGTTTGCTTTTGGCCGATTTTGGTAAATAATATCTAGTAAATAGACAATTTATCTTAATGATGCAATAAATAATTTTTTACGTTTATTATTAAATTATAAAACATTTTAAAAATATATTGAATTAAATAAAATATATATATATTACTTCATTTTCTAATAATAGCAATCAATAAGGGCAGACAGGATTTCCTACATTTCCAGGAAATGCCAAAGTATTTACGGCGTGAATTCTACATAAAGATTTGTACCTTTCCCCTCCACCATCATTTCCGTAACTTCTTCCGTAGTTATATCTCGGCTGCTGAGGGTAATATCCATCATTTGCATAGTTATATCCATTATAGTTATATCCATTATTATTCCCATATCCAAAAAGTTTCCACACAGGATTAGGTGCAGCATCCACAATGAAGAAAATAGTTGTAACACCCACCAAAATCACCAGTTCAAACTTCATTTTGATTATTCGTAATACTTATGTATCTTAAAATGATTTGCTACATACTAAAGATTATTGTTAACAAGCGAGAAATAAATGAAGAGGCGCAATCAGAGCGGTGATTTTGCGTTATTTTTAGCCGGTGTTTTACATCTTTTCGCATAATCGCACGTGGTGAAAATTGTTGATATTTACTTCTTTCAAAGTCTAAGGTCGTAATTGTGAACCTTGAAATTCTTATTTGTGTTATCTTCCTGCAAGCATATTTTGAATTAATACATGTAGTGAGTACCTAAGTTATTCTAATTTTGTGGTAATTGTTTGTAAATAAGTTCAACAAGATAATAATTTTGTAAAAAATTTCGAGACAAGACGAGCTGCGCTTTGTTATTTAATTATTACTTATTACCAATCAGGATGTCATATTTACTGAAATTAGAATACAAACAAAATATTTATCAAAAGAGGTTAATAATTTCAAAACAGAATATTTGCAAGTAAGCAATTTTAAAAATTTGCTAAAAATGGCTTTATTTTGTGTTGATTCTCGTTTATTTTCAATGTACAGGGTGTTTCATTGGGAAAGGGCCTAACTTTAACTGTAGATGGACGTCACTTTGGTGGTTACAAATAATCTATATTTAATGGGTCTTTCACCCTTTATAACTGAGATACAGAGTGTTTTATCAATTTATTTCTTGTAAACTGCTCTTGTTATCTACAAATGTGTAGAAAGTGCATGGATTTCAAATATCCTTGTACAAGATGTTAGAAACATTTGAAACATATTTACTCATTATGTTCTAAGTATGGCCTTATAGCCACATTTTCCAGTGGTCTGTATTTGTGAAAATACAAACTCAATTCAATTTTTGGCATGTAAGTAAATTTCTGCCGAAAGATTAAAAAAAATTCTTCGATACCCAAAACACTCATAAATTATATTTTAACAGTAATAAATAAATGGGAATTCAAAAAAAAAAAAAAAAATTAAATTTATTTGAACCATTTTCCTATGAGAGAAATTAAAATTTTTAAATGCTTATTTTCTCTATGTAACTTTTTCCTCATAAATTCTTAATATTTATTTTAAGTACAAAAACGTCGGAAAAAATTCCGACCATTTTCTTAGGGTTCACAAATATTTTCCGCGACGTGTTCCGTTCATGAAAATTTATAGGCAAACTCATAAATCCGAAAAGTTTTCGAGCAAGTGTCATCGTTTATCTAAGCATGTACGTCCCGAACAAAAAACGAATATTAATAATTTTTTACCAAAGTGGATAATTTAACAATTCGAATTGGAATATGGCGGAAAGGTTTTTCAATCCTGAAACGCATAACTTCATATCGCACATATAAAAATGTTCATTATTTCCAGGCAAATGGTCTCCGAAACAAAAAACCATTAAACCGAGCGTTCCGATCACAAAACAAACCGAAATAGCCGGATTATGTGAATGTATACGCGAATGAGAGAATTGATTTTATTTAATTGATATTTGATAAAACGACACAAAATTTGCTGCATTTACAAAAACTAATTCGGCGTAGATGAGTTATAGTTGCCTGTTAAATAGAATAACGCAATGCCATTGTGATTTTTTTTCCATTCGTAACAAATTAACCAATAATGGAACGTGCTACTTTCGTTCTATTTAATAATATATGTTTGTATATTTCGAATTTTGCAACCGATATTTAAAGACTCGTTTTAAAGTGATTTACAAACTTTGTTTGCTATTAGAAGTCGATTTAAAAGGTCTGATGTACACTTTAATTTTGAAACATCCTGTACTACGTATTTAATTTTTTTCCAGACTATAAAAGATAAAATATACTCTTCTTAAAATTCCACAATTTTCCAAATTTTTTTAAATATTCTTGTGACAATTGTTTCACCTTTTGGCATCCTCAGATAAGATTAAAGAAATTGGCAAGCACTTCACATACAGACTTAATTTTGTATTATAAATCTTCTAACCAATAACATTTATTTAAAAACAATGCTTATTGTATTTTTAGTGCGAAAGGAATCTAAAAAAGATAAAAGATATTTATTTGTTCACTTAGTACTGTATATTGAGGATATCGTGGATGTGTGTTTATTTCAAATTCTTACAAAAAATCAAGATCTTACTTTTTATCACATATATCAAGAGCTTCCATTGTTGTTTCTATTGTTTTGATAAGTGTAGATTTGTATTGAGAGTCAATAAGGTGTTTTGCGTAAGTGTTCACAGTACCTTATGTTAAAATTTCTAAGGGTCTGGCCAAGATAGATGGCGTTATAATCAGGACAATTTAGTTTCTAAATACCTGCTTTTTTTAATTTAGGAATTTTGGTTTTTACACTGAAGATGTTGCTTGATATAAGTTTTATATGATTTGATTTTTTTAGGTTGATTTGGAAATGTAAGGTTGTTGGCAACCTTTCTCTTTTGATCAACTTATTTATTAGATATAATGGATAGTTATTAGATGTAGCTATTTATTTTATTATAGTAATTTTCATTTTAAAATCATCTACATTTATTGGTATAGAAAGAGCTCTGTATATCATTGAATTATAAACTGTCAGTTTATGTGATACGGTAATTTGGCTTAAAGGGGTATTAGATAAATTTTAGATTTATTTTTGGATAGTTTTGGATAGATAAGTTATTAAGTTATTAATAACATTAAAGAAAATATCTAATTGTCTACCACTTCCTGTAAAACCAGCCAGAACATCATTCTATACGAAAACAATACATTTTTGGAAAAATTGGAAATACATTTTTTTTATTCTAAATTATGCATAAAAATATTTGCCAGAATTGGTTATATTGAAAACATGCTACTAATATCAAATGAAGATAATTTTGTGTTTTCTTTTAATTTAGAGTTTTTTTACTGAGTATTTTGATATGTAACCGTAATTAGTTCAAGTCTTATTGATGCATTTCTGCTAATTTATTATTCGTTATTATTCGGTGTATTGACCACAGGTCTAACTGATTCTGTATCTTTGTGTAATTTAACGTTAACATATAATTTTGGTGCTTGAGGATTTGTTTTAATTATATGTTTTTTGTGAAGTAGTTAAAAAGGAGAGTTGGTTCACTAGTTCCCTAATATTAATTGAAAACTTTTTAGTTGGATCTCTATTAAGATTTACAACTCGCTTGATTGGATAAATTTGTTTATTGTTGATTTGTAATCATTTGTGTTTAAAATATATAATATTAACCAAATATTTTGGCAAATGAAGAATATTATTGGTTAGAACATTTATAATAGAAAATCAAGTCTGTATTTGAAATGCCTGTCAATTTCTTATAATCTTATCTGACGATGCCAAAGGGTGAAACAATTGTCATAAGAATATTTAAAAGTTTTTGAAATTTGTAGAGTTTTAATATATATAGTATATTTTACAATTTACATTTATAACAAAAAAATAATTATTACTATTTCTTACATGTTTACTTTAAATATTTATTATGCAATTTATACTAAAATAACTATAATTCTACCTAAACAGAGTTGTATAAAAACAGAATATTTTAATAAGGATATTTAAAAAAATCATTAGACGGGTCAATTTTTACTTTCAATTAAGCATTGATACCAACAAACTAAATTATCATTATCAAAATCATTGGAATTATTACTGCTATCTCCATTAACATTAATAATTACATTAGGAGGTAAAACGTTATCTTCTTAGGTTATGGATTTAAATTTAATACATAATAATTATAAAAGATTTGTATTTTTACTAATTTTGAAAAACTTTTATTCTATGCCTAAAGGTAAATTGTCAGTTCGATATGCTTTATATTCTTTTATCTAAAGATTTTAAATTTGCAATGTTTTGATCACAACTTTTCTAGTAATAGTTTTAATCTTTTTATAAATTAATAATTATTTATTATCTGTTGTTTTAATCAACAGTATAGAAATATTCTCAGATTTCTTTCTTAGTTCTTATAAATTTATATTGCAGTACATTTTTTACTAAGTTGTTTCAGGTTTTGGACATACAGATTTACAGATTCTCCAACTTGTTGTTTATGTGATAAAAACTGGTGTCTAGCAAACATTTTCGTTTAAGATAGATATTTTTAAAGGTTTGCGTAACTTCATAAAATTTTACAAATTCGAATGAATTTATAAATACAGTGACTTACGTAGTTTGTAAGTAGATATATAACAGACCAACCTCAAAGAAAGTGACGCTTAATATTGCAGAAAAAGAGAATTTTAAAATAAAGAAAACCATAAAAAAAAACAAGAGAATCTCCATGAGCTCATCAGATGATTCGAAACTAGCACTAACGATGTAGAATATTTGTGGGGATACAGTTGGTTGGACATGTTGCATTAATCTGAGGATTACTGATTCCGGAAGACCGTGTCATTTTTTGAGATATTTCTAGACGTTTCGCCGTCTGTTATAAGCGGCTTCTTCAGAAGGGTAGGTGTGCACGGCAACTCAACTACTTAACGTAGCCAGTGGCGAAAAACACATCTGGGGGTGAGATGTGCACGGTAACTCAACTATTGAACATAGCCAGAGGCGAAACACACCAAGAGAGGGTGTGAGATGTGTACGGTGACTCAACTACTTAACGTAGCCAGAGGGGTAACACATCTCACCCCCAGATGTGTTTGAACTCTGGCTACGTTCAGTAGTTGAGTTACCGTGCACATCTTCAATGTTTATTAATATATTAAATGTAGTTGGACTCTATTTTTTTTAGATACAGTTTTGGAACTAACTATTTTTTTTTAATTTTCATAGTTAAATGATACGTAATCATATTGAGTTTATGTTTGCATATTTTTTATGAAAAATATATTTTCATTAATTAAAGTACATTAATTTCTAACATGGTGGTGGTAAAATCGGCAACCCTCCCTTATAACCAATTATGTTTTTTAATATAACCATTTTTTGGTTAACTGTTTGACTGGTTCCCTAAAATCCGTGCATCAGAATTTCGTGCAAACTTTTAATACCGTAATAAACGCAGCAAATGCTGGGGGACATCATTTCAAAATCATATGCAAATGAGCGCTGAAGTGAGGTTACGCGTTTCGTCGGGCGGCTTTCACATCGTCAGTTATGTAAAATGTGTAAATTCTGTAAATATTCTCACATGCCGGATCCGCTCTAACTTTTATGAATATTCATAGAAGGCAAATATTAACGTGGCGAATTTTATATAAACGATCACTCTTTGTTCCCGTCTCTCCCGCGTCAAGTGTTCCGAAGGCAAAATCAGAAAAAACGATAACATTTTTATAGTGACGCTTCCGCTTTTCCTCAATGCTCTCTATCAAAACCAAAATATTTTTTAGTTAGATTATAGGTACAGAGAGATGAACAATTATAGAATAAGTATAATGTCATTACAGGAAATAAAACAGAAAAATAACGGAATTAGGCAAATGGGTGGCTGTATTTTCCTCAGCAGTAACAGATTGTTAGACATAGGCTTTCTTCTGGATAAAAAAATATAAAAATAACATAATACAGTTCTCCTCCACATCAGACAGATTAAATAAAATTCGATCAAAGGGAAAATACCGAAAAATTAACGTCCACACTCACACGGAAGAAAAGGATGAAATCAAGGCAGCATTTTAGGAAGAATTGGAAGAATTATATAATAAGATACCAAATTGCGACATGAAAATTGTAGTAGAGGATTTTAATTCAAAAATATTTTGCAACAGAAAGAAACTTGAGAACTTGACAACTTTTCCAACACAAAAATGGTCACAAAGTGCCATGGTGCTCGCCAGATGATAAACCAGAAAATCAAATTGACCATATTCTGGTAAGAGTTAGGAATATAAGATGTCAGGAAGATGTAAAGAGCTTCAGAAGAGTACAAGCAAATAGTGACTATTATTTACTGAAATCTAAGATTAAATTCAGGAAACCGGGAAAGTTTCTCTAAAAAGATAAATGAAGGTAGAACCCAATATATTAAAAATAAAGGACGAAAACTTGAGAAAAGAGTACAGAAAAAGATTAGAAATAAATCTCAACGGAGTGAGAAGTCAAGGTAATATACTCGTAGAAGTAAAGGGAAAGAAATAGAAAATACAATTAAGTCAGTCGCATGATTACTCCTCCAACAAACAAAACCATCTCCTAGGAAACTTTGGTATGACGACGAATGATAAGACATAATAAAAGAAAGAAATGAAGCCAATAAGAAAATGCTAGCCTGTAACTCCATAGATAATAAAAGCACAAGACTTAGGATAGAAGCAGGACAGAAGCCAAAAGTATTTACAGAAAGAAACAAGAGAATTTTTACGACAAACCCTAAAATGATTGGAAGAAAATTTTGCAAAAATAGTATTAAAAACCTTTGACCAAGAAATTTAAAAAGATAATAAGGCTCACAAATCAAAATCCTGTACTGTAAAGATGAGGAAGAAAAGATGATAACTTAGAAAGCTTTGTAGAAGAAGAAATTGAATGAGAGTTAGAAGACGGAGACAGAATGGTGAAAAAGCCACAAGATCAAAAATGAGTGAAATAATAAAAAGTCGAAAGAACAATAAAAGTGAAGGGAAAAACGGAATGATTAATGAGCTTTTAAAAGTACGAGGTCAAACGTTACAACTAAAAATTTATCAATTTATTGATAGAATCTGGGAAGAAGAGACAAAGCCCAATAGTTAGTTCGAAGCTGTTCCAATACCAACTTTAATAAAAGGGAAGGTCACAAACTGTGATAATTCTACAAGATCTTGAAAATTTTACTAAGAAAGAGAATAAAACATTATGAAGAGAGTTTGACTGGGGATTACCAGGCAGGTTTTAGAAAAGGTCGTTCCGTTGGCAATGAAACCTTTGCTTGAAACAGAAAATAGCGAACAAGCTTGTAACAACATTATCAAAAATCAGTATGAAAGTGCTGGGTATTCCTTTAAAGTTAGTAACACTTACAAAAATGATCATGTCAAAGACAAACAACAAAGTAACTATAAATGGACAAATATCAGAGAAGTGTGTAGGGCAAGCTGATCCATATACACTTTTTAACATCTAGAAGCTGTTCTACAAGAAACTATTCACAGACAGGGAACAATTTAGATCAAGAAGACAAAAAGTTTAAGAAATGAACGAAAGTAAAAAAAGTACATAGTTTTACAAAAAGCAAAAGTGATAAAGAATGCAGTTGATGGAAAAGTTTATAGGATCCAAAATGCAGATAATTTTACTTATCTGGAAGTAAATATTAATAATAGAAATAAATGCTAGAATTAATAAAGGAAATAGAAGTGTTTGAACAAGAAGAAATATTTAGAATGGCAAAAGAAAATATATATAGAACTGTGATAAGACATGTAAACGAACTCTGAACTCAATATAAATCAAACAAACTCAAATTGAATGTATGGAAGAGAAAAGTGCTCAGAAAGATATAAGGTGGGAAAATAGGAGAGAATGGATGGGAAAGAAGAGAAAATGTGGATATTATAGAGTTACATCGAAACCAATCCATAACAACAGTAGTTAGACACCAACGTATTAAGTGGGTAAGCTATATAATGAGAATACTAACTGTCAAAGTAAGGAAATAAGAAGAATAGCGGGATGAAAATAGAGGGAGATTAAAGAGAAAATGTATAGATGGGTTGAAGAAAATTCAAAGGACATGAAAATTCAAAACTGGAAGAGTAGAGTAATTAAATAAAGTCTTACACTTCCAGGGCCTCTAGTGGTGTATATATATATTTTTTTTCCCCATTGGTGCATGACTGTAATTTTCAAGTTTTCGGCTGTGAATTTTATGTAAATAATTAGCAATAGTTTAATAGTAGAAAGAATAATAGATTCATTGACAGACTTGGTCTTTACTGTATACTTACAATCGTTGCGATTTTACCAGAAATTTGGTAGAGATATATGAACAGAACTACTTTAAAAAAATCTCCTTTTGTCATTGTTATAAAATTTTTATAAATAAATAAGACCAAAACTCATAAATACATTTATTTTTACAAACAGTTTTGTTCAAATAATAACTATTATAACAAAAACAACTGTCCTACGTACACTACCTAAATATTTATGTCGTTATTAACCCTGTTTTGTATTCTTTTATCCCTAAACATACAGAGACTCCAAATGGGACCCTGTTTAGGTCGAAATAAAAATTCTAAAAATAATTCTGAATGATTAATCTAGATTCTATTCGATTATATTTGATTTATTTTTGGAATCATTTAGTATATTATATATTTTTTAAAGCTAGGTTATTTTATTATCATGATTCTGTAGAACATTTCTTGGATATCGCTAATTGCTGAACTCAGTCCTGAAAATAAAAAAAACATTTTTTTAGTGTTGTGACAGTATAGTAATTTTGACAGGTGTCAACATCAAAATTTAAAATAATAAATGTAAAAATTAAAATATTCTTCACCAATGGGTGAAACAAAAGTTTTGGAAATAAGGGTAGAAACAATCATTATGATTGAAAATAATCTCTGCTACAGCGATGGGACTAAGCGTCATATAGAATTAATTGTACGTGTAGAAGTCTATACAGGGTGATCAACTTATACTCCGAAGTTTGATATCTCCGTTATCTTGAGAAATAGGAAAGAATGTTTTAAATAAAAGTTATAGATACAGTCAAGCTTCACATTTTAAAATTATTTCGTAATATACAGGGTATCTCATAAGGTTACATCATATCAAAGTTATGTTTTTTTAATGGATCTACAGCCACCTGAAAATCACATTTTTTTTAATTTAGATGTCTATAGTAGCCAAACCGTTGAATATCATTAAAAACGAAATGTCCCAATCCTAACTTCAAGTTCTGTGCTATGGCATTAAAAAATATTTGATACAGAGTTATTAAAAATTTGAAATCCCATCTGATTTTCAATCACTTTGTATCAAATATTTTTATATATATATATATATATATATATATATATAAATGGAAGATGGGTATATTGTAATTTAATTGTAATATTGTAATTGTAATTTAAAATAGAACAAACAATAATAATAAAAGTACTGCAATACGGTAGAAAAACCAAACAAAAATAATCCTAATACAACACGATACAGAAGAAAATAGGGAGACGCTCAAAGAAGACAGAAGAGACAAGCAAAATATATAGACAAGAGAAGAGACACCACATAGAAGAAAAATGTGTTATTTTTTAATTCATGTCTGTCAAGTTTTGAAATTTTATGGTGTAAAATTTTCTTACCGAATACCACACGTGCCTAAATTATTATCAGGAAATAATTTAGGCACTAGTGGTATTATAAGTGAAAATTTCGTCAAGGTCAAAGAGGTCCAGGCAGGTCTACTGATCAAAACAAATACTCATAATGTTTTTGCTTCAAAAAAAACAACAATCTATTTGCATAATAATTTGTTTATTAAGATTTATTAAGATAACGGATCCAATTTGTCACACACAAAATAGTTTACAGCGATTTCCTATTTCAGAGACTGTATGTAAATACCTGAATCTGGCCAGATAATTTAATGGTGAGGGCCATTAAAATAGAATAATGAAAGGTGGGATTGTATAGGATCTTAGATAAATATATATGGATAGAATGTTCCAATTAAAACAACTGATTAATTTGGTAAAATGTATGTAAATGAATTCGTAAATTTGACTACATCTGTTAAATTAAAGAAATTTTAAATATGACATCTACTAAATTTAGTTACTGTTAAGAAAACTGATATTAAAGCAATTTTAAAAAATTATTTTGTCATGAAATATAATTGCAAATTCATTAGATAAATAATTTGCTACACGTAAATGAATTTTTTCTGGTAAAATTTAAATAATTACGAAAATTTTATTGTTTTGAAAGGAAAATATGCTTACTAATTTTCATCAACGACTTCTAAAGTTGAGCTGCCGACTGATTCGATGTCAGAAGACGCTGATGATTCCTCGTTATTTTTCTCAGGTTTATGCTTCATATAATCTACAACTAATTCTAATCCAATCAATGCTCTTAAATCTTTGACTTTTTTCTCTTCTTCCGTTTCATTTTCTACTTTTTCCGTGACTGGTTCTGCGGGAGTCTCTTTCGATTGATATATGCCTTTGTAGATATTTGAAATGTTCGACATGACGTAATTGGTGCTAGTTTTGTTCTGACTTTTATCGAACCCCATGGATTTGACGTCGAATCTTTTTGATTTTGTTTCAGTGTGGTTGGAATTATGGATGTTTTCACTGGGGACTGGTACCGAGAAAGCTGAGCAGTTTGTTGTTTGCTTGAAGGTGCTAGGGAACGTCGAAGATTCTTCTTTGGGAGAGGTCTCTCTGGGATATATAGTAGTATGCTCTTTGGGCGTCTTTTTATCATAAATATGCCCTGATACTTTGAGGTCTATAAAGAAATGTAACGGATCGATTCCGTAAGGAGGTGTATGGTAAATTGGTGGGTACCATATTGGTGGAGGAGGAGGAAGAACCAAGTTATTATTTGGCGGAATGTTATGCTGGAATACTTCTGTGGAAGTCGGTTCTAGTTTAGGAAAACTTTCAACTTTATCTTGATAATTAAGTTCCCCTTTATCCATCGTCAGTTCCAAAGGATTTTCTTCCAATTTTTCACTATTCTTACTTATCCAAATACTCTCTTGTTGTTGATTTTCCTCCGGTTTTTGCTCCGTAGGTGGCTTAACATAATAATCAGATCTACTATGCGACCAATTTCTCTTTCTAGATCTTCTTATAGGCGGCTGAAACGTAGCAGATCTTTCAGCCTTTGCTTGGACAAATGACCTCAGCATCTCGCTGAAGAAGTAGGTATTTGGTAGCAACGACATATTGTAAAGGTATGGAGGAGTTGCTGCTAGTAGTCTTGAAACTAAATCGGTGTTTCTAAATTCTAGAGGAGACAATCTTGGTTTAGGGGGCGAAGGGAGGTGCTCATTTGCCGAAGTCATCTGAAAAAAAAAAAAACAAAAAATTAGTTGGTCTTTTAAAACTAAATAGGAAACAATAGAGTTTAAAAATAAACATCACATAGTTGTGACATTTGTCACTTGATGCTGAGTACTGAATTGTGATATATGACAAATGAAATATGACAAATGAAATATGACAAATGAAATATGACAAATGAACTATGACAAATGAAATATGACAAATGAAATATGACAAATGAAATATGACAAATGAAATATGACAAATGAAATATGACAAATGAAATATGACAAATGAAATATGACAAATGATATCTGATAAATGAAATATGACAAGTGATGTGTCAAGTGACACATCACAAGTAACAATTGATAGATGATAACTGGTTTTCTATTTTGATTGTTTTCAAACTAAATCTCAATTAATGTTTAAGGTTCTATTTAAACTCAGTGCTTATTTTTTATTCCAAACTTTCAGGTTATAAATTTTAATAAGTTGCCATCAATTTTGAGACTAAAGTGCGGTATTAACCAGTCGCATTTGCTTGCACAGGATGTCGTATTTTAAAAGTTTTCTTAAAGAGAAGAAAGTTTCAAGGAAAACGGTAAACAAGTCACAGTAGAGGAGTTTATTATCTATTTATTTTGCGACAGCAGAAACTGAGACTCGGATTAATCTCAAAGTAAAACAAAAACCGGCTTGCTTGATTATTTGTGCAAATAAATGGATGTCTTTTGACGTCAAACGAGTTTATTTACTTTAATACAGCATTTGGCACTATAAATTCACTCGTAGCAAATAAGAATTGGTCATTACGTTTACTGAAATTATAGAGACATCGATGACTATTTTTCACAATATAAGATTCATACAATCAACAAATCTATGAAAATTAGTACAAATAAAGCTTTTCAAATTTCAAAAGTTAGTTCAGTTTAAGCTAATTTAGATTAGCTAAAAATCTAAGCCAAAAAAGAGAAATTAGACACATGTTAGTTGATTTTAAGGAAGCATTTGACACTCTTAGAACCACAAGAAGAAAAAAGTGCTTAAAATAGCAATAAAACAATTTTGAGGAGCTTAGACTCAGTTTCAATTTAACTTTCACTATATACAAGGGGATGATATCCCTCTACTTTGCCCGACTTTTCCCTTTGTATTATCTCTTTATTTGGTTTTTAAGAGCTTTGAAAATTCGTCGAGCGAACGCAAAATTGGAAAAGCTGTTACGGTTATGGGAGCAGATTTTAATTGTTGGATGGAAATATTTCAGGTGAAACTAAGCCGCCTAACGTTAGTGCTTCAAAAAATTGTGAATTCGGGCACAATGAGTGCATTGTATAATATCTTTTGAGAGAGGCAATCGATTTAAATGGCTCTGCAGTTTTATAAAAGAGATCGATTGAATTAAGGGATCTTTCGGTTTTTAATGATATTTGGTTGTTTTGTGACAATTTGGAAAACAGGAAAGAGTTTTTGGTCTTTTATTTCGAAGATTTCATTTATAAGTCAGAATTAAATTTTTAGAAGAATTAAATATGATTGTAGTCGTCATAATTAAGAATAATCAGAGATTTGATAGTAATAAAAAAATTAATTGAAAATTTAATGGATCATTATCAAAAATAATTTTAAATTTATACCTAAATACAGAGTATGTGGAAATAAATATTCTATGGCAAAACTGAAGAAGGACACTTCACATAAAGAGCACAACAAATTTTTTTGCCAAGAAATATAAGAATCAATATATTTTCATGGCTGAATTAATTACTTATTAATTATTTTTTGTTCTTTTACTTCCCAAATGGGTGAAGTTAGCAACTACTGAACTACTGTTGTTCATTTAATATTTTATGCAAACTAAAAGGTATTCTTTACCTATTCCGATGCCAAAACAAAAAACCCGAAAATTGCTGCTGAGGAAATCTGAATGTATTACTTGTTCAGACGTGCCTAAACATAAGACATGATCGAACTTTTCGAAAACTTCGTCAGAAATATCTTTTACCTACTTCAACACCAAATGCAACGTTTATATATGTCTAAAGCTTTTAATAGAACGCAATTTCCCAAAAATTGGACTTCATCTTTTAGAGAACTTACAATGGATGCATTTCATGAAATAAATTAATAAAGCTGGCCGGAAAGGACTATTTAAGGACTTATTTTCCTTCTGCCAATTTTAAAAAGCCCTTTATTCCGTCCTCGTCTCAATATTCGGCTCGTTCCATCGACGGGTTGGCGCGAACACTCGAGAAAATCAAATAAGCAAACAAATCTGATGGTTGGCGATACACAGCTCACTGGAAATATTTCTTTGCAATTTCGTTAAGCTGTTCCAGTCTTCTAACTCTTGACAATAAGCTTTTCGTCGTGTAGTAATGTGCGACGACGTACCGCATCCGCGAGAATCGCACAAAAGGATCGCTGCAACAAAAGATTATTAAGTTTGATGAATCCCCGCAACAGTAGCTGCACAGTGGCGCGGTCGATTTTCCTGGGGGATCCTCCGTTGAGAATAAAATCCTATTTCTTCGAGTTTTGGTTTATTGGCGTTTTTTACGTTCAAAAAACCCAAGGGTGAATGGCCTTGTTTATTTATTCCCATGAATACAATAAGGTTGTGGAATAAAGAACCTAAGAAAATATATTGATAGCTGCAAATTTTGTACGAATTTGGGACCAAGCTAATACTAAATATCTGGCGAATAATACTGGTAGTATAAAGACTAGAGATGAAAGATTTAGATACTGCAAGGTACCGTCTTGGTATCAACCTTTACCAGAATGAGAAGAAAGGAAAGATACCAAAGAAAGTGGTAAAAAGCTACTGAAATTTTAAGAAGGAGAAGAAATAAATATCGAAGGTTCCAATCCCCAACGTAAAAATAAATTAAATATTAACCCAATTTCAACAGAAAAACTTGGTCGAAGTTTTAAGAACGTATACAAACCTTGCAGAAAATTGGGATGACAGAAATTCTACTAGTGACTAAATTTATTTTATTGTCTAAAAGAGTCATATACATGCCGAAGAATTCAATCGTTTTGTACCAAATCAACAATGAGAAGGAGGAATAAGTCAGTATACAGGGTGTCCGCGAAAATAATGCATATATTTAGGGATCAGGTATACAAACGTATGCAGAATAAAAATGTTTTCCCTAAAGTCTGCCGTTTTCAAAGAAATAAATATTAATGAAAATATTATTTACCGAAAAGTAACTAAAGCCGACAACAACGATAACTCACTCAAGTATAAAGAATGGTTTTTTAAACGTTCTAATATTATTTTTTTAAATTTTAGTACATCTAGATATTTAAAATGGTAGATACAGGGAATGTAAAAGAGTGAAAAATGTATTCTCAGCAATTATTACACATCCGAACGATTTCTACAATAACTTTTTTATAGACGTTTCCAATAATAACTAACACAAAATATCGCGTATTAGATTAATTAACATGTTGTGATATTCTAGATTCGAATAAAATGCCATTTCTCACTGAATCATTGAAACTACTTTACCAACAGATAAACTTAAAAACGATTAAACGATCCGAACCATCTGCAAACAAACACAATTTTATGATTCATCAGATAGATATTCCTTGGTTACATGACGCATATTTTTATTAAAAGTGTGAGGGGTTGCCACGTAAATGTTCAAAGTGAATTTTTGTGTTAACTAATAATGTTTAAAAATATGCATTATTTTCGCGGGCAGATTCTCTATTTATAAATATCGGTTCGAGTTCTTGCAGCATTCAAATCTTTTCGCTGATTAGAGATGCTGATATCGGTCAATAGCACTGCTGAAAATTATAATGCTGCTTTTGCTCAGCCTTAGCAGTGACTCTATTGTACCTACACCAAAATCCATTTTTTTAGAATGTTAGTTTGCCTCAATCCAGAATGCTTGGATCAATTATGTTTGATTTGATCCTGGCCCATTATCTAATAAAGCTTGTTATTTCGTTTAGAAGTAAGCCAAGCACTTCTTCTGGCTTCATGAAGATTTCTTATGGTGCTTGCCTAACAGGTCCATTACCCTTAATATTATTTTAGCACTAACACTATTCTCACTTCAGACATTGCAGAACTATTCTGGACTTGATTTAGATAGATGCCAAAAATTGCAAAGCTGACTGTCGGTATAACTACAGATTTGATTATTGGTGTAATCAACTGGATTCCTTCTAAACACGTGCAGTATCATGAACAAAATCAGTAACTAATCCTACTGAAACCCTCCTAAGATTCTGAAGGTCTAACATGGCTATTGGCTAATCGGCAGTAGGCAGTGATACAGAATGTGGATTGAGTTCTATGTGGATTGAATTCTGGTCACACACTTTGAAGTTTTAAGACAGTCAATAGTCCTGTGACAATTCTAATGCTGTTTTTGACAGCGTTAACAATGACTCAATTGTCCCTACACGTGATTCCTTTTTTTCAGAGTCTTAGCATGCCTCAGTCCAGTCTTATTGGATCATTTATATTTAATTTGATCCTGGTCCATTCTCTAATGAAGCTTGTTATTTTTTTTTACTCAATAAGTAATTATGGTTAGGTACTCCAGACATTTCAGACCTATTCTGGATTTTACCTAGATAGATATGTCGTTACAACTACAGATTTGTCGATTGGTGTAAGCAACTCCTTCTGGAATTCTTCTAAACACATGTAGAACGAATAGTTCTGTCTAAAAGAATGTGGCGCATCTTGTTAGAGGAAACTTTGTTTGAATCCATCCATAAACCAGAGTAGCCCATTCATTTTTGAAGAATTGTTCAATATTTGTTCAATATTTTCAATTTCTCTTTCCAACATTGTCATAATATTGACACTAATTGCTATAGAACATTTTTTTCTCGATGTTGGGCGAACAATAGGGCCCAAACAAAACTAATAACGCATTTTCAGCACCTATATCCCAGCAGCATATGTGAGTTCATTTATTCGTATTTGCTAAATCGGGCTTGATATTCACTCTGCGATTTCATTAGCCTATATTTATTGAACAAAAGGGCGAACTTCCGCACAACCGTCTACCTAACCAGAGTTCATAGAGTAACACATAATGGCCATGTTCACTTGTGTGAGAGATACAATGCTCGTACCAGCGACAGCTTATTGTTGATTTGATACTACACCAAACGGCGATTATTACGGATTCAGAATGGGATAGATAAAAAGGGAATGTTTACAGGAATACAAAGAATTTACGAAATATCAAAGGTATAAAGTAGAAATGAAAACCATGTACGTCAGAGGTCGTAATAACAACTTGAGCTGCATTTCTATGCCTTTATGCTGCTCGTTTTGTTAAATTGGTCGCCTGAATTTCAAAGAACGACACTGCTTTACACATAATATCTAGCCCAGTGAACTTTTGCAGATGGTAATCTAAGGTGCAATACAACGGCTGTCATATACTGTTCCGGTACTTCTAACTTTCCACAAACACTGTCGCTGCATTTATTTCCAGAATGTCGGCCAGTTATACACCTTGATTCTACTTTTTGATATGCATATGCTATATTAACTTTATTGCCAAACAACTAACGTTTTTTCCTCAGAAAAATTATTTAATTCTCCACCTTATCTTAACAAATTGATTAACATTCGTTTCAAATAATACTGACATACTGACAAGTGACAGAGAATTAAAAAGTGACAAACGACTTATAAAAGGCGAATACTTAAGTCCATATAAGTCTTAAAAAAAGAATACAACTAACAGAATAAGGGAAAGCGAAAGTGACAAATAAAAAATGACAATTGTGACTGTGTTTCAAATGTCAAAGAGATAAGTTACAAAGCTACTATTAACAGAGAGACAAATTAAGGGCTCCTAAATAGCCGAGAGGTAAATTACAGAGATATAAATCTCAGAGAGACTAAAATTACTAGTAACAAAATTGGCAAGTAGAAAGTAAAATACTGGAATACTGGACTTACAAATGGCAAAAGGAGAAGTAAACATCGTTACAACTAGTAGAAAGACAGACAAGTTACAGACTTATAAGCGAATTAGAAAGAGTAAAAAAACAGCCACAAAATGTCAGTGAAATAAATCACAGCCTTACAAATGATCGATGGGCAAGAGACGAAGCTACAAAATTTGTAGAGAAACAACTTTCAGAATTACAAATGATACAGAGGTAAGAACTGGCACGATTGCTAATAGCAGAAAGCCGAGAGTTATAACGATTAAAGGGACAAATTCACAAATGACCGAAAGATAAACGCCAGGATCACAAATATTAGAGATGTAATACTTACAGTATTACAAACGGTAGAAAAAAATTACAGAGCTATAAAAATGGGATGGAGAGAAAAAGACAAAAAAAATAAGAAACAAGTTGAAAAGCTACAAATAGTACAGAAGTTAGAAGATCACGATTACCAATAGCAGAGAGGTAAAGTACAAAGTTAAAATTATCAGAGAATCAGTTGGCAGACATACAAACAGGAGTTGCAGTGAGATAAATGCCAAGATCAAAAATATTAGAGAAACAAGTTACAAGTAGTATAGAGCTAAGTTACAGTGTTACAAATACCAAGATAAGTTACAGAGTTAAAAAATTGGTACAATTGGTAAAGCTATAAACGGCAGATAGACAAATGGTAATATTAAAAATGAGGCAAGTGAGTATAATGAAAATAGAGTTACAAATTAATATAATTTTAAAATAAAATGTAGAAATAGTTAGAAGAGCCAAAAATTAATAATCAAGTTATGATTTCATTCGAGTATAACGACAATAATTCAACCACTAAATTCAATATCCTCATCTCCACTTGTTCCCGCCACCTCGGTTTAGCGCTGAAATGATAAATGGAGACGAAGACAAATTTGTGGGATTTCCTTATGGAGTAAAGACGTGAGGAGGTCCATTCAAGGTGATTATACGAATATCAGAGATAATGACAATAAGATAGCGTCGAATAAAGCCATTTGCAGATTACCGAGACCAAGCAATTAAATCAGCCGTGTTTGCAGTGAGCCCGACAGCTCGGCGGTAAGGGGGAGGCTTCCTTATTTCTCCTCAAGGAAGGGTTGTCGGGAACACGCGGGACGCCAGATCCCATTGTTCGAAATCCAGATATGAATCTGAGGGATTTGTCAATGTGGCATTATTTTTTAGCACACTGCATACTCTCTGATCAACAGAAAAAATTGTCAAACAACATTTAATGAGTATGTTTAGTTTTATTTACCATTATCCAATACTTTGCAAATACTTTAAGATCATTTTTCGTAAGTGAAAGAGTTGACAACTCACACTGAATTTCGAATCCTTTATTTTTTTATATTAAACCTAACACGACGTGTCCGACGTTAAACAGATTAAAGTCGTTTTTATGAGTGAATTACATGAGATTGGTTTTGTGGAAAAAACTTTAAGCTCTGTAAACAGATTTAATGTGAACGAGAGTGGCAAATTTACCCTCGCGGGGGAGACGGCCGTATGCAAAGTTACGTCCCACCTATTCTTCTTAACACCAAAATACACTCTCTCAAAAGTCGTTTTAGCAGGATAAAACCTCCAGGAATCCCAGTGTTCACTTTAAAATGATCTGGCTAGAGAACGTTTCAATTTACGTCGTTTGAAATCCGACAGTGCGGTACCAATATTTTTTCTTCCCCAACAAAATATTTTTAGAAATCTATCAGTATTTATTTGGTAATTTTAATAGAAAAATAGAGAAATTGTAAGATTTTTAATCACAGTTAAGGAAGCTTCTGATGACAGTGATTAAACAGAGTAGTTCATTTCAGCATTTATTTCGCCACGTTATCTGAAATTTCTGAAGACCTAAAGGTGATATAAAATCATTTCCAATCTTTTTTTGCATACTTGTTTGTTTTAGTGTTTTACACTTTTTATTTAGTCTTTTAGGATACTATATTAATTTCATTTTATAAAAAGCCATGTGAATGATAAAGGAGACTCCTTTGGCTTTCGTGGATATTTCTTTGACTCTATTCGAGCTGATTTAGTGATGGCCAGATTTCTTCTCAAACTTTCTGTATTCTAAGGGTACCCTTCTCTAAATCAAATCTGTTCCTAGCTTTTCTGCAATTTGATTTAGAAGGTCTGGATTTTCCTGTGACTTTACTTAGTAAAAAGCCATTAGCCCTTCTTAAAATATTTTGGGACCTTCAATTACATTTTCTCTTTGAAGTTACTAATTCCATTGGAAACAATTTAGAAGATGACAAGATCTCGTCATGAATTTTATATATTTTAGGACACTAGAACACCTTTCTCTAAATCAAATATGTTCATAGCTTTCCAGCAATTTTAGATTCATTTCTTGTCCTCGCTTACAAGTGTTTTGGGTTTCTCGTTGTAAAAACTCACGTAGATTCTCATTCTTTTTAAATATTTTCGCACTTTCCTATACATTTTATTTTCTTTATATCTCTTCGCTTATTTTCTATATTCTAAGGAGACCTTCCCTAAATCAAACTCCTTCCTAGCCTTTCAACAATTGCAGATTTGTTATTTGCGTTATTCATACAACTTTTCTGAATTTTCCAGTGATCTGACTTTATGAAAACCTCTTGTAGATGATCACTGGATCTATTTAAAATATTCCGGCATTCAAGAATACATTTTTGCTTTCTTGAGACTTAATGTTTTATTGGAGATGATTTAGAGGATGACCAGACCTCTTTGCAAACTTTTCGTATTCTAGGGATACATTTCTCTAAACCAAATCCCCTCATAGCCTTTCAGTAATTACATATTTTTTTCTTGTGGTATCCTTAAAAGTTTTCTGAATTTTCCAGTGATCTTACTTTATGAAAACCTACGTAGATGCTCACTGGATCCTTTTAAAATATTCTGGCATTCAAGAATACATTTTTGCTTTCTTGAGACTTAATGTTTCATTGGAGATAATTTAGAGGATGACCAGACTTCTTTGCAAACTTTTCGTATTCTAGGGATACATTTCTTTAAACCTAATCCCCTCATAGTCTTTCAGCAATTACATATTTTTTCTTATGTTATCTTTACACATTTTCTGGATTTTCCCGTGATCTTACTTTACGAAAATGATCACAGGATCGCTTTAAAATATTCTGACATTCTAAAATACATTTTTACTATCTTGAGACTTACTGTTTCATTTGAGATGATTTAGAGGATGACCAGATCTCTTTGCAAACTTTTCATATTCCAGAGATGCTTCTCTTTAAACCAAATCCCCTCATAGTCTTTCAGCAATTACATATTTTTTGCTTATGTTATCTTTACACATTTTCTGGACACATTTTCTGGATGTTCCCGTGATTTTACTTCATGAAAAACCTACGAAAATGCTCACAGGATAATTTTAAAATATTCTGGCACTCTAGAATACATTTTTGCTCTCTTGGGACTGATTTCATTGGAGATGATTTAGAGAATGACAAGATCTTTTCGCGAACTTTCTACTTTTTAGGGACACCTTATTCTAAACCAAACTACTTCATAACTTTTCGCATTACAGATTTCTTTCTTGTGTTATCCTTACAAGTTATCTGGATTTTTCGAATATCCGGTTACCTTAGGCTTTTACTTCTTGGGCTATCATTTCTTATACGTCTTCATTAAGACGAAATAATAAGAGATTATAACAGTCTAAGTTCTTCTATTCTATTTCAAAATTTTAACGTTGAACAATGGTTATAATGATCCGCTTCTGGTTAAAGAGTTTATCCTTGTTTTCTCTTTCGGTTCCCGTGCTACAGTTCCCCGTTTTATTGACGAAAGAATTTTAATTTGACAGATTGTCATCTTACCTTTCTCGTTATACGGTAAAGTTTGTAATGTATAATAAAATGGAATACTGGCGAAATGCAAATTAATTAAAGGTAATAAAGTCCTCCCAACTTGGGTTTATTGGCTTTCTTAATACAAAATGTTCTTCCTTTAAAATTCGTCAGCTTTGTGCGATAGAAGTGCAGTTTCGGGATTAAACTTGAGTTTGGCCGTTTTAAGGGCTATCTGATTATATCTGGATTGTCGAAGGAAAGGGGAGTTATATTACCCATATTGTAGGATCTATTAAGAGTTTTTAATTCGTTTAATAACATAATTTCATCTCACACATATAACGTCATATGAAATAAAACGTTCTAATTGTAAAATAATTATTGTGTAAGATCCAAGTGGTTTCCATCGCGATCTGTAACCAGAAATTCTCTCAATTATATTTCATTTTCAATCTCATTTCTCCGGAGCTCAGCTTCGAGATAAGTTGGGAATTGTATTTATTTGGAAAAATAATGCGGACGAGCTCGAAACGGAGGGTATTTGAATAAAAGCTTTTATTTTCGTCAAGAGATTTTAAAATAATGACTTATGAGAACCCGAGAAGTTGCTCAAAATAAATTAGCCACTTTTTATGGAAATATGAGAAGGGAGCCGAAACTAAGGACGCTAATTTGTCTACGCTCAATTATATTTCTAAATTCGCGCTGCATTTTTCAATCTAGATAATTAAAAAGTAATTGTGTCGTTTTTCTTTAGTGCCCAACCAAGAAAATCATTTTTCTTTTGTACCGAGTTTATATTCAAACTCGACATTTGCACAATACAAGCAATTTCAAAATTGTAATCGAGAAAATTGCTTAATGATATCCTTATCTACTGCCACAAGCAAGAATGTAACATATAATGACACCTGACAACGACAAATAAATGACAAGGTTTTTATTTTAATAACTGAAGAACAGTGCTTTAGAGCACGTGAAAGAATTCGAGTACTACTAAGCGATATAAAACGCCACTTCAAAATTATTTTAGAAGATTTTCAAACGGCATTTCAACATTTATTAAGTACATATCTTAAAACTCTTTGGAAATGTATTGAAGCAAGACACAGAAATTATTGAAATAAGTGCTTTATCTAGCTAGATGTTTATTTTTTTATTGTAAACAAGATGGTTTTTAATCTTCTATTCAATTTTTTACGTACAAAGAAATGTGTACAAGTAATTTACAGTAATTGGAAGTGCTTGAAAACAATTTCAGAAAAACTTTTGCAAATATATATATACTTTGATAACAGTAGATACAGTACTTTTCTAAAATTTTCCAATCACTACACCAAGTAGTGAAAAAATGCTTTAAATCAATTGTTTCAAAGAGCTTAAAAATGATTTCAAAAAAATTTGAAATTACTTTCATAGACTTGGGTATACGTGAAGCATTTAGGAAACATA
The DNA here is from genome assembly GCA_951812935.1 of Hermaeophaga mercurialis. Classification (NCBI taxonomy): domain Eukaryota; kingdom Metazoa; phylum Arthropoda; class Insecta; order Coleoptera; family Chrysomelidae; genus Hermaeophaga; species Hermaeophaga mercurialis. Next base: position 9,633,138 of record OX638363.1, on the reverse strand, counting down.
TTAAAACTTTAAAGAAATGCTTGAAATAACCAGCAAAACATTCTAAGTTCTTATATATAATAAATAAAGTTATCGCTAAAAGTGCTTTACCGAATTCTAAATGTTAATGATCATTACAGTGTTATCAATTTTTAAGCACATTAATGCTTTATCATAATTAGATACATTATTTTTATATAAAAAAAACAGTTTAAAGTAATTTTAATTGCTTAAAAATTATTTTAGAATAATTTCGAATGGTTTTGAAAAACTTATAGAACTTAAAGTAGTTCGTAAATATATTAAAACCTCAAAGAATGGTTGAAATAACGAGTACTATATCTTTTTGAAACAGAGTGCTTGAAGCGAATTAGAAAAAGTGTTTTATCTAGCTAAATGTTTCGCTTTTCTATTTTTAATGCAAAAGAGGTAGTTCTTAATTTACTAAGACCCGGTTACATTTATACAATTTTACAAGTAGCAAATAGTACTTTTTTACAACTAAAATTAGTTCCAGAAAAACTTTTGCAAATATATTTATATGCTTTATCAACACTAGAAACAACACTTTTTTAAAAATTTTCAAGCACTAAACCGTGTGAGAAAGTACTTTAAGTAAATTAATTCAATATTTGACATAATTTTCATAGATTAATATATGTATACTTAAAGCGCTTCGGAAATGTATTAAAACTTTAAAGAAATGCTTGAAATAAGAAGCACTGTATTTCTATTTCTTATAATGTTTGAAGTAACGTAGTGCGTTATCAAATTCTAGATGTTCAAGTTGTTTTTTTCTGTCTTTGAGATATATATGACGGTTTTTGTTCTACTAAGACACATATTTGGTTCCTTTATATAATTTTCCAAGTACCAAGCATTGTGTATAAGTGCTTTACATGAACTGAAAGTGCTTGAAAATAATTTAAAGAAAGCTTGCAAATATATCCTACATATATGGTTTGACAATATAGTACTTTTATAAAAAAATGTCAAGCAATAAACCGTGTAAAAAGTATTTTAAATAATAATTCGAAGTGCTTGAAAATTATTTTAAAAGAATTTTCAATAGGTTTCATATACTTGAAATATTTCCAAAATGTATTGAAACTTTAAAGGCATACTTGAAAGAAAAATCGTTGTATTTTTGTTTCTTATAATAATTGATATAAAGTGCTTGAAGTAATTCCCACAAGTGCTTTGTTGAATTTTAGATGTTCTTAATGTTTTTCTCTATTTGACACACCGCTACCACATTATGCTTCCAGTACTAGACTAAATTGTTTTATACAATTTTCCAAGTACAAAACATTGGGTATTACTTGGAAAATCTAGCTCTGAATTTCTAAAAATGTGTGAGATGCGCGAACAAAGAGGGTAGTATACGCTTGGGTAAATTGTATAGTCAGTAAGATGCAATAGAATTGGCCATTGCAGTTAATTATACTTGTTTCTCGGACTGGCCTGATCCTTTTTGCAGAGCAAGATTTGCCAAGTAATACAAGCGCTTTACAATAATTCAAATTGGCAAATAGAAATGCTTTGTCAATATTACATATAGTACTTTTATAGAATTTTCCAAGCACTAAACCGTGTGAAAAGGTGTTTTAAATAAATTCTTTGAAAAGCTTTGAAAAGGATTTTAAAAAAGAAATTAGAATAGCTTTCGTATACTTAAAACATTTCGGAAATGTATTGAAACTTCAAAGAAATGCTTCAATTTCTTATAATAATTGAAGCAAAGTGCTTTATCGAATTTTAGTTGGTAATGTTGTTTTTTTTCTCTTTTTGAATATCACGTATTGTGTATAAACTATAATTTTCCAAGCAATATGTAGAAATCTTTTTCAACACAAACGGAAGTTGAAGCACTTGAGAATATATTGAAAATCTAAATAAATGCTTGGAATTACAAACACCACATCCTCGTTTTTAGTATTTGAAGCGCTAAAAGCAATTTGTAATAGTGTTTTGAAGGTCTCACTATATTTATAATATTTTTTTCCAACTATTTTGGTTTTAAAGCTACATATCTGACAATCCCAAGGTGCTTGTCTTAGATTAAATCCAGTTTAGAATGAACTCATTATTCTTTCAATAAAAACTCATTTCCCTGTTCCTATTTTTACCTATTTCTATAAATACGAACATTAAGTGTCTAGCGATTCTAAAAAAATGAAAACATTTCGACTATTCGTGGGTGACTGAATGAGGGGAGACTTTTGATCCCGACTAGCGACTACGGAAGTCGTATTGGCAGTTGCATGTGTTGAAAATGTTGGGGAAAAAAAGGGTGATGCTGCCCTTAAAAGGTCAACACGAATGTTGGATACGTTTTCGCGGTTTGTTGCGATTGCACTCTGTACGAATTGTTGGTAACGACGCGAATGGGTTTTGTTGGGGTTGTTAGAGACATATGTCATTAAAAAGAATGAAAATGTTCTTAAAATGGTTTTAGAACGTGTAATGTGGATAGTTCTAGATTCATAATTAACAGCATAAGTAATAATAATGATTCTGTTAACAAAAATACGGATATATGTATGTGCAAAAGTAAAAAATATCGGGGTTCTGCAATAAATTTTAAAGATGATTAAATTAATTAAAAATTATACGTTTATTTAATAATTTTTTGAAATATTTTATAGTTTCCATTTTAGTCTGTAATCGAAGATTTACATAAAAGTATTAATTGTTGATTACATTCATTTCTTTATTAATTTTTTAATTTATGTATATTTATTATATTTGTCACTATTAGTCCTTATTGTAGAGCACTGAAGAAGAAAATAAAAATTTTTCGAATCGTCGGTAAAAATTTCTTCAAACGATTAAAAATATTTTAAATGAATTATTTTGTTATTTCTTTTATGAAGTCAATACAAGTGAACTTTTTCCAAAATCAATTTTATTTTAAATAAAACAATGAAACTCAATTCAAATATTATCAAATAAATTGTAAATTACAAAAATGTCAATTGTTATTCGTAAACACTTACATTTTTAAACCTATTTCAAATATACAGGGTGATCAACTTATACTAAAACTTTATATGAATATTATAGCGAGGGTCAAGCTGCACATTTTAGAATTATTTTGCATTCGCATTTTATTAAACTGGATTAAATTCACAACATTTGAATATTTCGACTACATTAGATTGAGAAAATAACGTCCTAGATTTTTGAAAAAATAAAATAAAATAAAAAGTCAGAGCGATTAGCAATAGATTCTCAAAATATGTATTTCTGGTTGATTGTATACGGGGTGATTCATAAAGTTGGCGCAGCATGAAACCGTCTCCTCCAATATTCAAAAATCCAGGCCCGGATTTAAAAATCAATCGGGACGAATTTCTATAATTTCTTTTTGATGCTTTGATTTCAAACCATGTCCTAAGGTAAATGTCTACAAAAAATTGAACCAATTTCAAGCAACTGTTTAAAAATACAACCAGAAGAAGTTTTGATCCAAGAAATTAAATTCAAACCCCACTGGATTAACTCACCCCGTAGTTGAAATCATTAAAATTCGTATTTTAAAATTTCTTTGTGTTAATATAAATCGTATACGTAAAGTATTACTTTTCAACACTTGTGCGGTATAGTAAATCATTAGTTTTAAGCGACAGTTCATATATTTACTGGATAAAGATACAAAAATAAAAACCACTTACTGTTTAATCTCCTCAATATTCAAAAAAAATCACTTTTAAAAATCCGGATTTCGAAATCCCGTTATTTTTAGATACTTTGAAATAGCGCGTATCGTCGAGGCCGTGATGTTTTGCGTCCGGCGGTTGGAAAACCACGAAAACCACGTGTTCCACCCTCGATAAGAGGCGAACGCGTTGTGAGGGGTGGCGAAATGGGATAATAATAGCGGGGGTGGGGCGTACGTGCACGTGGGGGGTGGCGTTTCACAGGTGAACCACGCGGCTCCAAATGAGAACGGAAAAGAGACCGTTTTTCATCATTGAAAAATTTGTTTAAATTTAAAATACTTTTTTTGTGTGTTTAGTATTAAATCTGGTTGTTAAATCAAAGATAAACAATAAACATATACATGCTGATTGAAGTAAATATCATGACATGATACAGAATTGTGTAATTACTTCAATGAATGAAAAAACTGTTTTTATTACAAAGTATTTGTCTGTTTGTTGAAAGGGGTGCAAAAAAAACAGAATCTGTTTTATTCAGTACCGACGTTTCGGTCTTTATAAGGTTCCCCAAATACCTTTCACCTCTTAAAGTATTTTTTTTTTTCAGTTTTTAAAAGTGAGGTCCTGCGTTTAAGTCATTTTGTTTGTGCACTAAGGTCTAAAAGACTTAATGCGAATATGTTAGGGTGACAATTTAAATGTTGTATGTATTTATTGAAGAGTTAAATTAAATGTTTCTATCCTTATTTGTGGAATTTATCCATAATAAATATAAAAGATAAATTATACTTAATCTTGTATTTCCACAGTGTTCCAAAGTTTTTTTAATAGATTTTCTGTGACTTAAGTTTCGCTAATCGCATTGTCAAACAGTGACAGAAGATTAACAGATTTCTTAGATGAAGATGAATATTCAAACCAAATAATTATCAAGTAATATATTATTATGGGGAAGTTAAATTTAATTAGAGATATGTTTTTATAAGTATGCCCGGTATGAATTTAATAAGTATTATGTGAGATTCAATTGACTACTTATCTCAGGATGAGTTCATATAAAAATATGGTTTAAACAATATAATTCATAATAAAATTATTTACATTTATTTTTAAACAAAGGAAAAGTAAATATAGAAAATTGAAATCATCAACAGTTACCACTTTCTAGTTTTTTGTGCTGTAAGTAAATGTCCAATTCTTCTCACTTTCTATGTGTCAATTCAAAATGACTGTCATCTTTTAGCCGTTGACCCAAATAGAGTTTATCAAAACTTCATTGTCCAAATAATCCAAAAAATGTCAAATTTCACCTTCTTATAGGAATCCATCCACAACAGACAACACTATTGTATTTTTCTTATAATTTTCTTTTTTTTAGGTTAAACACTTTATGGTTATATTTGCAAAATTGTCTTTATAACAATAAACAATGCTCGCTGATGCTTTGAGTTGTTTACTATCAGGTAATTTGAGGTTAAGTAATAATTTCAAATTTCTTAATAATAAGGTTGTTTTCTCTTTCAGGTCACAAACAGAAGAGAGGTCCGTCTAATTCCGACAGAGCTTAAATAGTTTTCCGATATCATAGCATTCTTTATGTTTAATTTTTTTTTAGCTTTGATACTTAATTATTTAAATTTTAATGAACTATTGATTACAAATTACAATATAAATTTTCACTCATTTTTGATTGTTTATAAATAATTACCTATATATAATTAAAATATGATGTTTTTACTTGAATCTTGGCTTTATAATTTTTCTTTCTACATTAAAATTTAGTTTATTATTTAGATATAACCAAGCCTAATTTTTTTACAATTCGTTACTTTAATTTTGTAATAATTGAAAAATTTTAAATTCTTACATAATTCTAAGTAATGACCAAAGTTTAATTAACAATTTCTCTTAAATTTATAGAATTTTGATTAATTTAAGTATTATAAATTTTACATAAAAATCATTGAGAATGTTCTTATATTGTTTTAACCAATTTTATTTGATTCATGTCTTTGTACCTATCAATGTTTGTTTAATCCTTAATTAAATTATTTGATTTCTTCTTTTAGACTGTTACAATATATACAGTAGAATTTCTTGTTATAGAATTTTTTAAGTAACAATATTCTTCTTTTATTAAAAGAAATTGGTAAATATTATACAATTAGTTTAAAAAATAATCTATATACTGACGACATTTTAGATATTTCTTGATTTCAAATTTCTCCAAAAAAGTTCTTCTTTTTGTCACTTATATCAAGTGCCTCTAGTGTTGTTTAATTAAAAATATTATTAAAATATATTTAATAAATGTGCAGTTTTGTAAAGTGAAAAATACTAAACACTAAATATCAAAATAATAAACCAAAGCTAAATAAATTTCTTTTGTTTAATCCGTTAACATGGTTACTTTTTGTACTAGTAATAAAATGAATACTTTTTTGTACTAATAATAAAATGAAAAACACTTATTTGTACTAGTACAATAAAGTCTATTTCTACAAACCATTTCACGTGATATAATGTACCGTATTATACGCTTAAAGAAAAATTTACTACCGCGATCGGTAAGTGACTCAGAGGTGCTCGACTTTCTACTGATCAACGATCAAGCGATGACCGTAGTGAAAATTAGTAACAGGAACAGTACTTAAATTTATTTTATACATTTATAAAATTGTGTTAATAGTATATCGAAATATAGGGAAAATACTTAGTACTACCCTGCATAGTATGTCGATTAAATTTGTCATATACCATTGTTTTAAAACGGCGGAAAATATATTTAGTTGTCATTAGTAGAACGGTCCTCTCGGTTGCGTAGAGAGCCACTAAAAGAAGAAAATTGCTCAAACAGTTACTGATGATATATTTTTCAATAGAATTCCAGAGGATGTCACAAACCATTCCAAAATGCAAATTATTCTGGTATAATATTTTTCATCTCATTTTCCTAAAATATGTCTTATCCACAGCCACAGCTTCTGGAAGCAGCCAAAACACTGTTCCAAGTGCATGAAAGCAGCAACGAGCATCTCAATAAAGACTCCGAAAGGCTGGAAAAAAGGTGGATACAAGGTAATATCACAAATTAGCAGAAAGATTTAATTTCATAAAGCGAAGTTTGACATATTTTTTGACAAGACAAAATTTTTATAAAAATTTTATAATAATTTTTGTAACTGTGCCTTAAAATATTTTAGATTCTTCTTTGTGAAATGTAATGTTATTAACAGCATTATGGAAATCTCTAAAATAAAAATTCCAGGATTTATAGGAAATATTGGTAGATTATAATTAAATTATCAGTCGCAGCACAGCCACGGGCAGTATTTTATACATATTAGTATTTCTGTTAATTTGTGATATTCCTATGTATCCGCCATTTTTCCAGCCTCTCGGAGTCATAAAAGTACTTATTGGGCTACTTGTAGCTGCCTTTATGGCACTTGTAATTATCACAGTGATTTGGCTGCTTTCAGAAGCAGAGGCTTTGAATGAGGCAAAAATATTAACAAAATTAATTGAAGAAATATAATTTAATAATTATTTGATTTGTGGAATGCTTTATGATGGACTCAGGAGCACTGTTGAAAAATATATCGTCAGTTACTGCTTGAGCAATTCTCTTCTTTTGGTGGCTCTCTATGTAACCGACAGGACCGATCTACTAATAATAATGAATATATCAGAAACTTATGCTGCAGTTATATTTTTGAAATCAGAACACCAAGGAACATTATCCGTTCCAATAATTCAAGGAAAAGGCAGAGTCAGTCCTTGAAAAGTTTTAAATATGCCATGCAAAGAGTTACTAGAAACAACCATAGGAGGAGCTACATTAGCGAAATCGATATTAAGTTATTTTGAGTTTGATCTTCCTCAATTCAATTGGACACATTATACTACAACATTATATTATTTTTCGTTTTAAATAGAATGCCAGAAATTCACCATATTTCAAATATAGATTTTTGGTTTTATATACCCACTGAATTAAATCCAGCAGATTTTCCATCTCGAGGATGTCCAATATATAAAGCTATTATTTCGAATTGGCTTCCCATAAAACATTGCTGAATCTCAGTCCTCCGCTTATGATACTGTCCATTGCTCTTCGTAGAGGTGATTCATTTTTGGCCCTAATCCCTTCCATTGTCAGAGCAGTTCACCCAATGGATCCTTTCACGTACCTTCTACAATGTTTTCTTCAGTTCTATCACAAGTATTATATTGTCTTTGTAATATTTTATCAAAATGTTAGAAGTATTAAAAAATGTATCTAGACTAAAGTTGACTTTTATTTATTCTTTATGAAATAAAAGCATTTTTTAAAGTATAAAAAGATTTAACTTAACAAATAATTCTTTACTTTTAACTTAGCTAGCATAAAAGTTAATTTATTTCAAATGAAAACTGGATAGATTTAATTCTCAAATTGAATATATTATCACATAAGAAGACAGTATATATATATATGTATATATATATATATATATATATATATATATATATATATATATACCTACTGTCGACACATTAGGGCCGCTTTTTTTCCTTAAAGCGGAACATTCAGTCCATTTGAGACCATTGAGTCCATGGACTCAAAGGTCTTTCTTGAAAAATGTCTTTTAAGCAACACATTGGGTCCAGTGCTGAGTTTTGATTGGTTGGGAGGCGGATATTAGGAGGGACATTAAATGATATTTTTTCTACACATTAAGTCCACAAAACGCTACGTTGCCAAATTTACATAAATAAATAGTTCAATAAACCAATGCTATTTATCAAAACATATTTTACATACTTCACAAATAGCTTTTATCTATTTTTTTTTTCTCGATGAATACTAAATTTTTAAGCATCACTTTAGTATAAAAAAATAGTTTTCTGTTTGGCTTCATCAAAAACTGATCTTTAAGCGGTAACCCATAACTACTATTTTCTCGCAAAACCAATAACGTTAGCCTTTCTCCATATAAATTTAAATATATAAGATATAAGTATAAGAATAAGTGATAATAAGAACAAATGTATAACTGGAAACAGTATTGAAAAATTAAGTTCTGTACTCATACAAGACTTACATATATTTTAGTTTAAAGGTACCCCCGCTACCATAAAGGGTATGTAAAATGTTTACATACAAGTCAATTTGATAAAAAAATGACAAATTTTAGGAAAATGTCAAAAATGACATTTACGTCTAAAGTACCATAAAGCGTATGTAAAATGTTTACATACAAGTTAATTTCATAAAAAAATGACAAATTTTAGGAAAAAAGTCAAAAATGACGGTTACGTCTAAAGTACCATAAAGGGTATGTAAAATGTTTACATACAAGTCAATTTGATAAAAAAATGACAAATTTTAGGAAAATGTCAAAAATGACATTTACGTCTAAAGTACCATAAAGCGTATGTAAAATGTTTACATACAAGTTAATTTCATAAAAAAATGACAAATTTTAGGAAAATGTCAAAAATGACATTTACGTCTAAAGTACCATAAAGGGTATGTAAAATGTTTACATACAAGTCAATTTGATAAAAAAATGACAAATTTTAGGAAAATGTCAAAAATGACATTTACGTCTAAAGTACCATAAAGCGTATGTAAAATGTTTACATACAAGTTAATTTCATAAAAAAATGACAAATTTTAGGAAAATGTCAAAAATGACATTTACGTCTAAAGTACCATAAAGCGTATGTAAAATGTTTACATACAAGTTAATTTCATAAAAAAATGACAAATTTTAGGAAAAAAGTCAAAAATGACGGTTACGTCTAAAGTACCATAAAGGGTATGTAAAATGTTTACATACAAGTCAATTTGATAAAAAAATGACAAATTTAAAAAAAAAAGTCAAAAATGACATTTACGTCTAAAGTACCATAAAGGGTATGTAAAATGTTTACATACAAGTCAATTTGATAAAAAAATGACAAATTTTAGGAAAATGTCAAAAATGACATTTACGTCTAAAGTACCATAAAGCGTATGTAAAATGTTTACATACAAGTTAATTTCATAAAAAAATGACAAATTTTAGGAAAAAAGTCAAAAATGACGGTTACGTCTAAAGTACCATAAAGGGTATGTAAAATGTTTACATACAAGTCAATTTGATAAAAAAATGACAAATTTAAAAAAAAAAGTCAAAAATGACATTTACGTCTAAAGTACCATAAAGGGTATGTAAAATGTTTACATACAAGTCAATTTGATAAAAAAATGACAAATTTTAGGAAAATGTCAAAAATGACATTTACGTCTAAAGTACCATAAAGCGTATGTAAAATGTTTACATACAAGTTAATTTCATAAAAAAATGACAAATTTTAGGAAAAAAGTCAAAAATGACGGTTACGTCTAAAGTACCATAAAGGGTATGTAAAATGTTTACATACAAGTCAATTTGATAAAAAAATGACAAATTTAAAAAAAAAAGTCAAAAATGACATTTACGTCTAAAGTACCATAAAGGGTATGTAAAATGTTTACATACAAGTCAATTTGATAAAAAAATGACAAATTTTAGGAAAATGTCAAAAATGACATTTACGTCTAAAGTACCATAAAGCGTATGTAAAATGTTTACATACAAGTTAATTTCATAAAAAAATGACAAATTTTAGGAAAAAAGTCAAAAATGACGGTTACGTCTAAAGTACCATAAAGGGTATGTAAAATGTTTACATACAAGTCAATCTGATAAAAAAATGACAAATTTTAGGAAAAAGGTCAAAAATGACATTTACGTCTAAAGTACCATAAAGCGTATGTAAAATGTTTACATACAAGTTAATTTCATAAAAAAATGACAAATTTTAGGAAAATGTCAAAAATGACATTTACGTCTAAAGTACCATAAAGGGTATGTAAAATGTTTACATACAAGTCAATCTGATAAAAAAATGACAAATTTTAGGAAAAAGGTCAAAAATGACATTTACGTCTAAAGTACCATAAAAGGCATGTAAAATGTTTACATACAATTCAATTTCATAAAAAAATTACTAATTTTAGGAAATACGTCAAAAATGACATTTACGTCTAAAGTACCATAAAGGGTATGTAAAATGTTTACATACAAGTTAATTTCATAAAAAAATGACAAATTTTAGGAAAAAAGTCAAAAATGACGGTTACGTCTAAAGTACCATAAAGGGTATGTAAAATGTTTACATACAAGTCAATTTGATAAAAAAAATGACAAATTTAAAAAAAAAAGTCAAAAATGACATTTACGTCTAAAGTACCATAAAGGGTATGTAAAATGTGTTTATACAAGTCAATTTCATAAAAATATGACAAATTTTAAGAAAAATGTCAAAAATTACGGTTACGTCTAAAGTACCATAAAGGGTATGTAAAATGTTTACATACAAGTCAATTTGATAAAAAAATGACAAATTTAAAAAAAAAAGTCAAAAATGACATTTACGTCTAAAGTACCATAAAGGGTATGTAAAATGCTTACATACAAGTTAATTTCATAAAAAAATGACAAATTTTAGGAAAAAAGTCAAAAATGACGGTTACGTCTAAAGTACCATAAAGGGTATGTAAAATGTTTACATACAAGTTAATTTCATAAAAAAATGACAAATTTTAGGAAAAAAGTCAAAAATGACGGTTACGTCTAAAGTACCATAAAGGGTATGTAAAATGTTTACATACAAGTTAATTTCATAAAAAAATGACAAATTTTAGGAAAAAAGTCAAAAATGACGGTTACGTCTAAAGTACCATAAAGGGTATGTAAAATGTTTACATACAAGTTAATTTCATAAAAAAATGACAAATTTTAGGAAAAAAGTCAAAAATGACGGTTACGTCTAAAGTACCATAAAGGGTATGTAAAATGTTTACATTTAAGTCAATTTGATAAAAAAATGACAAATTTTAGGAAAAATGTCAAAAATGACATTTACGTCTAAAGTACCATAAAGGGTATGTAAAATGTTTACATACAAGTCAATCTGATAAAAAAATGACAAATTTTAGGAAAAAAGTCAAAAATGACGGTTACGTCTAAAGTACAATGAAGGGTATGTAAAATGTTTACATACAAGTCAATCTGATAAAAAAATGACAAATTTTAGGAAAAATGTCAAAAATGACGGTTACGTCTAAAGTACAATGAAGGGTATGTAAAATGTTTACATACAAGTCAATCTGATAAAAAAATGACAAATTTTAGGAAAAAAGTCAAAAATGACGGTTACGTCTAAAGTACCATAAAGGGTATGTAAAATGTTTACATACAATTTAATTTCATAAAAAAATGACAAATTTTAGGAAAAATGTCAAAAATGACGGTTACGTCTAAAGTACAATGAAGGGTATGTAAAATGTTTACATACAAGTCAATCTGATAAAAAAATGACAAATTTTAGGAAAAATGTCAAAAGTGACGGTTACGTCTAAAGTACCATAAAGGGTATGTAAAATGTTTACATACAAGTTAATTTCATAAAAAAATGACAAATTTTAGGAAAAAAGTCAAAAATGACGGTTACGTCTAAAGTACCATAAAGGGTATGTAAAATGTTTACATATAAGTCAATTTGATAAAAAAATGACAAATTTTAGGAAAAATGTTAAAAATGACATTTACGTCTAAAGTACCATAAAGGGTATGTAAAATGTTTACATACAAGTCAATCTGATAAAAAAATGACAAATTTTAGGAAAAAGGTCAAAAATGACATTTACGTCTAAAGTACCATAAAAGGCATGTAAAATGTTTACATACAATTCAATTTCATAAAAAAATTACGAATTTTAGGAAATACGTCAAAAATGACATTTACGTCTAAAGTACCATAAAGGGTATGTAAAATGTTTACATACAAGTTAATTTCATAAAAAAATGACAAATTTTAGGAAAAAAGTCAAAAATGACATTTACGTCTAAAGTACCATAAAGGGTATGTAAAATGTTTACATACAATTCAATTTCATAAAAAAATTACGAATTTTAGGAAAAACGTCAAATATGACGGTTACGTCTAAAGTACAATGAAGGGTATGTAAAATGTTTACATACAAGTCAATCTGATAAAAAAATGACAAATTTTAGGAAAAATGTCAAAAGTGACGGTTACGTCTAAAGTACCATAAAGGGTATGTAAAATGTTTACATACAAGTTAATTTCATAAAAAAATGACAAATTTTAGGAAAAAAGTCAAAAATGACGGTTACGTCTAAAGTACCATAAAGGGTATGTAAAATGTTTACATATAAGTCAATTTGATAAAAAAATGACAAATTTTAGGAAAAATGTTAAAAATGACATTTACGTCTAAAGTACCATAAAGGGTATGTAAAATGTTTACATACAAGTCAATCTGATAAAAAAATGACAAATTTTAGGAAAAAGGTCAAAAATGACATTTACGTCTAAAGTACCATAAAAGGCATGTAAAATGTTTACATACAATTCAATTTCATAAAAAAATTACGAATTTTAGGAAATACGTCAAAAATGACATTTACGTCTAAAGTACCATAAAGGGTATGTAAAATGTTTACATACAAGTTAATTTCATAAAAAAATGACAAATTTTAGGAAAAAAGTCAAAAATGACATTTACGTCTAAAGTACCATAAAGGGTATGTAAAATGTTTACATACAATTCAATTTCATAAAAAAATTACGAATTTTAGGAAAAACGTCAAATATGACGGTTACGTCTAAAGTACCATAAAGGGTATTTAAAATGTGTTTATACAAGTCAATTTCATAAAAATATGACAAATTTTAAGAAAAATGTCAAAAATTACGGTTACGTCTAAAGTACCATAAAGGGTATGTAAAATGTTTACATACAAGTCAATTTGATAAAAAAATGACAAATTTAAAAAAAAAAGTCAAAAATGACATTTACGTCTAAAGTACCATAAAGGGTATGTAAAATGCTTTCAAAAAAGTCAATTTCATAAAATAGTTCAAATTTTACGAATTTAGTAGTATATAAAAGATATAATGATTTATTTTTTGTATAATTGTTATTTGCAGTAAATGGATTTAGTTTAGATAATTTAATACGTAATGTAACCATTTTTATGTAAGAAACCACCATGTATAACAGTGAAAAAGATATCTTTATAGAAAACTGATCCTTAAGTATAAGACCATTAATAACTCTTTTCTTGTTTGCGGAAACAATAGACTCCCCCTTTCAAATATATATTTATTTTTATACCACAAGAACATATTAGGCACTGTCGGCAAACATAAAAAACGTATAAATATGTTTTGCTCCATTTTAGCGTTATTGGAGCCCTGATGCAATGCTTTTCTATAAAAAAATATATTATTTCGGTACAGTTTAGTGTTAAGTTGAAAGCCATTAAGGAAAGATTTAATAGTGTATGAAAAATCCCCAAAGTTAAGTAAGTTACCAGTTTTAATGATGATAAATCTGTTAATCAGTCTGTCGAAATAATTAAACTCCAGGTCCAGGTTTATATATATTATATTTAATTTTTTGTAGAGATGATATATTCCTTAGTTCAATTTACCGATGGAATTTTACATGTAGCTCCTAGTACAGAAGTAATCAATAAGGATGGCGATCAAGCTTCTGTGTATTGGAAGACCCATAGAACTTATTATTTGGCAAAAATTTTGCAAGAATACAAGAATAAAACTCTTTTGATAAGGAAAAAAAAGTAATATGAGAAAGGTAATTATGTTAAGCTTTTAGATTGAATAAAATCCAATATAAAATATTATACTTTCCCCCGTTGATCCAAATAAATATATATAACTGAAAAGTTGCTAAAAGCGCATGAGTTCAGAATTTTTTTCGTTATGTGTAAATATTAAAGTGAACTGAAAAATTTATTTTAGGAAGCTTGGAACTTTGCATTTTTTTCAAAATTTCGAATTATTTGAGATTGTAGCATTTTTTATAGATTATTTAAATTAATAAGTTGTTTATAACTTTTTTACAGTATTCATGGTACAACTATAATACAATATAGTCATTGGTAAAATAGACAGTAAATTTTATAATTTATAATAAATTTAAAATAACGATTTTTGGCACAAACATTAAAATAAAATGACAGCTTTGTGTTAATCGTGTATATAATTCTAATAATTAATAAAAAGGAATGCAAACAATAATTCAAATTATCTCAATATAAAATTTCAGATAGGTGGGAAACTAATGTTTACAAAAAAGTATATTGCCATAAATTTACAATTTAGTATCTTATCTGATGTGTTATATTTTAATAATTCCAACCACTAACCTTCACTTTCTAGCAATATCTCTATAAGACCTATTGGTAAGCTACAAATAAATTAAATTTAATGCTTTCTTTTATAAGTATATTGGCTAGTTACCAAAATATGTACACTTGAATTTGAGTGTGGTTTACGGTTTTGTTTTTAATTACACAACAAGAATATTTCTTGAGTTCTCGATTCTATTTGAAAAGTTATTTTCAAAAATACATCAGCCTTTCTAAAAACAAAAATTCAATAGTTTATATCGGAACTTTTCATGTGAATTTGCCTTGTATATGACGAAATTAAACATATCTACACACAAATAAATGATAATTAGTAAATTAACTTAATTTATTTTAGGTTTTCATAACGTAACTAGACAATTAACCATCATATGGTCAACTATTTTTATGTATTTTAATTCAAAAAAACGAATCTTCATGTTTAATAGCGCTATCTACATGACAACAGTTTAGTACTTGTAAGGATGGCGATTATTGACTTTTAATATAAAACAATTATTTATGATTTAATGAAATATATATTTCTTAAAAGGGTAAAATACTTTGTCGCTCTTACTACACAAATAGCTATTTTGATATACCTTTTGCTGTTTTTTATTATATTTTCTTATAATTCTTACATTTTTATGTAAGATTAGATAAGAGTTCTAAAATATGAAAATTCTAAATTATTTTTAAAAACTATAGTCACCTTTTAGGGAATGACTTAAAATTTGATTCTTAATATATTTTTTAGAAAACTAAAACTAAAAAAGGAATGTAAAGAATAAAAAAGATGATCAGTGTTTTGAAAACTACTCATGTTTGTCTTTAAAATAAATCAGGGCTCCATTTTAATTCGAATGTGTTCAATGCAATATAATGAGTAATAAGGAATGTACCAAAATAATTCGTGATTATATTAATTAATTTTAGATGAATTGGAAGATACAACGAAAAATGGAAAAAATACAAAAATGTTGTTAAACCTTAAAAATGAACCAAGTTTAAATACACAAAATTTGTTTGTGGGAGAAGACTCTAGTGCACCGATATCTGAAACTAAAAGTAGCGAACAACAGGCAGAGCAAAGTTTTAATACACAGCATTTATCTCTGAACGAAGAGACAAATGCACAGAAATATAAACGCCTAAGTACTGAAAAACGTACGGAGGCAATTTTTAATAGTGAGGATGTTTGTGTAGATGAAAAATTAAATGTAAAAATGTTAACGACTTCTTCTACAGCTGATAGGCTTAGTTCCTCTTCAGCAGATAGGATGATATGGGAGGAACTAGATTGTGATATTCCTTATAACGAAGTATTAGAATTCGAAAATTCTTGTTTTAATAAGGATAATGATTTTCAAAGACCAAAATCTCAAGATCCTAAAATTAACATTATATCAATTAAAACAATTCTACCCAAGTGTAATGATTCTAAAGTATACGAAAAAAAGCTACAATATTGTTTACATTGCAATAAATTAGTTACTAGATTTGGTCGTCACGTTACAACAGTCCACAAAGAAGAAGAAGAAGTAAAGACTATTATCTCTCTTGAAAAGAAAAGCTTGCAACGCAAAAAGCTTATTGATAAACTTCGATCAAAAGGAAATTATATATACAATCACCTCAATTCAGACTCTAGTATTGTAGCACGGCGTCCAGTTAACAAACAATGTCCTATGGAATACATGGACTGCCCTAATTGTTTTGTAAGAGTTTCAAAAATATCTCTAAGAAGACATGTTCGAAAATGTAATACAGGAACCCACCTTAATGGCAAAAGAACAACTCAGGCCGACAGCAAGAGAGTAACTTTTGACCTACATAAAAATGCCAATACTATTTTAAAGGAAGTGTTTCCTGTTTAAAAAAATGATTTAATAACACAAGTTTTACGTAAAGATCATTTGGCAATTTTGTACGGAAATAAATTAGTGGCTAAGTACAGCTCTGCTCACCATCACAAAATGATTAGGGCGAATTTAAGATACATCGGTAAATACCTAATAGAAATGAGAAAACTGTCGTCCAATATCATTGATTTTAAATCCTGTTTTTCACGAATTTATTACGATATATCTGTAAATGCCATTCGCAAGGTAGCCGGATTTAATGAAGAAAAAGGAGAATACCGCGCTCCCTACTCAGCTTCCGCTTTAGGTACAATATTGAAATTTTGTTGTGCTATTTTGCAATCGGAATATATAAAAACTGAAAATACTGAAAAAATACCACCAGTACAAAATTTTTTAAAACTTCTACAAACCGAACTAGGGACTGATATTAATAGAACCGTAGTAGAAAATCTCACTACACTGAGACGATCAAAAAAAGTTGTCTTGCCGACATCTTCAGATATGTCAAAATTAATAAATCATATACGTCTTAATAGAGAAGAGATAAAGAAGGAGCTTGATAAAAACTATTCTTTTGAAATATGGAAGAAATTGGCAACTTACACGTTGGTGGGAATCATGGTGTATAACGGTAGGAGACCCGGAGAGATAGAGATATTATTGGTATCTGATTTTAAAGAATCATCTCAGTCTTATGAAGAAAACTGCGAATTATTCTCTAATCCATCTACCAATAATTACACCAGATGTGTCTTAAGAGGGAAACTAGGCCGAAACGTCTCTATCGTATTGACTTCTCATGAGGTCAGTACTATTAAATTTATATTAGAATATAGAGGACTATCTGGTGTTAATTTTGATAACCCTTACGTGTTTGGGTTGCCGGGTAAGAAACCTTTCAAATTTTTAAATGCGGGATTACTATTAAAAAAAATAAAACAACAAATAAATGCTCAACATCCTGAAAGATTATTTGCAACAAATATACGAAAAAATTTAGCTACAAAAACTAGCAAACTCTCTCTAAACGCTGATGAAAAAGACCACGTTATTCAATTTATGGGACATTCTGAAAAGATTCATAAAAATATTTACCGACAACCTGACATGGAGAAAGACATTACGGTTATGCCATTAGTATTAGACTTCGCAACTGGAAATGAAAAGGACTTAACTATGACTAAAACTACCACTAAAAATAGTTCAAAAAAAGATGTATTAGAAGACAAAACAAATTTATGCGAATCCACAGGAAGAAACAAACAATTGAAAATGTCGGAGTTTAGTGGATCAGAATATAATCCAAACAGTGAATCATACGACGAAAGTGACGAAGTAATGGTGCCAAAAAGGAAGAAAAGATTAATAGGTAAATTTATTAGAACTAAATATAATTTCTTGATTTTTGTTTTAGTACATTTAATAAATACAATGTAATAAATTTTTATTAAAACATTACTTATTATTTCTCATCTGACAATTACATTAACAGCCTACTTTATTTTTAATTTCCACAATCTTTAAATGCTTTTTTTCATTATCTTATTCCAATTTCGGCTAACTCCATTCTTAAAGATCTAATAGAATGGCGTTAGCCAAAATTCGAATAAGAGAAAAAAAGCATTTAAAAAACGGTGGAAATTAAAGATAAGTATACTTATCTATCCATATTTACTATGAATAATTTCCATAAAGTAAGAGTTTAAACAATTACTTTATTTATTGTTATTTATTTTTATTAAGCTAGATATGATCATTATATGTTTTGCCTAGGCTGTGCAATATACTGGGCTTAAGAAATAATGTGAACCTTCTAATCCTAATTACCTAATATACAAAACGAATCTCATGAAAGAGGTCTGTTTGATTTAAGCGATTTCCATAAACTTTCATATTTTAGACCAATATTTCTTTAGTTCATTTATGTATAAATTTTTATAAAACACTCTCCATTTATAAGTAGTATTTGTCCTTAATACTTACTGTACTAGATATGTCTCTGGGATATATACCAAGAAGATCCTGGTCTACAAAAGAGAGAGTTGCAGCTCGAAGTCTATTTAAAAATAATATTGAAACTGGAAAGTCTCCCAGCTTTGAAATTTGCAAAAACATGTTAAAAAAATGCGATGCATTAACTTTGAGATCCCCTGCTCAAGTAAACGCTTGGATTAATTTTCAGATAAAACAAAAAATGTCCATCTCAAAAGGTTAGTACACTTACTTTTTTAATTTTAATATAGGTCTCTTAGTCGAAATTTTAAAGTAATGCTCTGACATGTATACATCTGTTATCATAAATGAGAAAGCGAATTTTATTTAATTTAAGCTAATCAACTCCAATATTGGTGGTTCAGTTATATTTACGATTATTTAGGCTGAAACCTCTTAACAGTTTAAGAGGATAGATAGAAAAAACATTCCCTTACGAATGTAATTTTTATAATTACATAATTAATCAGTTAACCACCTCAAATACTAAGTGATGAACGTAATAATTTTCAACTAAGATTAACACTTTGCTCGAGAGCTGCACTTCACTTTTAATTTTATTTAGTAGATGTACATTAATTTTAAAAATTTGTACCAATTTGTAACTGGTTTGTTAATTTTGTTTTGTTTGTTTTTGGCCTTTTATGTGTTTAAATTGAATTTAAAATAATTAAAACACTAATATTCTTATCTAAGGTGTTTAAATTTTAACGAAAATTTACAGTTTAACAATGAACTGTTTACTATTTTTTCTTTAATATATACCAGTATAAAGGTATAGTTCTAGATACTTGAAAGACACTGTTTAAGGTCTGCTCTATACCTAAGATTATATTCATAGCTTGCACTAATCCTTATAGCTACTACCTTTTTTATAATTTGTTTTTGCTTCAGTTTATAAATACATTTTAAAATCTAACACTAATCTTCATTCCCAGATAAGAAACGGAAGTCATGGACAACACCGGAAAAAAAAATTTGTAGACAAATATTCGGTGAAGACGTTAACAGAGGAGTATACCCAAGCATGACAAAAATTAGTGAGGCCATAAAAAAATATCCCGAATTACATGAGAGGACCACAGAAATGATTGTTTCGCATTTACAACATGCAATCAGAAAATCTATGTAATAATCATATACAATATGTCCCCCTAAGTTGGAATCATATGGAAAACTTTTTGATTATTAATTTTAGAAAAAACTTGCATATTTAAACGTAATTTTTATTTCTGAACAACTTTTTTTAGTAACATTTTTCGATATTGTCAAATTTAAAGGTACTTTACTCTTGAGTAAAACTCATATTTTTTGACAAACCTCGTATACCACTGAAAAAATTTGATATTTGATGACTGTATTCTAGGTTTTAGATAATGCAGAACTTTTTATGAAGAATAACTTTTTTTTCTAAAATTAGTAATAAAAAAGTTTTCCATATGATTCCAAACTTAGGGGGACATATTGTATATATATTTTGTAATTCCAAAAAATGTTAAAATCATTCAGAAGTAAATACATTCCTATTTTTTCTTTTTCATTTATTAAACATTACTCTAATTTTTTACTACCAATTTTGTATATTAAAAATATCTATGCAAAATACAATTTTTTATGTTTTATGTTATGTATATTATTTTTTAGTGTTTTATAACCCTGTTTAGAACCTTAGAACCTTGCTGGGGGGCCAATATTTATTTTGTTACTATTTTGTAAGTAATAAATCCATCATTTTTGTTATAAATGTATATTAACTTTTCTAAACACACAATAAAGTTAAATCGAAAACATAAAGTAAATATTATATCAAAATTCTTTATTGAATTAATTACCACATGTGATAAATTAGCTCTAAGAGTAGTTTCAAGTTAATACGATACATAATAATAAATATAAATTATATTTTAGTAGTTGTTAACGTTTTCCTAATTTTTGGTTATTTTGGTTTATAAAGTAAATATTCTAACAATTTTATATCCTAGATTTTTAAAGCTCTCATAGATTTAAATATGGCACCTGTAATAACCAATTACTGAAAAATCTATCAAAGTATTATAAAAAAGTTAATCAAGGATATTTGTTTAAAAATATTCTTATAAAGAATGTTAAAATATATTTAATGATTGTTCTAAATACGGCTCTGTAGTCACATTATCCAGTGATTTGTATTTATAAAAATACAAACTCAAGTCAATTTTTGGGACTTAATTGAGATAAGTATATTTTATTTTAATCGAAAAATTAACAAAAAACTCTCCGATACCATTTCGTTACCATCATTTTAGTAGTAAAATTGTTTGCGGAAAAATAAAAAGTAGATAAGTAGATTAAGTTTATCTGCTCTTACGGATTCTAAAAAGCATTTTAAAAAATTCGATCTAAAGAGCGTAGTTTTTCGGAAAGACGAATTTTAAAATTTTTATATAAGTCGATCCTGGTTTTTCGTTTTAGTAATACTTGGATAGATTTATCTGATAATGGTTATTACGCCAACCAAATATAAAAATATTATACACAGTTATTCGAAAATTATGAGCTCTAAAAGAAGTAGACTAAATTGAGAAAACGCCCTGTATCTCAGTTATAAAGGTTAGAAGAAGACCTAGTAAATATAGATTATTTAGAACCACCGAAATGACACCCATCTAGAGTTATAATTAGGCCCTTTCCCAATTAAACACCCCGTATTAGAAGTAAGCATAACAAGATGAAAAAGTGAGTACAATAGATAATGCGAGTTAAGATACATTCAAAATACTATGGAAAAAGAATAAGGACAATGAAATTTTTACACACGCTTTAATATAATTTGACGTAACTGTCATTTCTCACGATTTTCGAACAATTTGTCATTTTTTATCAAATTGACTTTTGTTCAAGCACATTACTTACGCTTTAATATAATTTGACGAGACTGTCATTTTAAACGATTTTCGTAAAATTTGTCATTTTTTATCAAATTGTCTTGTGTCTAAGCATATTATATAAGCCTTAATGTTCTTGTGACGTACCTGTCATTTTTGACGTACTTCGCATAATTTGTCAATTTTTTTTATAAAATTGTCTTGTACCTAAGCATATTACATATGCTTAGTCTAGTTTGGATGTAACTATCATTTTTGACGATTTTCGTACACTTTATCAATTTTTATGACGTAAATGTAATTTTTTCCGTTAGTCGCATACTTTGTCAAAAAAATTATCAAATTGACTTATACATAAGTACGGGTATATTACATACGCTTAATCTAGTTTTGAGGTAATTGCATTTTTTGAGGTTCTTCGCACAATTTGTCATTTTTTTCATCAAATAGATAATAAAAATTAACGAAAACAAATCTCAACACATAACATTTATCCTACGAAAAAGCTTATGTTCTCTTGTTACTATTAACAACATAGTGATACCCGTAACTTCTTGTATCAAATACCTGGGATTACACTTAGACTCTAAACTCAACTGAAGGGAACACCTAGCCAAGAAACGAAAGCAGATCAATCTAAAGTTCCGAGAATTATATTGGCTACTCGGAAGAAGATCGCCAGTTTCTCTACAAAATAAAATCTTAATATACTCGTATTAGGCAGTCATCATACCCATCTGGACCTACGGAATAGAATTATGGGGATGTGCCAGCAAATCTAGTATTGCTCTCATATATCGAGAACAATCTTGATCCATCAAAACCTCAGTATTCCAACAATACAAGTGACAGTACAAGAAAGAAGCCGAAACCATCACCTAAAGCTGGACAGCCATCCTAATCTACTACTACAGCCACTAACCCAAGAACCAAACAACAGAAGACTGAAACGAAGCTGGCCAATTGATCTCAAATCAAGTGCAAGAGACCTTCTCACTGGAGAAGTCTCATCAGGTCATTCCTAAGACCAACCTTTAGGTCTTATAGCCAACAGAATAGCTCATAGAAAATGTATTTCTGATTGCTGTTAATTGTACAATAAAAAAAATAATAGATTTGTACGTATGTATATTGCATACGCTCAATCTAGTTTTTACATAACTGTCATTTTTGACTTTTAAACTAAAGTAAAGATAAATATTTTTAAATTTTAAATCCACCCATACAAATCTTTGTTAAGCACAAATATAAAATATTTGAAAAAAAATTTTAACTGTGGCATATTCTTAAAATTGACGAATACAGTTAAATTATATTCACAAATTCACACGATAATCAATTTTTTTTAAAGTGGACTTCTTTGTATGTATAGGTCAGATCGAGACCTTCCAACAATTTTGTTGTAACGGCAACATCGTAAGTACTCAATGTGCAACTTGCATACTAAAATACGTTTATAACTCCGCCTATTGGAAATGGAGGGGGTTTTGGTCTCAAAAGTATCAAAGTAGGTATATATATATAATCCCAAACTAATCCGTTCAATATTCAATAAATAACACTACTATATATTTTGAATAAGAAGAAACAAAATCTTGAGAAGTTTCGCATTTAGCAGAAACATTTTCCAAGAAGATCACTTTGCCCCAGTTACTGCTCTACAACCGCTAAAGGAAAACATACAAGTAACGGTTGCTCAGAATGTTAAGTCTTCGAAGAGAGCCATGACAACGAAACAACTATGATTAACTCCAAATGTGTTTAGATGAGGTTTATCCCAGACCATGGCTCTTAAAAGCTCCAACAGAGGTAAAAACTTGCAAAGTTCAAGCACAAATACAAACTAAACGGAAACATATGCCAAAAAAACGCACAACAGATTCCAGTAAATAATCAAGATAATAACAACAAAGACCCTGATTGGTTTAGCTTCTTATACAAAAGGACCAGTGAGGTGAAATAATTTAGTACCTTCAATGCCGTATGTGGGCCCAACTAGCTGTGCAAAAGTATCCCTCAAAACAAAAATATATTACTGCAATGAATGTAATATTTAAAATGTTCAGTTATAATAAAGAATCTTTTTCATTTCTTTGCGGTTCAATTTAGGAAACCAGTAGTCCAGTTGAAGCAACTGGTTACCTAAAATGAACCACTCTTAACATTTCCTTATTTTAATTACACCTTTTATTTAAAAACTTATATAGGTTCAGAAAGTACCTGAAAGGACATAGGTGAAATTTTAAGCAACGGGTGTCCCCTCTCGACCGAACTAGAGGTACGACTGCCGAAATGTTACTATCGAATTGACTGGAACTATGTTCACATTTAGATAAATTGTCACATACGAAAAGGCAATTAGATATAGTTAGGTAACCCGTTCAATAGTTCACGATTATATTGTCAAGAGTTCAATGGTCCCCGTCTGGGGATTAAAGCGGTCCCCGAACGTGGGGGAAGTTTATCTAGGGCCGTAAGCGTCGTGGGGTCCATCAAGAGCCTCCTTTGGTAAGAACTCTATATCATTTTAAATATTTGTTGATGTGTGTTGAGCATTTTTTGTTCATCTCTATTAAATTATAATTGTTGCTTAACTTATCATTTCTTATACTTAGGGAAACCACGCCCTTATCCAGGAGAGGCCCCGATTAATTTATGACATGATAGAGGTTGCCGTTTGCTGAATAATTTAATAATTTTTATTAACCCTCCTTTTTTTTTAGCGGATGATCAAGAGCTGTGTGTGATAATATCCCTACTTCAAAATATTAGTAATGGGTTCTCTCTCTTTCACTACAACTATTCAGGCTGAATCTATATATCATTGCAAATACGAAGAAGTAAAGTATACATTCTGTTCTAGATTTTATCTGTTTCCGTTTTTACCTTATTTTTGTAGATTTATTTAACAAAAACTGTAAACATGGTCCAAATTAGGCGATTTCCCCTATGATCCACTAAAAAATGTTAAAAGACAAAATATTTGCAGATTTCGTTTTGATTTTTTTTTTCAAGGAGAACTGGATATAATTAAAGGTGTTGAAATAAATGCTAATATTTCGGTTACTATACAATTTATTTTGACGAATATTTTTACAAATATTTAGAAGTCTCAGTTGCGCCGACATCTCGTTCCCCAAATAATTCGGACGACGACGGCGCCACCTTTCCGCAGAATATTACAAAATGTACACAGGTATTAAATCCGGTAAGCTTGTTGGTCACACGTAATGGTGGCCTGCAAAGTCAAAGGCTACGTAGAAACATAATTTAAATACAAAAGGCAGTCTCGGTGGTTATTTAATTCTGACGATTGTGAAGCATCTTATGTATTATTATGTATATAGTTTGGTTGATTTAATCGAGAGATTAGTAACCATTCAATTGCGCAGCCCTGTACTGCTCGCTGAATGATGACAGGATGTAGTTGATCTCTGCGATGATCTCTTCCACTCAGGCATTCGATTCCTGTAAAAATAATCTCACTTTATTTTATATTAAAAAAAGTTAGAAGCACCTAAGTTAAATTTAAATTTTAAAGTATATTCAACAAATAAAGTCTGTATTTTATTTGTGCTGCTCTTTGACATTGAAAAAAACCAGGAAAACTGATATTCAGAATCAAAAAGTAGAGAACTTCATCCTATATAGTTTCGTAAATATTTTAAAAATTTTTCAGTATTTTTTTAAGTCTAGTAAGAAATACTATTCAAAACTATTTGACAAATTTGTTCGTCATAATGAAGACTTTCGATAAATTCCTGTAATTTTTTAGTTCTGTTATTCTTGAATAGATGTCAAATTGTTAGCAAAAAGTTAGAGAATGTTTAAATTTTTTTAAATTTATTTGTATGTTTGTAATAAAAATAAATAGTAATAAAGTCATGGTGGAGTATCAGGAACAGAGTGAGATATAAAAAATGAAATAAAATGATTTTATATTTTGAATACATCGTTTTTGATGAAAAAACGTTTTTAAGAAACATTTTTTAAAAGAATTTAATGAAAGATTACTTAAATTCTCCGTGTATTATTCAAACCAAATTTTTTTAAACTAATAAATAAAAATTTTAAGACATTTTTTAAATTGTTAAATACTTGGTTAATTTACCCAATAATAAATGCTTTCGAATATTTTTTTTAGTCGATAATAAACCCTATATAAATTACTCTGTATAAAAATATGAAATTTGTTTATGTATTTTTGAAATGCATTGAAAAATTTTTTTTAAGTGAATTTTATGAAAAATAACTTAAATTCTACCTAAATTAAATATAAATATATTTGGTAAATTTACTCAGTAACATATATTTTTTGACTCCTCGCGCCTTTTTCTAAACTTTTTCTCTTTATTTCGCTTGTTCATCTCCATTTCCACGTACTTTACCATGTAGGGATTTTCCCCGAAAATTGTGTTTTTTGGGTTACCCAATGGGGTTTAATCAGGTAGTTGATTTATTACAGTAACTATACTATGGCTAATTTTACGCCCCGCCTTTTCCTAATACGTGGCAGTCTCGATGTTTCATAATGACAAAACATTAAAAATAATTGAATAACATTGCTTGGTAATTTGTTTTGTTTATTTACGAAACGAAACGTCAACATCATTACAATTTGGTACGTCACCTTGTTTCTTAATTTATTCCTTGAATATATATTGGAATGTGAAACAAGTTACCAAAAATACTTTTTCCGGCACATTTAACAACAATAAGGACCAAGGTTCGCAAACATCTGTACTTTAGGACAAAAAGGGTAAGTCGATAAAAAACCTATCTTAAATTTCTTGCGGTATATCAGAAGAATTGTTCCAGGCTCCACCACACAACAGACTTCAGTAGAAGCTAAAGATAAGCAACGTTTTATTGAATGAAGCCAAAAGCGAACCGTATAAATACAAACGAACACGCCGTAAAAGAAGGTCCAGCAATAGATCTCACTGACAAAAAAAATAAGCAGCATTAAATTATATGTTTTTTTTAAATTTAGGTATGTATCCAAATTTACTAAATTGTAATTATGAATGAAGTTAATTGCTTGTTCAATTAATCCACAAAAAACCTATGTTCCAACGACAAAATATTATTTTTATAGAAATACTGTCTTAACAAGCAATTGACTTTGACATTTAATATATGTGTCAATTTAGTTTATTGAGGTACATATCTGAATAAAATAAAAATCTACGACGGGCCCTTCTCTAACGGAGTTTTGGTTTGTTCAGGGCTTTTTTGGCTTCTTCAATGTAGTGAGTGGTGTTGATGGTTAACACTTCATTTGTGAAGCTCGCAACGCTCAAAACGGATAGAAAACAAGGCTAAATAAAAGACAGTAAAAGGCCGTCTAACCCCACAGATGGAGTGCAGAAACTACTTGGTTTCTAGCACTTCGGAGCATTGCGAGCTTCACGAATGGAACGTTGTTTATCGTCAAAGCTTCGTTGAAGAATCCAAAAAGCCCTTAACAGATACAAATTAAGACGCCGTCAAAGAAAGTCCCACAGTAGACCTGACAGATCACACCGACTCATAGAAAACACTTAAAAATCGATGGCGGTTTTTCTCCGCCTGTTTAATTAGATGAGTTATATCAACTTCTATGAATGACCCCATCTAAAAAAATGGCGACGCAACTACTTCCACCTGCCAGATGAATAACCAAGATTTAGAATTAGGATAACTATAGTGTAATTGTATGTATGTAAAATAAATGTTTGTGAAAAATATTGTAGTATTTTTGAACCACTCTGAATTCCAAACTTTAATTTTGTTGTGATCTAAGTTAATTGACTTCAAAGAGCTTTTAATTGAAAAGACTTAATTTAGGTATCGCAACAAACTACATTGAAAATTGCTTTAAATACTAAGTCAAAAATATTTTATTGATGCTAAAAAATCACTACATCGGTACTAATTATTGAAAATATTTATTAATTAAAACTCGGGAGGGATGTTTTACATTTTAAACGAATAATTTTTTAATTAATGCATATTAATATTGCTCAGATTTTATGAAATATGTTACACAATACTCTGACGTTTTATATGACAACTCCTGTGTGTAACCCGAAAAATACAATTTTAGGGGAAAAACTAAAATTACTAAGTGGTAAAGTAGTAAAGAGAAAAGAGACGAAGGAAAAACAAATTAGTAAAGAAAAAGAGGGAAAAGTAAAGAACAGAAAGAACTGGAGGAACTGAGAGATAGGATTTTGGAACCTATTACTCCAAGAAAGACAGAAACAGCAAACGAAGAGGATGTACTGACACAGATAAAAGTCGTTGAAAAGAGCATGGAGCAGGAAATAAGGAAAGAGTGCCAATATTCACACTAGAAGGTGGAAGTTAAGTTTATTGTGATGAGCAAGAAAGACTAGAAATGGAGCAAGAAAGAATAGAAAAAGAAAGAAGAGAACAAGAAATAAAACTAAAAGTAAAATCATGAAAGTCAAAGGAAGGAGAGAAGCTTGGAAAAATAACGTAAAACTATGGAGCGCAGAGGTTGCAAAAGTCATGGAGGTGAAAGACAACATTACAGATGAGGGTGAATGATGTAAACCCGGCCCAAGCAAGATCGCGAAGAAACCAAAAATACAAAAACTATTCGAAGTCGACACTTATAATAAATATGAATCGTTGGAGGAATTCGATGAAATGGTTGGAGAACTGGCGGAAAAAATCCAAGAAAAGAAAGATGAGAAGAAAGTAAGGACACCACTAGTAGTCGTGGAAATGTACGTTAAAGATCACAGGGAATTCGTCAGGCAGGTGAGAGAAACCATTAAGAATGATATGTTTACTGTTCAATTCAACAAAACTAATACAAAAATATACACAAATAGTAGTGAGGATAAAATTAAGCTAATGAATCAATTAAGGGGGGGGGGGGATAGAAATGGATTATTACATATATACAGATAAAAATGATAAGATCAAAAGAATAGTTATGAAGGTTGCACCAGAAATAGATGCAGGGGCGATTATGAAGGAAATTGAACAAGAAGCGAGAATTAAAATAGAAAATGTAATACCATTAAAAGCTAATGGTGAAAAAATTGAAAGTAGAAGGTATCTAATCACTGTGAAAAAAGAAATTGATTTAAAAATACTGTATAAAATGACGGGAATAATGAATGTTAGAGTAAAATGGGAACAATATTGTAGAAAAAACAAATTAACACAATGTTACAGATGCCAAAAGTACGGCCATTCCCAACTAAACTGTAATATGAAACCTAAATGTGTGAAGTGTGGGAAAGAGCACACCACAAGAGATTGCACCTTAATACAAACAGAAACTAGTCTAGCAAAATGCGCAAACTGTAGGGCAGCACACTGCTAATTATAAACAGTGTCCTGTATACATTAAATATTTAGAACAGGAAGAATTAAACAAATTAAAGTGCAAAACAAACCAGAAAATAGCCCAACAAAATTATTATAGTACTACCATACTAAACAGTAATCCAATCAGACAAGGAATTTCAGACAGCGACGCGGCCAAAAATAAAATACAAAATTATAGTCAAAATCATCAGAATTATACACAAAACAGTAACATGAACGAAATAATAGAAATTAAAAATATTTTGACAGAAATAAACAAAATTGTTAATCTAGCTAAGATGAAAACTATACTTCAGAACATGAAAAATGATCTATTAAAAGAAAAACCTTCACGGAGCGAGGAGCGGTATTTTTAAAGTACGAAGAGACGTAAATTCATTAAAAATTAATATTAAAATTTGGATTAAAAATAATTTGATTCAATTGAAAAATCGAATAAAGTTGGGATCTTTTTGTTAGTTTTTTGTTAATAATTAGAAAGACTGACATATGCCGGAAAAAATGCGGGTGAAAAAATAAAATAATAAAAAGTTTTGGTTCATAATTAATAATTTCAAGTAAAATAGACTCACAAAGATAATATAAATAAGAACAAAATTCAAGAAAGTACAAATGTTAAAGGCCGAACCCTATTATTATTATTATTATTATTATTATTATTATTATTATTATGACAACCTAGAAATTGTTTATTTGTAATATGTTATTTTTTGTGCATCATTAAAAACTTCATTTTTATATTTTTATATTTATTATATTTAGATTTTTTAAATTTAAAGTTTTAGTTCAACTTTTTTTTAATTTCAATCGCTTAGGAGTAAAACGAAATTTCAAATACTGGAAAAAATGAGTCAGTAGATTACGCTTATACAATAAAAATAAAGAAATCTATAATTTGGCAACAGTGTTGATACATTTTGACAGATAATGTTTTCATGTCTGACGTTGACTGCGTACAAGTACAGATTTTCGGGAAAATTTGAATAATTATTTATACAGTACCGTATTCGGAAATTGTAAACGACTTGAGTCAGACATAAGTAATCACGGAGCATACTTGTATTAATGATAAAAGTCACAAAAGACGTTTGTCGCAGACACGAGTGAGTTCTCGGAAAAGAGCGCTAAATGCCATTAATTAATTAAGTGAGTTTTATGTACTAGTTGCTAAAAAATAATATGTAGTTTTAATTAATGCCGTTTCAAATATTTATTGCTAATTTGGATATGTTTAGTGTGAATTTAAAATTGTTGAATATATAAATTTTTAGGTTGCTGTATATTATCGAAATTTTTATTTTGATAAATTCGATTTTTATTTGTTATCCTTAAATAAATTCTAAAAAAAAATGCATCAATCAAAAATATTGAAATTGCTATATATAGTTACGTTTTACGAGAAAAAAGTTTTGTAAAGAACAATTTTTTTTATTTTCCCACTTCTCCATAAATTTAACAGTTTTGTTGAAATTGTATTCGTTTCTCTTTTTGTTTCATGTAAACAAATTAGAAGAAAGGAGACGTGTATATAGTTAATGTGTTTGTAGGTCTTTATGGACTATATAGTCTATAACGAGGCAAATGATTTTAGTTGGAAAAAGTCACATGAATTAGTTAAGTAGTCAAACATCTGTTATTTATTATTAAGAACTATTCGACGTTAAGTGATGATTCCATGTTGGCGCCTTAAGTGACTCATAAATATATAAGTACACTTCAACTGCAATAAGCAGCGATTGCAAAAATGGCCCTAAGAGTAATATTTGCAGGTTAAAATACAAAACATTTTAGAAAAAAAACAAAGGTACTTGTCAACCTTTCGTAGCTCAATAAACATTTTTTTATAATAGTAACCATTACCTTTATATAACTTTAATTTATATTAAGTTAGTGACAGTAATATTCCTGTTATCCTTATAAACCCTTTATATTACTAAAAAAATAAAAGTGGCGTTATTTAATAATTCTCTATAACTTTTACGACTCTATAAATAATGCAAGTATATAATATTATATATTATATAATATTTTTATATAAATTACTGAATTAAAATGTTTAAAATAATGAAGAGGGACTGATGTACATGGCTCAATTCCATTTTTGTTAAAAAATTATTTTTATTTTCGTTTATTAAAATATCTTTTGTATTATTTTAAGAATGATGCGTTTTATCCAACTGTTTTTTAAGTTTGAGTTTGTTAAAATGTCTACAAATATATAACAACGAATCTATTAATTTTATAATGAAGTAACGACAATAATTTGATAATTTTAAGTTTTATACAATTTCCTAAATTTTATGTATATTCTATAAAAATAATTGTTAGCATGAATAACTAAAAATATTTAATATGTTTTTATGGTTATTTTACCTTTAAATTCTCGAAGTAATGCATAATTTGGTGATAATCCATGTCCAAAGGCAATTGATCCAAACTTGGCAACTCAGTAGATTTATTTTTTTCTGTATTACCATTAGCTAAACTAAACATCGAATTTCCAACAGCATTTGGCAGTTTAACTTCAGCTTTCCTGTGATATCCTACAACAAACCATTTTATAAATCTCTTGCCATAAAAAAACTATCTTTTACTGATACAGATATTTTTATTTACCATTACTACTGGGACTATTCGAGTATTGTATGAATTCAAATTTATCATCGTTTGTTGTTTCTTGTAGTTCATCGTCGTTTTCATCGTCTTTTTTCGTATCATTTTCATTTTTATTTTCATTTCGTATGGGAACTTCATGTTTTCGTGTATAAGTTTCTCCAAGCAACCTTTAAGCAAAATACACAATAAAGGCACACTAAAAATGAAATTGGTTAAACTGAAATCAAAGCAGGTTCATTTTTCGCAATTATTTCTACCAATACATTAAACAGATCTTAAAATAAATAAACAGGGTATTCCAAAACGTATTTTAAAATTGCAAGTGCGGAATTCAATTCAATTTTTTGAGAAAAAAAATTAAATGCTAAACAATAAAAATTCACTCTGCAAAGTTCAGTTTTCGTCTTCTTTTCAATTTGTGGACATTTTTGAAAATTGTAATACATTGCATCTTTTTAAGACAAACATGTATTAATTTTCTGTTAATCCAGACTAGATTATTATTATATTTCTACAACCTGCTTTTGAATTTATCGGGGGTTCTATTCCGGTGATGGTCCTGTTGGGATTTTTCGTGGAATGAAGAGTCTGCAGACAAAATTTCCAAATTGCGGTGAGGTGGTACCGGAGGTCTGTATTCATCGTCGTCTTGCCTATTTTGGAAACTTTTCTGTGGATTATTTACAACGCTGGGCAACGATAGTGACGGAGGGGGTGGTTTACTCCTAAAAAATAATGGAGAATTATTATGGTAAACAGAGAACTGTTCTTGAAGTTACAGAGTGTCCCAGAAGTATTAAGAGATATATAATGACTATACATTGTAGACACCTCACATTTCACTGTTTTTTAGTCAAACTATGCATCCCTTGAATATCTTCCAATACTCTGACATCCTGTATAAATGTCCAAATATAATACACACCATACTACAACGTCTCCATTTCCATTATCCACATTATTTACATTAATATTCGTGTTCGCCTCGCTTCCTGTCCCACTTTTGCGGGCCTTCCGTTTGGCCGAATGGGCTGCCGAATTCGTCGAATGAGCAGCCGCAGCCAGTGCATCGTCTGGTTCGCTGTAATTGACGTTAAGCGGATTCGAAATTATTCTCACGTTCGTTGAAGAACATTCAGTGGATGGATCGATGGTTGCTCTGCCCAACCAGACCCAGTCGTGGACGTTGGTGGCATATTCGCGCGATTTTTGCGAATCCGGTATATAACGGAACCCGATAGCTGGCGGGGCGTTGGCGTTCAGATTGTCTAAAGTCGAGTTCGTTGGTTTGTATTTGGAAGCGTACACTACGCAAGATATTACGAATACCTGGAATTTGAAAAACATATTTCGAAACATAACAATTTACAGTTTTACTGGGCGAAAAGATAGTTTTTTCTTACCAATATTGCACAGCAGAAAGCAGTCAACAAAACATACATGCTGATTTCAAGTGGTGTAGAATGTACCGAAAATGGTTTAAATAACCCTTTATTGCTATTTTGATATTGCCTAGCCTGAACACTAGGTTCATCAGGATCTCCTTGAACAGCAGGGCCTTTAAAAAAAGCACAATACATGTATATTAGTAAAAATAAAATACTCCCACATCTGCAAATATCAAATAGTACCAAAAGTTCTTACCTTTAAGTATATCCTGGAGATCAGAAAACTCTCTCCCTTTGGAATTCCCGAAGTTACCCCCATCGTTTTGAAGTATATCAGGTCGTTGGAGATCGAATGTATTAAAATCGACTGTAATACTGGCAGCAGCAGTCGCTAAAGGGCCTGCCGTTTTCATTTTTGGTCTTCCAACGTTTCTGCATTCTTCCGCTAGAAGAAGAGTCACCTACCATACCAAAAAATATTAGTAACATGATTGGTTATATAATAAATAAAATAATTTACTTGTAAGAGATCACCGCTACCTTCGCCAACGGCAATTACCCTTGGATGATGAGAAGCGACCATGGGAGCGAAAGCCACAACATCAGGATCAAGACTTTCCACAACCAGATGATAGTCGCTCTCTGTTATATCTCTCAGAGGGGTCCTTTGACCATCAGAAAATTCCAACTCTATATCCAAGAGTCCCTCCTATTACCGAAACACAAATAGAAATGAAAAAATTAGTAACAAGTGTGTATTATGTGCAGTCCGATTACAAGAGCTTGTAGAAAAATTGCAGAAGAAGAATTTAAAACGCTAAAGAACGTTTCAGTGGTGATAAAAAGCTACTTAAGTGATTCAAAATTATTTTTTCAATATTATCATATTCTGAGATGGACACCAGCGGTAAAACCTAACTCATTTGCTTACCTGATATTGAGCGGTCAGTTTCGTTGTAATACCAGTTTCAGCGACGTACACATTCTCTAAAGTCGTATCCGGTGATATGTTCAATTGAAGACCAGAAATGACTTGGACGTACAGTTTCGTCAGTCCTACCTTATCATTTCCAACTCGTATTTCCTTTGAACCATACACTCTGCTCGTAATAGGCGATAAAACCTAAAAATATTTTATTTGTACCAGCATTTTTAGAGTACCTTCAAGTTTCTTGTTTCATACTTACTTGGACTTCGGTTCTTCCGACACTTCTTCCTTGCAGAATCCTTCCATGCAAACTTGCTATGCGAGGGTCGCTGACCCTCAACCATGGTAAAACGAGATCTGTGATCCTCAAGAGGGTTCTTCGGTTGATTAGGTATGTTGTGCGTCCTGATGTGTGGTCGGAAGCCAAAAAGTGAGCATAGACTTCTACAGAAGTCTGTTGATATCGAAGTTTGCAGACTGGCTTTTCAGCCATACCTTCATCGATCATTGGAAGACTCCAGTTTGTATTGAACGAGCGTTTCTTTCTGTTTTTAGACTTAGATAAGCTATAAAAAATAGATACTAAAAAACTAAATGGAAAAACCATGTAAATCTGAAACTGTTGAAAACACAAAGAAATTAAGTTCTCACATCGAAATTAAATGTTTCTTACCTTGGAAGATAGTCTGGTACTCTCCAAGATTTCAATTGCGATAGCCTGGTATCAGCCACAACTAATTCCAAAGGAAATTCCGGCATCCAAACTGTAAACTGAGCAATGCCGGTAAAAGTACCATATTTGACAATGATGGAAGCATTTACTGAGCCTCTAGCTTCACTTCCGTCAACGTAAACAGAACCACAAGAAGATGAAACCTGAATTAAAATAACTAATGAATTTTCATATGTTACAGAAATCTCGTTATAACGTACCTTTAAAACGCTTTCATCTTCAGAATAACAAGAAGACTGGAAAGTAACATCTGCAGCTTTGCCTGCTTGAGAAACGATGAAAACTTTCATTGTTTGAGATACTTGAGCGCCTGTCAACACTGCTGTATTCAAAACTTCCCAATTCTAAACGAAATTGAACCATAAAATTTTAATACAAAATATTAATTTAATACCGACCTTGCTTATGGGTACAACAGCCTGTATATCATCTTTCTGTATTTCGAATCTTGATATAATTTTTCTTCCTTCTTTACGAGTTTCATCATCAGACTCTGTGTCTCGATGAGGTTCGTATCTAGCAGACCAAACTACTTTGCTGTTGTCGTAGTTTTCAATGGCGTCTTCTGATATTTCGATTAACCAAGTGAACAACTCCATAATACTGAAAATATCTTGGACATTGATTTTTAATTTTTTAAACAAATCGATTACTTACTCTCCCTTGTTGATTAATTGTTCAGAATTGGGTGGTTCTTTTCGGACTAGAGTAACAGTTGCGCTAGTATGTCGAGGATTTATGTCTACAGTAATGTTCCACGGAATGTCTTCTGAAGGAATTGCTTCTAAAAATCGCACAGCACTTCTCAATCTAGCCCTAAAATTTTAAAGAAGATTAAAGAATAGTTTCAAAAAAATGTAGCTTCTTACTTTATAACAATAGCTGTCATAGCTTTCGCCCTCTCTCTATCCACAAACACTGGCAAATAAATCAAAGACTTAGGGTACAAAGGCGGATGTGGTACTAACATCGTAACTGCATCTGTCAACTTCAACTCTTTATAAGCTCCTTTAGCTGGGGTCAAAGGTATATGTCCCAATATCATTGAAGGCTGCACTTGAACCTTGGGATGACAACCCTCCACTTCATCTGGCCACGGTTCCAAAACCGAGTAAGCCACTTGTACCAACTTCGGAGGAGTTTTGGTCAGTTTTCCAGACTTTCCATTCTTGTCCAAAGAAGGTAAAGGACTCCACCAAAACGACGGTATAGTCACCTAAAAAATAATTGATCCAGTCGTTCGAAAAGATTGAAGAAAGTTAATATCTTACTTGCGCAAGACAAACCCCATCTTCTCCATCAGGACTGCAAGCAGAATAAAGAGGTGTTTGATTAGTCATGCTGACTTGCAGCACAATACAAATTTTCTGGTGGTGTCTGGCCAGTATGATTTGGCGCCTACCACCAGGATCAGTACCAGTATGGAATAGTACTCGAAGTACAGGTGAGTCTCTAGGTATTTCGTTACGTACCAAGTGGGCAGACATGTCTAAATGATGGGTCACTTGATCTTGGAAGTCAATTGCTGGTCCTGAAACCAAAAAATGAAAGGTTTGACACTATTGGTCAAGATGCTGACGGTAGTTCGTTAACTTAGACCTCTTAGTTGAAATTACTTTAGGGTAAGTGTCCTTAAATATATATCCAAAAAAAGTTATGTGGCAAAATGTTTAAAATTTATAGTTAACTTTGGAATACCACAAGGTATTATTCTAGAGTTAGTTATGGATTATGATGGTGATAAATTAAGATTTTTTTCACAATGTTTATATCATGTATTTCGTTACCTGAATTGTTGACAGGAAGTGGATCAGGTACTATATACTTTGCTGGAACAGTTTGTTTTGTACTAAATGGCCCGTACGTGGCCCGTACAGAGATCGGTTGAGATCTCTGGAACACCGTGAATTTATCAACCGATATTGGAAATGCATCTTTGGAGCTTAGCAAAGTCGAAGTTTCGAGTTTTGAAGAAGTTGCGATGTTTTGGCGAATCTGTTGCTTTATAAAGAAACCGCCATCTTTGTTTTCGAAATGCACACTGACGCCTAATGAAAAATCTGAAAAAAATGGCAATATTAAATTTAACAACAGAAACAAAGTTCCTGATTTGGTAAATTTCTGCGTTACCAAAAATATCGGCCAAAACTATCTAATAGTTGAATCATGTTTTAATCTTTCTTCTAGCCATTCTCGGGGTATAATAATTTATGAAGTTCAGATAGTAGTGAAGCCAGAACCACCATATATATATATATATAATAAGAACCCAAATTGGAGTATATTCAGAAACTGACTTGATGGCCGATTATTACTCAACATATCATTGAATAGTAATAAAAAGTCGTTGAATACTTTTATAAATCTGTACAGGAAGTAGTATGGTTAGCGATACCTAATCAAAAAGAATTCACAGTTTTATACAACTGTCCAGTTTTGGTCAATGAGAAAATCAGAGATAAAAGAAGACTCTGGCAACGATGGTTAAATGTCAGAGACGGATAAACAAAGATTAAACGCTGCAACAAGAAAACTAAATGATTATATTGAACCAAATTATAAATAAGAGATTCAAAATTATTTGGAAAACTTAGATACCACAGAAACACGTTATTAACTTAGCAGGGCATGGGCCACATTCAGCAAAGACAAGGTCACGGTCACTGACAACCTATTTGTATATATATATTTATATCTCACTCAATGGAAGAAATCCCATTAAAGAAGATTAGGATATTTACAAATTCCTGGATGTTCAAACTTTTCCTATCACTGAGGTAAAATCAATAATATTTTTCAATCTTAATTCAAGAAATCCCCAGAATATTATTTGATCATCGGAAAATTATTGTAAGAGCTACCAGGAGGTATAAAATGTATTACCGCACTATTTAATTGATTACTTCGAGTGAGTTATTTCTTACAAACCTACAAATTAATTGCCTGGTGTGTCCAAAATATTTGAGAAACTAATTTAAAAAAAATGACACCTATATTTGAAAAAGTTAGTTTAATTCCATATCATCAGTAGAGATTTTGCCATAAAACAAACCCATAGAGTTGTTAAAAAAATACTGGAGTTTTAGAGATGCCAAACATTACTGATTGGCTGCATTTCTATATATCTCAAGTGCCTTTGACAATATCTGGCATGTAGGACTATTCCTCGTATAAATTAAAGCACAAATCACCTCATGGATCTCACAGACATTTTTTTGTAACATCATAACGAATCCTCCGTAATACATCTAAGCACTTCTGGTGCTTCTTAAGATAGTGTGATGGGTTCTGTCCTGTATAGTCGTAACATTCGCTAGTAACCCAGCGATACTAGCCTCTGTCAGAAATTTTACAAAAACACCTGGTTGAAATCCAACAATAGTTGAAAAAGTAGTTCAATGAGAGAAAATCGACTCGTGTAACGTTCACTCGTCAAAAAGATCACTGTCCAACAGTAGCCCTGAATAATCTTTCGATACTTCAATGTGATGATGTCAAATAACTTGGTAATGCACCTTGATCTCTGGTCCAGCTGACTAAAACGCATTTGGATAAAACGGAAACAGCTTCGACTTAAATTAGTTAGACGTTATTGACTGAATGATGGACAATCAAAGTTAAGTATTGAAAATAAACTCCTACTTTAATAGTATACTTTGTAACAAGGTTAGACTCGTTGTTCCTCACGCTCGCGTTCGGAAAGTTCCACTTGTATCGAATTTTGTTATTAACCGAGTAGCAGACTATATTTTCTCCACGACCACAAATTCATTCGATTTTTCACTCATTATTTTATTTGCATTAAAGTTTGTTATTACGGAGCTGCCATTTACATCTGACATTGACAGTTTTGACATATCCATGGCTATCGATATTGTTTAGAATAGTTAAGGAATATTCATTCTATCACTTGTTATAGAATGAAAATATTTGCAAAACATATAAGAAGCAAGTGTTTCGGAATAAATATTCTATCTCAAGAGAGACATTTTTACATTCTGGTGATTTTGGAATTAATACATTCACTAATGGTCGTGGAGAAAAGTCCATTCTAAAATATATATATATATATAGATCTGTGGCATACAGCTATGGGGAACTGGCAGTGTCTCTAACATCGAGATTCGTAAAAGGTTCCAGTTGAAAACATTAGGAACTGTAGTGTGCCTACCATGATATATACAAAATCAAGTAATGAAGTAATGCATAGAGACCTAAAGACGACCACCATCAGAGAAGAAATAAAAGCCTACAGCAAGGCCTATCAAGATTAGGAACCAATCCGATCCATTGAGCTGTGAGTCTGCTGAAAAATAATGAAGAAACAAACATTCCTAAAGTCCATAAAATTCTGGACTTAATCACTCGCTTTAGATAAGTTTTAAAGAGTTAAGATAATAAATTAAGTTACTTAATTTGATATTAGCTGGTTTAAACGGTTGTAAGAATTAAACTGGACTAAATCTTTACACGTCTGCAGTTCTCTAGTCAATAATTTTTAGAGAAATCTGTCAAATGTCAACCCCCTTCCCTCTACGTCTTCAATCCCTTAATTTTAAATAGGGAATATACCCTGTGTGGTACATCATTAAAAATATATTGCGATCGATTAATCAGCCGTATGATCATCCATGACTTTTTTTTCGATATTAGGTCTATGTTTGTAAAAAAAGGTGTTAATTTAATTAAAGTATGATACCTCTTAAAAATTAAACGTAACGCCTATGTTTGGCTAACGTGTCACATTTTTTCATCACGTCAAAAATAACAAACAGTAGTTACTAAGACATTTGGTAGCGTTTACCAGTGGTGCTAGTTAATTAGTATTTTTTGATAACGTCCAAAATGGTCTATTCTATTGCAGAACCGAATTGAAATGTTTTTCACATTAGCCAAACATAAGCGTTGCGTTTAATTTTTAAGAGGTATTAGACTTTTTTTTGCAAACATAGTTAATATTGAAAGAAAAGTCATGGATGATCTTATGGCTGATTTGTCCCATCACAATGCCTTTCTACTGATGTGCCACACATGGTATATTCCCTATTTAAAATTAAGGAGTTGGAGACGTGGAAGGGAGGGGGTTGACATATGACAGATGTCTGTATCGTGAAAATGCGTCCCCTTTGGCATAAAAATCGACGTGTTTCAACATTTTCTTAAAATCTAATGAATACTGTCAAATATCAGGGTGGACTGTTGTGAGTGGCCAACTCTATATATGGAAATTATTAAAAAAATAAATTTTGTATTGCCCCCACAAAATGACATTTGTTTAAGTAAATCAAAACATTAATTTCTGGATAACCCTCGTATGTGCAATTGATTCACTAGAAACTTAAGATTTTTAGATATTTATGAAAATGGATTCTGAAGATAGATTTATGTTATTTAGTTAACACTGTTACCGTGATTCCTAATAAAACTGGGCTATTTTCACCGTAAAAATAAAAGATGCGGTTTATGAATAAGTTATTCAATACATTTATTTATATTTTCGAGATATGCTCGTTTTCATCATAAGAAGGGTAATAAAAACTAAAGTGTTTTTCTTGTAATTTCCATCTAGGTTTAATGGAAAAATTAAATTGATTTTTGGGAACCGCATATTTTATTTATTTTCTCTATTAAAATATATTTATGTGTATGATCAAAAATAGGTTTGGGTCATCCTGTATAAAAAATGAAAATAAACAGCCTAGATAAAAAATTATATACAGCAATCGATACAGAAAATGTCAAACTTATGTAAGGAAAATGAAGAAGAAGGAAAACTGTTGAAACTTTTCACACCCCAAAATATACATTGGAATTTATTTAATTATAACAAAAACCGGGAAATAATAACGTTATATATCTTACCAGCAATAACCAAAATAAACGAAGCATATAAACAGTAATTCTTATATTCCAACATATTTTTCTATATATGTATATACGTATCACATTTTACACTTGATAATTATGGAATTTTGAATTCGGTTTCTCAAAGATATACCCCGTTGTTACTCTCCCACGGGATACCCAGCGAACATTTGGAAAACCCGTTTCATTCTCTGGATTAATTAGCACATGGGATCGGTGTTAATTGTTATTTACATGACCGTCGGGCGATAGCAGCTCGTTTTCGGGATTCTAGACACTGGATCACTGCAAGAATATTATTGACCGGGAACGCAGGGGCTTGCGCGGCGCTGCCCCCCGCGGTCCCCTCTCCCCCGGGTTCGCGGGGTTGAAATGAATTCGGATTTCGAAGTCGGAAGCTTTCCGATACACGTAGAAGGCGTTCGGGAAATGACTTTGTGTCAAAAATGCCCTTATGTCTACTGATTTTATCGCCATCGATCTTTCGAAACGACGACCCTCATTTTTCTTAATATAGGATGTTTGTAACGTATATCTCTAATAGAACCATTAAGAATTATTAAGGGTGTGATGTTAGTGAGTTTTAAGATTATTTTTCTTACATTTTTTGGTTTCTTTGAGATTTTGTTTATCTTTTAGTGTTTTCTTTTTTGCTTTCCCTATTCATTTTTGCTAATTGTTCAATCCAGGTTATAACGAGGTTTTTGCTCTTATGTACCTTAATACTCTTCTCAGAAAGCTATAACAATTCTGCTTTTTAAATTTATATGTTTTGCAGGGTAGTTTTTGTTAAAATGACATAAGTACTAAAATTCAAAGTAATTCGTTCATCTCTAGAGATATCCAAAACAATGCCAATTTGTTTTTTTTTTCAAAATATAAAATTCAACATAGTCATTTCATAGTCTAACTTAGGGAAATGAGACCTCATTCAGAAACCAAAATAAACAAACTAGACATAAAGCGATTGGGAAGAATAGTGAGAAAAACAGAGTAACAAATAACAACATAAAGAATGAATACAATTTCGTCAAATCAAATACAATGAAGACTCAAACAGGTATGTACAGGGTGTCCCAAATTGACAGGATTTTTCGAAAACAAGAAGGAATAGAAAAAAGATGTTATGACTTGTTTTTTGTTAAATTAACAAGTTTGTATAACTTGTTTATTAACAAAGATATTGAAAAACTTTTAAGAGATATACAAAAGTAAAGTTCAGTAAGGTGCGCAATATTTTTTATGGGGTTCCATTAGGAAAATAAAATATAAATATATTTTTTTACACCACGTATATTTTAGCTTTTTTCGTTTCCATTTTTAATCTGTTTTCACTTAATATAACACGTTATACGTCTAAATCTTAGCATTTTATTTAGAAAATAGCATTGATCTATTTGTGAAAATTATAGCATATATTCAAAATGCCTTCCATTCCCTTATAATAATAATTGACATCTTTTTCTTACCTTTCTAAGTATGTGCACTGGCTTTATTTTGATAAATGCTTTATGAACACTTTTTAATAGGTTCTTGTTGATAAATATATTTTAATTTCATGCATAAGACTAATATTGAATTCGAAAAAAATGTGACTGCTGCGCCTGAATTATATTTTCAAAAATATCCAGAAAGAAGGCAACCAGGCAAGAGAATTTTTCAAATTTACATAATTTGGATGTTTTGTGAAAACACGGCGTAAATATGATAAAAATAATGAAGCGAGTGAGGTAAATTATAAATAAAACTTGAAATTGGGAAGGAAAGAGGTATTCCAAAAACCACTGCAAGAAAAGTTTTAAAATAATCATAGATTTAGACGTTATCGAACATCGATCAAGCGAAAATTATGTGTATCCAACCGATTATACAATTTTTTATTCATTTAAATGCATAGTTACAATATCACAAATTTTGAAAGGTTTATTAAAAACTAGAGATAATAATTTGATAGTAGTAGTTTTTTAAATAAAAGCTTATTAGACCATGCAGAACTTTTTATGAAGAATAATTTTGTCCCCAATAATACAGTTTTCCATATGGCACCAACTTACCTAGACACACTTTACATATTTGATGTCATACTAATCGAAACTGGATACATTTATATTTTAGATACAAATTTACCTGAATTATTGGAAAACGAAGTGTTGGCTGAAAGGAACATATATTGGTTCCAACCACTGATGGGGCTCTTGTTTACAATGCTGTAATCGTTACAAAATATTTACACAATTAGTTTGTTATTCACTGGATTGGAAGTGATGGACCAATTTGATGGCCTCCCCGTTCAATCAAAGTAAACTCTTCTGATTTTTTAAATGGGGATTGTTTAAAATAGCATTTACAAGACTAACTTTGGTAATAGGGAAGAGTTACAAAAACAACTAAATAAACAAAATTATCTCAAAATGTAACAA
Organism: Hermaeophaga mercurialis; assembly: GCA_951812935.1. Lineage (NCBI taxonomy): Eukaryota > Metazoa > Arthropoda > Insecta > Coleoptera > Chrysomelidae > Hermaeophaga > Hermaeophaga mercurialis. The sequence continues at coordinate 9,590,215 of OX638363.1, read as the reverse complement.
AATATAATTATAACTAAACACAAATTTGTAACATTTTGAAACATAGTTAACATATTTGTTTTTTAAAAATGTCATCTTCAAAGAAAACTGTTAAAAGCCTGTAACGCTTTCGGCAAAGGGGTTGCGGTGTAAGAAGACATACGAGATCCTTAATGTCGGGAAAATTCCAACTCGACAGCAAATAAAATTCTTCTAGATGAATTTCCTCCTCTTGAGTCTCGACCCCTTGAATTTCCATGCGTTTATTTTTATAGATATAGATTCTGATATCCCTGTGTAACTTATTGCCTCCGCCAGTGTCCATGTAGCAATTCTTTCGAAAAATCATGCTATTTTCTTTTTCTTCTTTTAAATTTGTTTGGCGTGATTATCAAATCATTCAAAATCTGTAACACAAAATATGGATAAATCATTTGATAATCTTACCAAACTAAAATTTGAATACCTTAAGAAGATAATAAACTGTTGTAGAAAAAATATGGCATTTAATTTGCTGCTAGTGATATCTCAAAAACCGTTGTTTTCTTACCTTATATTCTCTGTTTATTTGGAGCCACACAAATCATCTATATATACACTTTTTAACATAACTAAAAACATTTTTTCGTCGCTGGACAATTTTAAAAAAAAATTTTGAAGTTGGGTATAAACTTAATATATGACAATCATGAATCCAAAAAAATGTCACATCATGTCAATAATTTAGGTAACTCGATTTTACGATATACGAGGTCGGACAATGAAATAAAGAGACTCATTTTTTTCACTAGTACCAATGGTACTCCCATTATTTGAAAAATATAGTATTTTACCACTACCTTGTGTCTACATTATTGAAACACACAACCATGTACACAAAAACCATAAGGATTTTGCTGTCCATGCCGACATCCACAACTATAACACCAGACCAACATCAGCAAAAATTAGGGTGGATGTTAGTATGTACAACAAATTCAATCATTATTTTAGAGATTGTAATATTAAATGTATGAATTGTAAAATATTTAATAGTTTTGTAAAACAATTTCTAACCACAAATTGTTTTTACAGTATCCAAGATTTTCTAGATTTTGTAAAATGACTCTAAATGTACATGCATGTATAAATGTTTGGTCAATAAAGATGTTATTATATTACATATGTCTGCAAAAAATTCCAAACACGTGGCTCAAAAGGTACGTGTTCAGTCGACGTGCGAGCAACATCCTGATAAATTTGAACAACGTGTCAACGTAAAATTTTTGTGTAAATTCGGAAAATCAGCAACAGAATGTTACCAACTTTTACAGACAGATTATGGTGATAATTGTCTATCACGTGCAAGAGTGTTTGACTAGTATAGAAGGTGTAAAGATGGTAGGGAGGACTGTAAATATGATGATCGGCATGGACGCCCTCGAACTTCTAAAACCGACTTGAACATCGAAATAGTGAAAGAAATTGTTCAAAAAGACCGTTGATTAGGTGTGAGAGCTATTGTAGAGCAAGTCTTAATAAGAGAGTGATCAGACAGATTTTGCATGAAGATCTTAACATGAAAAACACAAACGAATGAACATTTGTGCTGACGTGAAATTCAAAGCCATATTGCTTGTTTTCATTGATATTCGTGGAATTATCTACATAAATGGATTTCAGAGTATCAAACAGTTAACCAGGATTATTATTTAGAAGTTTTGAAAACTTTCCATGAAAGGATTCGAAAGAAAAGGCGTGATTTATGGAAAAGAAAGTATTGATCCTCCAACACGATAATACGCCAGCTCACACCGCTCTAAAAGTTAAAGATTTTTTGGCCAAACACTCTATCATGCTATTGGAACATCCGCCTTATTCACCAGATCAAGGCAAACGCGGAAACGTTACTCAACAACCTGTCTGAAGATGACTTTCAGCCCTGCTTCGCGCAATGCAAACTTCGGATGGGGCGGTGTGTGGCTCGGGAGGGAGACTATATTAAAGGCGATTAATGTTTCATTGTTAAATTTTATCATTAAACATTTTTAGAGTCCTTGTCTTCTTATTTAATTGTCAGACTACGTAGATTTAAATAGACCGCATTAGTGGTTACGATACAAGTGACATCCATATTATTAGTCTATATCCTTAGGCCGAATTGGATGACTTTGACGTCATTGATGGCTATACGCTTAGTTGATGTCATTTAGTCGATTGAGAAATCAGTTACACTAAATTAGCAAGACGTCACTAGTTAAATTAATTACGTCAGAGTTATCCAAATCAGCCTCTTAATATAGAATGAATAAATAAATATGCTGCTACTACAAGGTAATTGCATTTGTCATAATTGTATGAATGTCCCAGTTTTGCGGTATACCCAAATACAGCTTTGCAATTTGATAAAATATAAAACAACTTCTGGGAACTAATAACGACTTGTGCTTTTAATACATAGAGAAGGTTTATTAGAGGTCTGAACAAGACAATTTTTTTTAAAAAGTTTATATTTATCTATATATTTTGATACGTTAATTCAGGTTTGAGTTATTATTTTAAATATATTTTATAGTAATACATTAATTTAAAAGTAAAATATGGCAATGTAGAGACATCATAGTAAGACGTAATTATTAATAGCACATCCTAACAATAAAAATAAATAAGGCATATGGGCATATTTTGAAAAATTGAAGTGTTTGAACGCCTGTTTTTGAGGCAATTTTCATTGCCCTACAGTATTAAGAATTGCATATATTTTGACTAGACAAAAAAAGGGATAATCATAGTCGCGCGTCTTAATCAGTGGCGTGTATATCCGAAATTAATACATAGAGTTTATTTTTTATTTGGAGTGAGGTAGGTGGTAACAAATGGAAGAAAATATATCATTTCAATTCTTAATAACAAATAAGTAGACCAAAAATTGATCGGCGGATAATCGTTATTTTTTCTACCTAGAGGCAAAAATATTTCAGTTTCTTTATTACTTTTAGTTACACATCTTCATTAATTTTAAAAATATAGTAAGGAATATAATGTTTTGTTTATTCTACAGATACAGTTATTTAACATTAACAGACTCGGAACTTGTATGATATATAAGAAGGCGTCAAACAAATATTTTAAGCGTTATAGAATATATTGTACTTCTTATATTTATAGAGAGGTTTTAATATAATGAAATACAATAGGTAAAGATTTTTCCAAGTCAAAGTATTTTTTACAGGATGATTCTTTTTGGCTCCTCATCCTGTATAATATAAAGGGTAAAAATGAAAAAGAAAGGACAGTTGTAGTCGAGTATAAAATTTTTTGTAGGTAAACCTACATTAAACATTTTTGCCTTCAATGCAAAGGTAGAAAAGGTTTTTATTACTTACTTTTTGGTTTATTATTAATTTTTACTTGGTACTTTTTTCCTCTTTCCTTTTAAACAAACGGCTCTTAAACATTTTTAATAATTTAATATAATATAATTAAAATAATTTATAATATAAAGTAAATTAAATATTAATACTAGCATAATTTTTCTGTATTTATAACATGCAAGATTACTATTCATAATTTCCAAGTAGAAAAAGTAGTTATTCATTAACAATTTTATTTTAGACTCAAAAATTTTTTTATCATTTTTAAAAGTTCAGAATTATCATTTTTGGGGTACTATTTATTTAGGAAACACAATTTTTAAGGATTTAAAAGTCTAAAATAAAAATTTTTGGGGCACTATACATTTAGGAAACACAATTTTTAAGGATTTAAAAGTCTAAAATAGTAATTTTTGGGGCACTATTAATTTCGGAAACACAATTTTTAAGGATTTAAAAGTCTAAAATAGTAATTTTTGGGGCACTATTAATTTCGGAAACACAATTTTTAAGGATTTAAAAGTGTAAAATAATAATTTTTGGGGCACTATACATTTAGGAAAAACAATTTTTAAGGATTTAAAAGTCTAAAATAGTAATTTTTGGGGCACTATTAATTTCGGAAACACAATTTTTAAGGATTTAAAAGTCCGAAATAATAATTTTTGGGGATTACCATTAAATGGGCACATAATCATATTTTTCCAATTTTCAAGGTTACGCTTTTTATTTTGGATACACGTACAATTTATGTCCATTTTTAAAATTTTGTGTTTGAAAATTTCCAAAATGTCTGTAATATTTCCATGTTGTCTCTGCAATTTATTAGTTCTTCTTTTAATTTCCTAATCGTTTCAAAAACTTTATCAAGGTTATACAGTATGTCCCCCTAAGTTGGAATCATATGGAAAACTTTTTTATTATTAATTTTAGGAAAAAAAGTTATTCTTCATAAAAAGTTCTGCATTATCTAAACCCTAGAATACAGTCAGCAAATATCAAATTTCAGTGGTATACGAGGTTTGTCAAAAAATATGAGTTTTACTCAAGAGTAAAGTACCTTTAAATTTGACAATATCGAAAAATGTTACTAAAAAAAGTTGATCAGAATTAAAAATTACGTTTAAATATGTAAGTACATTTGATATTTGATGACTGTATTCTAGGTTTTAGACAATGTAGAACTTTTTATGAAGAATAACTTTTTTTCCTAAAATTAATATGTGATTCCAACTTAGGGGGACATACTGTATATACTATTAATTTCTCTAATTTCATTCAAATTTTTTTCGTTTTCTAATTGTTTTGTTTCGCCCTCTGCTTGCAATCTTGTACCATTTTGGGGCCCATTATTGAATCCAATTCCACTTAATTTTTGCGCATAAGTTATATTATTTTGTGTATAATTGTGTCCAGAATTGGGACCATGTCTTAATGTTTGAACATTGATGTTGTTTACGTTATTATTTTTATATCTATTTCAATTTTCTAAATATTTCGCTAATGGTGGACATTGTGTAAAATTTGCGGGGTGAACCTCCCCGTATAAAAAAAAATTACTAACAAAAGACGAAGAAATAATACAAAGACGGTAAGAATACTATTAGCAGGAAAAAAAGTTGACACAGAAAAAGGGGGAGAGGAAGCATTAGAAGAAAATAATGAAAATGTGAATAGAGAAAAACTAAATTACGGAAAATACCAGGACATGATCAAATAATAATGAAACAGATCTCGATCAAGAATTGGAAGTAGCACAAAATGGATTTAGGCCAGATAAAGGAGTAAACGATGCGATATTTTTATTACAGCAATTAATTGAGACAACAATAGAAACAAACTAAACAATATCTATTATAAATGTTAAAGATAAAACTTGTTATTTATTTAATTTCCATATTTCTGAGCCGTATATTAAGCTGAGAGACACAACGCATTATGTGCTCTCACTTCAGTATCTGTATTCACTTATCATCGACTAATATAATCTAGTGTTGACATTTAATCTTGCTACTTTTTTTATTTCTTCTCTCCATCTTTTGCTACAACTTATTTTGATAATATTTATGAAATAAAATACCCTTACTTTGTGGAATTTATCCTTTATAAATGTAAGGAATAAAATATGCTTATCTTAAAATTCCACAACTTTTAACATAATTAACACAATAAAATAAATAACTACCTCTAATAATCATCCATTACATTTGATAAATAGGTTGATCAATAAAAAAAGAGAAAAATATCCACAAAAGGTTTCCAGAACAACCTAAAGAAATCAAATCATACAAAGCTATTACATATTTTGGAAATATTTATTTATTTATTTTATTTTATAGATATTATCAAAACAAATTGTATCAAAAGAAGAAAAGAGAGAAATAAAAAAATAAGCAAGATTAAAAGCCAATCCTAATTATATTACTCGATGATTAAGTATTTAATAAAAAGACATTGAAACAGAAACTAAAGTGAGGGTACATAGTGCAATGTGTGTCCCAGGGTTGATATATAGCTAAGAAATATGGAAATTAAATACCACAACAAAGAAGAATACATGCTAGCGAGCTAAAAACTTTAAGAAGAATTGCAGGACTAAAATTGAAGGACAAGGTACCAAACGAATAAGGAAAAAATTAGGAGTTAAAGCAGTTAAAAAAAGAACAAGCGAAAATATAATAAGTTAATTTAGCCATATATGCAGAATGTCTAACAAGAGACTATCCAAGATTGTATGAATAAAGGACAAAACTAAAAAAACCACAAAGGGCAGACAAGGAACAAAATTTGTAGGTACTAAATAGGAGAGAGGTCAAATAACTGGAGAGAGGCAGAGTCAAACAGAGAAATAAAATAAGCAGAGTGTAAAATTTCAGCTCAACATTGGCATCTGCCAGTAAATGAATCGATTATGATGATGATAATGAACTTCAATTTGAAACACCATGAATAATACAAAATATTTCTAAGCAATATACATTGTTCACCAACACAATGATGCTTTAAAAAAATTTCAGTTAGACATACCTTGCAACCAGAGTAAAACCGGAGCGTTTTCATAATCTTCTTCCGCTGGAAAGAACCAAAAAAACAAATTTGAATCAAACCTCTTGTCCACTGTCAGCAAGCCCGAGTAGCTCTTTACATTCAAAAAAGCGTCACCAGGAACTTCAGCTGCCCTTCTAGCTATGTCGATTTTGCCAGATTCAATTAATGGAGTTAAAAATAACGGTTCGCCGGCATCTCTGATTCGACTTGGAACGGTTTCGTGGCCAAAATCTTTCGAAATTTTTAATTCTGCTGTTTTTATCAGAAAAATAAGAGCGAAGGTCAGAATCGATGATTCGTACATCTTTCAACGATTTTAGAAAGGAGACTGAAGAAATAAGATAACCATTTTTAAATTTATATCTAGTGAATGGCTATAAATGAAAAATGCTTGAGATAAAAAGACGAAACCAAACTCTTCAAATAATCTAAATATTTATTTATATATATTATGTAAAAATTTTTTTTTATTTAATAACTGCAAATTTACAATCTACTACACTACGGAGTAATAAGTAAATTTTATAATATGAACTGGTGGCTTGTGTCAGGTACCGTCCATTAACGGTTCTCTGGATTTTTACAAATCTTCTGGCCAAGTTCTCTTTAGTCTTCTCATATCTCCTAATGGTAGGTTGAACAGGTTACTGATAAGTTGATTACCATGATTTGTGCATCGGTTTCTGTACTTATTTGTCTGAGTTGTGATGATATCTCTGATGTATGGTATTCTTAGATCTCTGTGTATAGTTTCATTTGAGACATACCATGGAACATTTATTAGTAGACGGAGTGTTTTAGATTGGAAGGACTGTAGAATCTTTGTATTAGATGGCTTGCTGCAACCCCACATTTCAATACCGTATGTCCATATAGGTGTTAGTATGATTTTGTAGATTAAGATTTTGCTTTCTATGGATAGTTGTGATTTCTTGTTAATTAGCCAATACATATTTTTTATTTTCATATCTAGATTTTTTTTTTGCTTTAATATGCGTTTTCCATGTCAGTTTTTGGTCTATGTGAATACCAAGGTATTTGACCTCACTGCATATTGGTATTGGGTCATCGTTAATGGTAACTTGCGGACAGGCACTGTTGTTTTGTGGTGAAAGTAATTTGATTAGATTTATTTGTGTTGACTCGAATTTTCCATTTTTTTAACCATGATTGCAGGAGCGTTAGATGATTTTGAAGTTGGTTAGAAGCTGTGATAGGATTAGTGCTAGATGACATAATTGCTGTATCATCAGCAAATGTTGCGATAAGTGTTTCATTGGTAGTTGGTACATCTGCCGTATACAATAAATATAAGAAAGGGCCTAAGACGCTGCCTTGAGGTACTCCAGTTTTAATTTGATGGAAAGTTGAGAGCTCATCGTCAATTTTTACTTAGAAGTGTCGTTCGTTTAGGTATAATTTTAGCAGGAGATATATTTGGTCGGGGAGGTGTAGTTTGATTTTGTAGAGGAGGCCACTGTGCCATACTCTATCAAATGCTTGGCGTATATCCAGAAACACTGACACACAAAATTCCTTGTCTTCCAAACTTTGTTTGATTTTATTCACAATCCTATGACATTGTTGGGTCGTTGAGTGTTCTTTTCTGAAACCAAATTGGTAGTCAGGGATGAGGTCATCAATAGGAGTTGTAGTTTCAATTTTATTTAGGATAAGACGTTCGAATACTTTAGACATTATTGGAAGAAAGCTTATTGGTCGGTATGAACTTGCTTCTGTTGACGGCTTACCAGGTTTATTGATCATTAATATATGTGCTAGTTTCCATTGTATAGGATAATAGCTTAATCTCAGTATGCTGTTATAGATTGTAGTCAGCAATAAAATCCCTTTTTTAGGGAGTTTTTTCAGTATTTCGGCGACTATAAGATCAAAGCCAGGTGCCTTGTGTGTTTTGAGCTAGCTTATTTCCTTGCGTACTTCAGTAAGAGAGAATGGTCTTAATGGTAGCGACAGTTGACCAGGTGCTTCTAGGAACGTATTTATGTCATCGTCTTCATTATTAGCTTCATGTGGAGTAGCAATTATTTCATCAAGGTATTCAGCGAAGGTGTTTACGTTTTCTGCATTCGATCGTGCCCAGGTACCATCAGATCTTTTTATCGGAGGAACATTTACGATAGGTCTTTTAAATTTTTTTGTTGCTTTCCACAAGGAATGATCTTCTGGTGTTAGTTCTGTTAAGCACCTTTGGAATGAGTCATTTCTGGTTTCTTGGATATCTCTACGTAGTCTGCGGGTAAGATTATTAAGAAGTGTCTTGTCGAGTGGGTTTCTGCTGTTTTGCCATCTTCTGCGTGCTCTACGTTTTTCTATGACAAGTTCTTTTATATGAAGAGGAATATTATATGTTTGGTCTACTACTTTGTCATTACTTGGTGTGGCAAGCCAGGCCGCTTCTTGGATTAGTGTTGTTATATGATGTACTACTTCTTCAATTTGATGTTGATTATTTAATTGCCAATTTAATTTGATGTTTTCATTAAAATGTACCTGGTATTGGTTCCAATTAGTTTTTTTATTGCAGAGTCTTGGTTGAGGTTTTTTCCAGATTGGTTTGGTACTCAAAGTCATGATGATTGGGCTATGGTCCGAATCTAAATCAAAACTTGATTCAATATCACAATAAATGTTAGATATGTTTTTTGTTAGAGCGAAGTCTAGCAAATCCGGGATCTTGTTGTTGTCAGTAGGCCAATAAGTTAGTTTCCCAGTGGAGAGGATATTCAGTTGTTGTTGTTGCACACTTTTCAATAAGTTTCTGCCCTTTGGTGTAATTAGTCTGGACCCCCACATTGTATGCTTAGCATTCCAATCTCCTGCTATTAAGTAATTCGTGTCAAGTGTTGTAAATAGGTCGTTATATTCATCTTGTGTTATGTTATGTCGTGGTGGGCTGTATATAGCTGCAAATGTTATTGATCTAGATAAACTTTCATTTTTAACAGCTGTACATTGTATTTTATTTGTTGCGTTTGGCGGAAGGACATGGTGTTTTAGTGCTGATCTGATTATAACTGCAGTGCCTGCATGTGCAGTTCCATCAGGATGGTTGGTAAAGTATACTTTGTAGTATGGTATATTAACGGCAGTTTTATTTGTAGAATGGCTTTCTGATATTAACAATATATCAATTTTGTTCATTTTTAGAAATAATCATATTTCTTGTACATGGTTACTAATACCGTTGGCGTTCCATGAAGCAACCCTAATTGAGTTAGCCATTAATTTGTTATTTTATTTATGACTGTTGTTAGCATGTTCAGTATCATGCTGTTCTGATTTATTAATTGTGTGAACTTACCTTTGAATTCAGTTAGGAAGCTTGTTAGCAATTCAGATAAATTAGAGTTGTTATTGGTTGCTGCTTGTACAGGTAGATTATTGTTGGTTGCTTGTGCATATGTTTGTCTGTTTTGCGAGGTATGTTGGTTATGAGTATTTCTAGAGAGGCTTTGCCGTTCTTGATTTTGTGCAGGAGAGTTTAATATATGTGTTTTGTTTCTTGTTACGATTAGGTCTTGATATACTGTGCAGCCTTTATAGTTTGCCGGATGATTTCCTTGACAGAGAGCACATTTGGCTGGCGTATCGTTAGGTTTTGTGCATGTTTTAGTATCGTGTGGTCCACTACATTTAACACATTTGAAAGGACGCCTGCAGTATGCTTGTGAGTGGTTATAATCTTGGCATCTTGTACATTGGACAAGAGTGTTCTTCTTTCGTGGGGGCTCTATTTTGATTTTACTGGACTGTAAATATTCTACTTTGAAGACTTCTTTGTTGTTTTTATCCGGTTCCAAATCAACGAAAAACATTGGAAGAGGTTCTTTGCTAGTTCTATGTTTAATGTTAATTAGGTTTCTTACTTGGTGGCCTTTTTCTTGTAATTCTTTTTTGATGTCTTCTAAGGGTATTGAGTGATGTAGACCTCTAATTACTATTCTATAGGCTCTTTCCTGCTTTATTTGATACGTGTGGCGAATTATCTTTTCTTCACGTACATAGTGGATTAACTTTCTGTAATTGTCAGGTGTTGTTGTATTTATCTTGATGGTGTTGTTTGCTAGTGCCTTTGTTGTAAAAGTATTTTGACCAGTTACAGCTAATAGAGCATTTACCATACCTTTGTAGTCTCCAACAGAGTATATATATATATATATATATATATATATTGGTGGAGGTTTCGGATCATCAGGAGTGTTATCATTGTCTCTATTATTTATATTTGATGTTTCCTCTTTATCCTTGGTCTCTTCATTTTCAAGAAGGTGATATCGATTTGAAGTTTGTATTTGGGGTGCAGTTTCATTTGATTTTTGACGATTTATTCGCTTTCTTTTATTTGCCGCAACCTGCCAAGTGTGCTTAGATGTCATTTCTTGATCATCGCTAATCATTTCAACCTCATCGCTGGAGCTCGATGAATTTAAGTTTGAGGTATTTTTTGTATTTTTTTTATTAGATTTTGAATTTGACGGGGCTGACATGACGGAATTTGAGTTTTGATACATTAGTGTATTATGCATTTGCTGTTCCTGGGCACTAAAGCTATAGAATGGAGTTTGGATCATCATTTGATTGGGGTAGGTTGATGATTGAGGTGATGTATATGTCATCTGGATTGGTTGATTCATATGTATTTGAGGCACTTGAGCTCCTGCGTTATTTTGTATTTTGCGGTAAGGATGGAGAATGGCTGTGTTGATTAAGGTCCATCCCTGGTCCATTCCCTGTCGGGAACATTTTATTTTTGTTGTCGATTTAATAAATTCTGTGTAAACGTTATTTTTATCACTAGTTATAAACAAAGTAATTATCGCACAAAAACTGGTCTAGATAACGCAGCCGAGTTTCGTACGTCCTATCGCTTTGAATATTCTTGCTCTAATATATAAAAAATTTACGGAGCTAACAAATTTTGACGACTATATTTTGACAAATCAATGACGTCTATGTAACATTTGCGGGGTGATTTTACACAGTATGGTTTGATACCATCTTCTTTTTTAATAGGACTAAATTGTACATATGCGTATCTTAATTAATACATCTGCGTGTTACAAAACATGTGGCTTCGCCATGTCCATAGGTCTGACATCTACGACATTGTGTATAATTCCTTCTTTTAATATATTTTCAAACTTAACTTTGATCAGAACCATGGCCGTGACATCTGTTTTTAATTGATTAATATTAAATGACCTGTTCAAGTCCAATAGATATGAGAATGATGTTCCTTTTTGTTTATTTAAGTGGCACTATTGTTTCTACTTGGTGTCCTTTACTTAATAATTCTTCCTTTATCTCTTCAATCATTTCTGGAGCAGCCTTGATGACGATTTTTCTGACTTTTTCATCTTCATTCCTATATGTAAATTCGCTGATGTCGCTTTTCTTCAGGCTTAGCACTAGTCTTTTATGTAACTCCAATGACCCCACTTGAATTTTTATTTTTCCCCTTTGATATTGAATACTAGAATTTTTACTTCCTAAAATGTTTTCCATGTCTTTTGCAACTCCTTTATGGTTATTTATATTTTCCGTTATAATTATTCGCGGGATAAACACTTTTTTTGGTTTACTTACTTTACCTTGTGGTGATATGTTGCTTGCTCTATTGCTTGAAGCTACGGTCTCTTCTTTTAAATTTTAAATTTGTTGCCTATTTTGATCTTTTTATTATTCTTTTCTGGGTTGTTTTTTGTTCTTTGTACTTTCTTAGATGTTTCCCACTTCTTATTATCTTCTTCATCTAAGATTTTAAAGGCCATCCTTAACAATTTTGCTTCATCTTCCTTCTCTAGACTTGTGTCGCTTTCATATTCATCTCTTTCATCCCCTTCCATTTTTTCTATGTCATCCCTGGAGCCTTGCGACCCTCCCTTGGGTCGATAAAATCCCCTTCTGTAACTCTGAAATGTTCAATTGCGTTTTTCTCGAAAACGGGTGAAATTATCGTGTTTAAACAAAAGTACCAATATTACGTAGAAATGATGTGTACATCATATTTTCTAATCAAAATCACTAAAAAGTTTCGTCAAAAAAAGCTACCACTTAATTTCATCATCAGGAATCATGAACGTGGCGCCTCCTGTAACAAAATATTAAATAATACATAAAATAATACTCCTTGTCCAAAGTTATGCCTCTGTGCCGATTTCGATAACAATTGATAAATATACTGTGTCATTATCAGAAAATTTTTTTTTTTAAATTTCAACTTTAACGCCCTATATCTTATCCACAGCAATATTGTATTAAGGTATATTGGTCCTATCGCCATATTTTGGTCCAAAAAACCTGCCCTTAGCCTATGCACCAATAATTATGAATCACCCTGTATATTACATTTTCTTCCCCCAGAAAGTTTATTACTTCTGGTTTTATATCATCATTTTCTCTGTTTCAATTTCATTTTTTTATTACTTCTTTGATCTCTTATTCTTTTTATATCTTACTTATCTGCATTCTGATGTTCTTATTTCTTTCTCGTGTTTTTTCATTCCTTTTTTATTTTGGTTTCCTTGGTATTTTTGTAAATAAGTATTGATTTCTCTAAGTTCTCAGTTCTAGCTCTATCAATATCTTTTATTTCATTTCGTTTCACTAACTTAACATATTTCCAAAATAACTATTTTTAATGTATGTATTCAACTGATTTCCGATAAGGGGTATTCAAAAATAAAAATATTTTTTATTGAAATAAGCGAAACAGTCTTTCAAACTGTTTACTTACAAATCGATTTCAACATTTTGTTATACATAAGAACGAAATTTGTATTTATTGATAATTTCAAAACCAGTTTGTTGTCAACTTTACTAAAGTGATAGATAAGTATCATGAAAGTGAAATATCTAGATTATTTGAAGAGTTTGATCTTATTTTTTTATCTCAACCATTTTTCATTTGTAGCCATTCACTAGATATAAATTTAAAAATGGTTATTTTATTTCTTCAGTCTCCTTTCTAAAATCGTTGAAAGATGTACGAACCATCGATTCTGACCTTCGCTCTTATTTTTCTGATAAAAACAGCAGAATTAAAAATTTCGAGAAATTTTGGCCACGAAACCGTTCCAAGTCGAATCAGAGATGCCGGCGAACCGTTATTTTTAACTCCATTAATTGAATCTGGCAAAATCGACATAGCTAGAAGGGCAGCTGAAGTTCCTGGTGACGCTTTTTTGAATGTAAAGAGCTACTCGGGCTTGCTGACAGTGGACAAGAGGTTTGATTCAAATTTGTTTTTTTGGTTCTTTCCAACGGAAGAAGATTATGAAAACGCTCCGGTTTTACTCTGGTTGCAAGGTATGTCTAACTGATATTTTTTTAAAGCATCATTGTGTTGGTGAACAATGTATATTGCTTAGAAATATTTTGTATTATTCATGGTGTTTCAAATTGAAGTTCATTATCATCATCATAATCGATTCATTTACTGGCAGATGCCAATGTTGAGCTGAAATTTTACACTCTACTTATTTTATTTCTCTGTTTGACTCTGCCTCTCTCCAGTTATTTGACCTCTCTCCTATTTAGTACCTACAAATTTTGTTCCTTGTCTGCCCTTTGTGGTTTTTTTAGTTTTGTCCTTTATTCATACAATCTTGGATAGTCTCTTGTTAGACATTCTGCATATATGGCTAAATTAACTTATTATATTTTCGCTTGTTCTTTTTTAACTGCTTTAACTCCTAATTTTTTCCTTATTCGTTTGGTACCTTGTCCTTCAATTTTAGTCCTGCAATTCTTCTTAAAGTTTTTAGCTCGCTAGCATGTATTCTTCTTTGTTGTGGTATTTAATTTCCATATTTCTTAGCTATATATCAACCCTGGGACACACATTGCACTATGTACCCTCACTTTAGTTTCTGTTTCAATGTCTTTTTATTAAATACTTAATCATCGAGTAATATAATTAGTATTGGCTTTTAATCTTGCTTGTTTTTTTATTTCTCTCTTTCCTTCTTTTGATACAATTTGTTTTGATAATATCTATAAAATAAAATAAATAAATAAATATTTCCAAAATATGTAATAGCTTTGTATGATTTGATTTCTTTAGGATGTTCTGGAAACCTTTTGTGGATATTTTTCTCTTTTTTTATTGATCAACCTATTTATCAAATGTAATGGATGGTTATTAGAGGTAGTTATTTATTTTATTGTGTTAATTATGTTAAAAGTTGTGGAATTTTAAGATAAGCATATTTTATTCCTTACATTTATAAAGGATAAATTCCACAAAGTAAGGGTATTTTATTTCATAAATATTATCAAAATAAGTTGTAGCAAAAGATGGAAAGAAGAAATAAAAAAAGTAGCAAGATTAAATGTCAACACTAGATTATATTAGTCGATGATAAGTGAATACAGATACTGAAGTGAGAGCACATAATGCGTTGTGTCTCTCAGCTTAATATACGGCTCAGAAATATGGAAATTAAATAAATAACAAGTTTTATCTTTAACATTTATAATAGATATTGTTTAGTTTGTTTCTATTGTTGTCTCAATTAATTGCTGTAATAAAAATATCGCATCGTTTACTCCTCTATCTGGCCTAAATCTATTGTGTGCTACTTTCTGTTCACATTTTCACTATTTTCTTCTAATGCTTCCTCTTCGCCTTTTTCTTTGTCAACTTTTTTCCTGCTAATAGTATTCTTGCCATCTTTGTATTATTTCTTTTCTTTTGTTAGTAATTTTTTTTATACGAAATTTCTTCCACAAATCTTGTTTTGCTTTTTAAACTTTGTTTTTTTATATCCTCGTATATTTCTCATATATCTCATTAATTTTCTTAGTTAAACATTTTTTCCAGGCTTATTTTTTAACATTTATTGCTTGTTTTACTTGTGCTGATTACCACGCTGTTTGTTTTCTGTTGTTAATCACTAGAGTCATTCTTCAGGTCTTCTTTGTACTCACTAAAATAGTATTCTTGAGTATTTCCCACATGGTTTCTGTATCATCTTCTTTTACATCAGCCATTGAAGTTATGTTTTCTAAATGAAACACCTCTATTGTGTTACTTTTTTGAAATATACGCTTAGAGACTACTACTACAATGTGCCACACTTAAGATATTAAAAATGTGAAGAAAAAATAGAACTTATATCTATGAAACATAAACAATTATATTAAAACATACACAATGTTGCTTTAAAACATTTAAAAAAAGTGTACCGTTTAGACGGTTCTGTTATGCATGAGACACTCTGTGTACATTTTCCGAATACAGAAAATTTTATTTTTGTGCGTTGCTGAATTGTTTCTAAAATTGTAAATAATCGTATTTCTACTTATTTCAGATATATTCACACTGTATAGTGTAATAGTAAGTCGGAGAAAGTTGAATCACGTTTGACCCCAAAAATTAGCTCGCCGATTCCAAATTCTCAAAAGTAAAATAAAACGAACATTTAAGACTTCCAGGAAATCCGATTTCTAGTTTTAACAAATTATCTCTTCTGTTCTAAATCCTATCTAATAAAATAAACATGTTATCATAACACACAAGTTTTATATCCAATCAAAACTAATATACCGCATGGTCCAAATGAAAGGAATAAATTAATTATTTCGTAAATCGGCGATTTTAGGGGAAAATCCTGAAACCCACCGATTTTTGTTTTTAAATGAGCGTTTCATTAGATCACTTTTTTATTTTTGACGTCATATCTGTAGTCTCTGTAGTCTCTGAGTAGCCTTAACGGAGGGGACACATTATTGCATCTTTCTCAGTTATCTAGTCATATATTATTAATCGTATTCACTTTTTACTTAAGATTTCTGCCTAAAGGGTTTTTAATTTTCTCTGAATCTGTATATATTCCTTTGATTTTTATCAATGTATTGCAGGAGGACCTGGTGCAACATCCATGTACGCTCTGTTCAACGAAAACGGTCCGTTTCTCCTGAAGAAATCGAACAAACTCATACCAAACCGTTACTCTTGGACCAAAAACCATTCCGTAATCTACATAGATAACCCCGTACAAACCGGATTTAGTTTCACCAAAGGTGGTTTCGCGAAAAACGAAACGAAAGTTGGTGAAGACCTGTACCAGGCTTTGTATCAATTTTACAAACTCTTTCCCGAGTTGTTGAAAAATGAATTTTACGCAACGGGGGAGTCGTATGCAGGGAAATACGTCCCAGCGATTTCGTACACTATTTTAAAGAAAAATCAGGAAGCTGATTTGAAAATTAACCTCAAGGGAATGTCGATAGGGAATGGATTGTGTGATCCGGAACAACAGATGATATATAGCGATTATTTGTATCAAATTGGGTTGCTAGACTCCAACGGGAAAGAGCTGTTTGCAGAACAGGAGCAGAAAGGTACATTTTTTGGTGCATTTAAAATTAGCTGGTATACATAAACTTTATGCTTATGAGAAAGTAAATTGTGTTCTATAGGTATTCAATATATCCGAAATAAGGAATTTAAAAAAGCTTTTGAAGTCTTCGATGGCCTCATGAACGGTGACTTTAACGGAGGGGAAACGTTGTTCCACAAGTTGACTGGTTATAGCTATTATTTTAACTATTTATATCCGAATGGTCCCGATACCGATCAAGGTGATGTCTTCCAATTTATGGAACAGAAATATGTGAGAGAAGCCATCCACGTCGGGAATTTGACGTTCTATGGAGGAGAAGAAGCTGAAAGTAATTTACTTGAAGACGTGATGGATAGTGTAACCCCATGGATATCGGAATTGCTGAGTAATATTAGAGTTGTTTTTTACAACGGGCAGTTGGATATAATTGTCGGTTATCCTTTAACTGTTAACTTCCTAAAACACTTGAAATTTAATGGATCCGAAGAGTATAAGTCCGCTACAAGAAATATTTGGTACGATGGAAACGAAATTGCGGGTTATGTTAAAGAAGCCGGTAATTTAACTGAAGTATTAGTAAGAAATGCTGGACATATGGTTCCAGAAGAGCAACCCTCTTGGATTCTGCAAATTATCACGAAGTTTACAAGAAATAGACCGATTTGGAAAACATAGAAATATAATTTTTAAGGATTTCTAAATAAATATAGAATTTTTATTAATAAGGAGTATTATTTTTTTTGGGGTGTATGCGGCTTCAACCTCTGGGGATTGTTAGCTGGGAGTGTTATTTATTCCAAAAATGTTTATGAAGCTTATAGGCGTATGAACATCGTATTACCTTTCATTTTTAAAAACTAAGCAAATTGCCGTAGCAACTTCAATTATATTTATATTTTGGTGACATTATACATCACTTTATTAATTGCAAAAAAATTTTAAGTTATTTTTTATTATTTATTTAGTTATTATAAAATGCAAGTTGAATATTTTCAAGCCCCAGTAGCAGGAATTTATCAAAAATATTACGACAGAAATTTGAATACTTCTTGGTCGTATATTTTTGATGCAGTTATTTCATGCGTTAGTTTAATTAAATTTGACGCTGAAGTTGGCCATACAACTTTGAACATCCTGCTTATTGTGCATATGGCCTCGTATGCATTAATTCTTTGGTGACCTTGATGAGAAACAGTAAGTAATTTTTCTTTACATTTAAAAAAAAAGTTTCCTACAGAGAAAGTAATTTTTTTAAATAGTACTAATATTGGTGAAACCGAGCAAAATAGAAAAGTATTTTTTTGTAAATTGAATAATAAAGGCGCTGTCAAATTGTCATAATTTTAAAGTAAATGACGCCTTCATTATTGAAGTTGCCCAAAAAATGATATATTTTTTTAATTGGTAATTTTCAATTTTTGATTTTAAAATAAAATTTTACAGAAAAAGAATAGATTTGAGAATGGATTTTTATATATATTTCGCATAGCACCAAAAATAAGGGTAACATTTTTAATTTGTCATTTTTTTGTCACTTCAATTTTCATTTTACTTTGCAACAACATTTTCCCCATTAAAATAACTTTCTATCTTTTATGGAGATTCCTACGTTAACACTACTAAAAAATAATAAATCTATGTTAGTTGTATACATTATAAACTTAATTTTTCATCATATGTGCATGCGTTATTAAAAATATACGTTAAAATTCGGTGTCACGGTACTCTAATAAAAAGGCTTTGATATACGCATTTTCTAATTGTTTCTTATCGTGGTAATTGATAATTTAGAAATTCTCTACTGAATTTGCAGATTCTTTGATTTGATCCGGATGTTAGATAGGGATCTATAAATTATGGAAGTCATAATATATTTTTTGCAAATATTTATATTACTTTTTTATCTAATTGCCCCTTTCACTAATGTGGTTTTAGGCATTTTTGTAATCCATAAAGCTCCCCCTTTAAATCACTTTATACAGCACTGCAGCCCTTGGTGCGATTTTGTAGCCCCTATTTAAGTTTCAATTAAATGGAAGTTGTCATTTCTGATTTAAAGAAAATGTCAATAATGTCAAACTATTTTTAAGAGTTTCATAGTAGCTAATAACCTAAACTAACCGTTAATTATTTTTCAGAGAACAACTCGTACATAGAATTAACAATACTGATGGACTATATGCAGGAAATTGCAGTACTTCCGTTTTTAACAACAGAGCTTCTAATTGTTTATAATATCGTCCCCTTTGGATTGTCTCTAATTCCGATATTTTTTGCTGGAATCACTATGTTCCTTTTCCTATTGTTGGAATTTAAAAGACAGGACCTGAGCGACCTAAACATGATCATCAATCTTATTATTTATTTCGCTGGGGGAATCCTATACAACAATTATGCATGTCTGTCGGCCATAATAATGGGTTTCGCTTATTTCATGCATAAAAGAAATGAAACATTTTGTTTAACAAATTCCAACTATTATAATGTTTTACTAAGCCTGTTTCTAGGATGTTCCGTGTTATCTCTTAATGTTAACTGGTCTCAAAATAATCAAGCGCTTAACTTCCATAAATTTAGAGGCTGGTGGTGATGTAAATGTTATATTATAATTTTTAGTTTTATTTATATTATATTTATATTTCTTTATATTTTTCTGTTTCAATAAAATTTTTCAAATGTGACTAGTTTTATTTTTCAAAATTTTATTCCCACAAATTTGCACGGTAAACTAAAAAATTTCAATATTATTAATGTACAGATACTGTTTTAGAACATAGAGATAATTTTGAATTTGAAAGAAAAATATCTAAGATATAAAGTATATTTTCTTTCACATTTATAGGATAATTTCCACAAAATAACAATCATTGTAATGATAATGTTGATCTCTTTTGATTTAGAATATCGGATTTAAGCAAAAAATAAAATCCTTTAAAAGTGGCATCTGAAAGTGGGCATTTCATGTAATTACCAACAAATCTAAATTTCATGTAAAATCCTCCATAAAATTTTATAATGGTTCTGGACTTTATCACGCAAATGATTATTATCTAAATACCAAAGCAGCAGAAAATTGCGCATACCTTTTTTACAAAATAGTTACTTTCGCTTGTTGATGAATGGATTTATACAAAAGTTATATGGCCGATTTTTTACAAAAGCCAGTACACGTTTATAGCTTCAACAAAACATGCGTCTATAATGGAAGAAAAAGAAGAAACCAGTTTGTTAAATATTAGCATAGGAAATGCAAACGCAAAAGAAATTAAACGAAGTGGCAGAAGTAGAAAAGCAAAGGTAAAAGTTAAAATAATATGCTTGTTTTCAACATTTAGTTACATTTTTTTTATTTTTAGATATGTTGATTCTAATATAACTAAAAGGGCTTGAAAACCTAATGAATCTACATACTACATATCGGTGTAAAATATTACCATAATTGATAATAAGAAAATGGATCATGATATGAAATTGTGCCACACATTTTCAGTACCAATTAGAAGAAAAAGACCCGCAAAAGGGAGCCAGTCCAGGAGGCGCTAAAAAGAGATCGAATTAATCAAATAGCTCAGGTTTTATCTTAAGATAATATTCTAAAAAAAAAACTAAGCAAGGATTAGATGTAAAATAGAAAAAAAAGTCAAAAAAGTTTTATTTAGATGCAGAGTTTAACACAAATAAATTTCAGGATATGTATTTGAATCAGTGCAATATTGAACATAAAGTTGGTTACCTTCTCCATGTTTAACAGAGTGTTCGTGGGTAACTTAAATGTTGTTTTTTTCTAGTCCAACACACGATATTTGCGAAAATATACTAGACTTAAATATTTGACTAAAATGGAAGTTGATATAGAAGACCAAAAGAGTTCCACGCCGAATTTACGTTCACAAAAGAGGGTCAAAGCTTTTTATAGTCTGCTAAAAGAGAACCCCGACAAGTCGATTACTTTTTGCTTTGTTCTGCAACAAATTCAGTCTTTGCCAAAAACTCCAATTAGCGATGCTTTTTTGGCTCAAAAAGTTAACATGTATGTTTTTTGTTGCGTTGACAGTCGATCCCAGCAAACCATTTTTTTACATGAACGGTAGACAGAGGGCAGGATTAGGATTAATTGAAGTACAATCTATTCTTTTCAGTTATTTAGGTTCCTTGAATTATTTATTTCATACACTTTTCAATAGTAGAATCAGTTCCAGAATAGGAATACAGCACTACAAAACATAAACAAGTAACTACTAAAAATATAGAGAAAGAAATAAAAGATTAGAAAATAAGCAGGGATTCTAGACGAATATAAATAATAGACATCTTGGAAACAATTAGTTACGAATCCAATTACTCTTTCCTTCTATCCGCCAATAAAACTTCTTAGGAAAAAGGTACTTTCAAAAAAGTATTATGAAAAAGTGAAACTAGTAAAAAAATATAAAAACACTTCATATGGGTTTGAAGCAAATTAAAATGCAATCAAAAATGAACAGGATCGTTCTTCAAAAAGGTAATAATAAAGTAGTGATCAAACGATGCGCATACGAAAACTTTATTTTCACTTCAGACGCAGAAAAATTTTAAAAATTATGAAAACTTAAATTTTCTAATATATATTTAACAAAAATAGAAAAATAACAAATTCATTTTTTAAATATTTGCAGAAAAACTGATGATATCACAGCAATAGCCAATTCAACATTAACAATAAAAAACCCAAAAGACTGAACTATAATGGAAATAATGATAACACCCAGTTTCTGGGAATTTATGTCAACTCTAAATTAAACTCGCAAGAGCACATAACACATTTAGCTAAAAAACACAAAGTTTCTTTCAAATACGAAAATTAGTCCAATTAACATCATTGGAAACAGCACTAACTTATTATTTTTCAAATTTCTATAGTTGTTAAATTATGAAATAATATTTTGGGCTGATTGTACAAACGTTGATAGAATATTCAAAATACAGTAAAGAACAATACAGACTCTTATGTCAGCTGATTTAAGAGAACATTGCACTATTGCAGAGACCTTTATTTATTAAATTAAAATTACTTACACTACCATGTATTTTTATTCTACAAAGTGTCTAATAAGCGAAAGAGAAAAAGAAAATGTAATGACTATTTTATTGATCAATGGTTGTGTAATACTATTGTGCAAAAGATGTGGATATACTAAAACGAAAGGCATGTTGGCATAATCGCCTAAATAACAAATTATCGAAAATATATCCCAATAATTTTCAACTTATAGATGCACTAAAAGAAGAATCCTACCACTACGACAATATAAAGCAACAGGTGGAATGTATATAACCCCCTAAAGAAAGAGAAACTGTGGTAAACTATATTCGAATCTCGAATCGAAAACACTGTCGGAGACTATGTTCAGGGAAAAACTAATATTGATCAGTGCTTATTGAATTTAGTATATATTATAAAAACGCAGTGAAATTTTATTTTAATTCTGTATACAGGGAGTCATTGAAATGGTGTAAAAAAATTCGAGAGGTACTCCTAAAACTGGTACAAAAATGTTACTATAAATATGTGTCGTTATTCATAAATTATCCCCCTACCCGCAACAATTACCCTTTCCGATTAAACAAATAATTTTTCGATATTACCATTTGATTTAGGATCAAGTTTTATGCCAGCCTAGATTTTTTCCTAGTATATATATCTTGTTTTTTAAGATTACAATTTCAAAAAAAAAATTTTTTAAATTTACTTTTTTAACGTCCCCAACTCCCTTAATATGCATTTAACGATCCATACTTATAGGAACTTTTTTTAGGAGTACTGTTACCCTTCGAATTTTTTTACACCATTTCAATTACAACCTGTATGCACCCACCTTGTAGCATTTATTTTTTATATTTAAAAAAATATTTTATTCATCTGTAATATACTAAATATATTAAAAATATTTTTTAAGAAGCCATTTTATTGTTCCCTTTATTATGAAATTATAACAAATAATTTTGAATAATTAATTCTGATAATGTAAACAGACTAAAATTGTAATTGTAATAATCTGACACCCATATCTCTTAATCTAATTTCAATAAAACAAGCCTAGACAAAAAATATACCGCAGTAAAACAAGGCACCAGTTGCGAGTTCTGTTCAGGTAAAAATTTACCGCGGACCCAGATCCGAAATTTTCTATCAGTTAAAAAACACAAATTCATAGAAAAAATATTTTATTCAAAACTAAGATTAAAGTACATATTTTAACTAAACAAACATATTTCAAAATTTACCACTTTTGATTTGTAACATGCAGTGTACTGGTTGCTTTTTATCACTATAAATGATTCATTATCAATAAAATATTCTAAAAGTTGAGCGTGTTTGTGTTTTTCACTCTTAACAAACACCCATTTATGAGTTTTGAAACCAACATTCTCTAGTGTTAGTACGGTCCTGACGACGATTTCGGATTCTTGATCTGGGATGAAAACCTTCATGTTGTATACACTTGAAATGAATTGAGCCTCGACAACTCTTAATTTTAATTCATTTTCGGTTTTCATAGAATGCACTATCTCCCACAACCAAGTTACAGAGCTTTCATTGGCGCACGTCACCCAAAATATACCGTCTTTAAAAACCATGTCTAAAAACTCCAAAGACAATTTGGAAAACTTATCATCGTCTATGGACTCAGTTATCATATTTTTTATTAAATTTGCTTCATTTATATCAAGGACAGTTTCAGGATTTTGAAAATGTACTATACCCATTATTTTTATTTTACTGTTTTTATTTCGTTCAGAATTTTTACACTGAGACTCGTATCTATTATTTCTATCCATATTGTAATTCCATTTTTGTCGAAACAAATCTCTACTATATAGTCGGGAAGGTCGTTCAAAGTTCTTTTTCAAATCATGTCCATTTAAATGTTCTTTCCTGTTAGAAGTTGTCACTACTTTTCTTTTTTCGGAACAAACTTTTTTTCTATCTCTTTTAATTCTCGTCATTGTAAAAACTTGTTTTAAAAAAATGTTATTGTGTAAAATTCGAAAAAACTACTTACTTTAAATAACAAACATTCTACGTCATTGGTTAGTTAACCAGTAATAATTTTTAATCAACGTAATGACATTTAATGCTCAAAGGAAAGAATCTATTCCGAATGCTTTCCATCCTTTGCTAGTGTCTTAATATCAATTTTATTAACAAAGACAGACAGATGGTTCTTTTGAGTGTTAAGGACTCTTTCCTCTTAGAATGAATGCCATACATTTTTCAAATTGTACTGACCAAGGTTAAATCTGACAAGTGACAAAAGATAATAGTAGAGATGTCAAACTAAATATGAAGATGTATGTATTTGTTTTTGAGATGTTGGATACCTGTACTATCTGTTGTAAGTTTTCAACATACTAATGTCTGTATTTCCCATATCACAAATGTGTTTGTGTTTGGGGCCGAAAACCAGTCTCATTATGATACAGCGGATAATTATTAGTAATTCATGTATTAGTTCGACAAATTTTATTTCATTAAGGGTTGGCCTCGCTTTCAAGACGTAACCTAGTTGGCCAATTAAAATTGCGTTCATAAATCTCTACAAGAAGAATTATAATTTGGATTACAATAACACCAAACTACTTGAAGTCCAGGGATTTTCAAGTAATTGCATGGGTTTAAGATTGAATATTTCTTATCGAGTTTAGTATTTTGTGAATTACTTATCGTCTGTAAGTACTTGCGTTGTTTTAAATAATTAGATAAAATAATTTATATTATACAGTAAGGACTAGAGTGGTACCACTGAAGTTTTAAATAATTTCTGGCCTACACCAAAGAAACAAAACCAAAATTTTGAGTTTTTAAACAACTCTACAACTTTCAGCGACTCTTTTTGTCTCGGCTCTGTATTGTCTCCGGATTTTGCAACAATAGCGAGTCCCGTCTTTCGTCTCGAAATTGTTTTGTTGCTTTGAAAATTTCTAAAAAGTGGACACGGCGTTAACCCGTTGGTTTTTATTTCTGTTGAAGTGTTTATTATTTTCTTTTATAAACAAATATTAAGAATTTAAAAACGTTTTTAGTTTTTATTCACGCCTTCTGTTTGTGCAAGGAATATATGAATATATATTTTTTCTCGAAAATTTTTAGTTGAACGAATCTTTAAAAAAAAACGTTAGAAACGAATGGTATTTTTCTAATATTTTCGATTGCTTGCATTAAAATAATTTAAAATGTATCTTAAAAGTTGTTCATTTCATCTCTTAATAAAGGCTATAGAAAGAAAAATACAATAAATATGACTCAAGAATACAGTAATTGTATGATATTATTTTAAGATTTAAATTTTAAGAAAAAAATGAGCACAGCTTTTTAAGTTTTTACATTTAGGTGCTTGTATTTTTGTCGCATATAAGATATATTGATAAAATAATTATTCTTTTTAAGTTAAACTTTAATATGACGGACATAAAAACGGTTGCAAGAAATCAGGAAAAGGTGTAGCTGCCAAAAACCGCGAGCAATAGAAGTCTGTTTTAAGATTTTCCCGGAAAATTATTCTTGATGTTCTGTACAGAGTGGCGTGCACGGAAAAGTCTAAAAACACTCCAAATTGCAAAGAAAGTACATGGCATAGACCTTCAACATCTTGCGAAGGAAGATACATTTTCCCCTTTACAGGCATATAATTTAGATATGTCTCTATCAAAAAGTCTATTGCTAAAAGAGAAGAATACGAGTTTTCCCTTGATACTAAAATTTTGGCAGAATACAAAATGTATTTATTTATAATAGTTTGCCAATAAAAAAGATTCAAGTTCTTCTTTTAGTATTATAGAGTTTCCTTTGGAAATTCAAAACTCAGTATGAAAGAAACAAAAATAGTCTAAATGTTTGCCCCCTAGTTCATGGATATTGATTTTTTTTTTAATAAAGTGCTAAAGTTGCAAGAGAAACACAATAAGAAATATACAGGAGGCAACTTCTGCGAAGTAATAAAAGAGCAGCTAATAGGATTGAAGTCTAAATTCAATTTACAATGTATCGCATGTGAGAATATTATTCAAAATTATAATGAGGATTCCACATAGAATCCAAAATAAATTAAACGGTAATTTGGGGTATTCTTGGAACGGGAAACCCTTTAACCCACTTAAACGAATTTTTATGGATATGCCAAGTTATTATATCCTACAAACTTATTTATTTTAAACAAATGATGAATAAAACTGATAAATATCATTAACGTCAATGTCAAATTATCCAACTTTTCCAAAGGCTGATGCATTTCATCATGTAGATGATTAGTTTTCCAATCGTTTATTCTAATTAGATATAATGAAGTATCACACTACAAAATTCATGTTCACTTTAAGTGTGATGCTTTATGAGATCTAGCGATAATAAACGATTCGAAAACTAAACATCTGGGTGATGAAATGCATCTAACTTTGGACAAGTTGGATAATTAATTGCACCCTATACAACAATCTTATATCTCAATTCTATTATTGTAAAAATAAAAAAGGATCCGCAAGATTCTCTTTCGGACACATTGGAGAAAGAAGCATAAGAGGAAAAAAGTGAAGCAATAAGAAACGGAGACGTAGGTTGTTATTCCATTCACAGTTTATGTAGATGCGGGTTAATCAAAGAGAAGCTATGTACATACTTATAATGCTTTTTCCGGAGTTGTAAGTATTATTCAAAAAAATTATTTTGCAACATCAGTAATTTACCAATATTTTAAGTTGTTATTATTAGACAACATACTGGAAAAATTTATTTCTTGGAGTAAGAAACGAATATTGCTCAATTTGCGAAAGAGCGGAAAATTCTTCAAAGAAAGTTCAGATGACATGTTTTAACAATTGGAACAATTCCTCTTCAGCTGTAGAACCTGACATTATTGTGGATCGTTTTAGTAAAACCATGGAAATGCACGGAGTAAAATATAAAAAGTCTTTTGATAAAGATAAAAGAAAAAGTTAGTTATGGCCAAGAGGTAATTTTTTACTTTAATATTTATTCATAATACTAATATATCAATCACACCGTTTTAGGGACTAATAATGGAGGTCTGAATCATGCTATTAGAAATTATAGTAAACATCTCTATAAAATGAAAATTGATACAAAAGGAGTTTCTCCGGTAGATAAAGGTTTATTGAGGAAATAATTTATTAAGGAATCAGTAAGATATGTGTAAAATTCTCTTTATAATAACATACTCAAAGTGAATATATTAAAAAGTGATATTAGACTCAGCATAAATCACATTTTTGGAAATCATTTCTTCTGCAAAGATAATTTCTTAATGTCGGAGATACCACTAAAGACAGGACAAACTTTTTACCATCTTCTGGGTTACACCTCGAGATATATGTCGTGATTGGCCAAATATTGGGAAAGGTCATCTGGTAATTGATAAGGATACAAATATTTGTGATGAACTGGTTAATAGCCTGTTGGCTGGAAATAATATGGGAAAAAGATTAAATTTGATCCAAAGAGATTCGTTTCCTTGCATGTCCAAAATATACGTAAGGACATATGTGCGTTATAAACCATGGAAAACAGCTTTTCAGACTAATTCTAGCAATTTATCGGCCAATGAAATGATCTACATTAAAATAATTTTATTTGGAATGTATTGAAACAGAAATCATTTTAGATAGAAGAGGAAACATTTTAAAATTCCGAGATCCTCCAAAAATACTAGAGGCATAAGAAAAATCAAGAAAAAAAATTATCACAAACGAAATTAACTTTTTGTGTTATTTTTAATACCTATCAATTTTTAATTTCAATGAATGCTATATATGCAATATATAAAAATATTGATTTATATACAACAACTAAATTATTATCTTTACAATTTAAAATCATTTATTAAATTTAATTTATATAACTTTCAATTATTTAATAATTATGCATTAGTATAGTTTCATAAAAGTTTTAGAATGGGGCAGCTGCTATTTTTGGTTCACTCAGAGAATATAAGTAGAATGTTAATAACGACAGATTAATACCCCAAAATTTACACATTTGCAGCATATTTTTCTTTAATAATTGTTATTCCATGTGAATTATAAATATACAGGAGCTCTTCTATTGTCATTTCTTAATCTATTTAAATTTCAGGCATTTTTGTTTTGTCTTTACTCTGTGAATAAGTTGACACTGTTTTATCATTGTAAATTTCTCTGTAAACGCCTGTCTTATTTAGTATTGTTATAGTGTAGTTTAGTTATAGTTTAGTGTTTAGTTTAATAGTTTTATTGTAGTCATATTTAAGTAAAATATGATAACAATTATATTTCAAAGGTTAATGTGTTTTTGTAACTGTGGAAGTGCTAAGACACATTGATGGTGCTCACGTCTCATTGGTTAATTAAGAGCTCTGTTAGGGCAGTTTTCGATGGTCAATTTTGGTTTTCAGACATGAACCAAATGAAATTGAAAAAGCAACAAATGCGATATGGTTCAATGAAGCATATTATTTGGCAGAGGTTTTGAGTACAAGAAGTAGCACTTCTAATTTGACGAGTAAAATATATTTATTTTAATCTCTATTTAGCTATAGATCATTATTATAACCATCAATTATTCAAAAAAACTACTGTTTTTCTTTAGAGAACAAACAAGGAACTTTATATAAAATATGATTGAAAAATATGAATAAAATTCTTACATGGAAAAATAAAGGAAATTACAGCAACTTATGACTTTCCTAGACTGACCTGATCATATCCACAAATATTCTTGGGCAATTAAAGAAACCCAAAAATAGTAATAACTATAATGTTTAACACTGCTTATTTTAGATTATGTATTGATTTGTACAAAATTATATTAGGATTTTTTATTTTCTTACTTTATTTTTTTTAACATTGTTATATAGTAATTATGTAAGGAAGATATTATTATTAAATATGAATTATATGTTTAGCGAAACAATTGCCCTAGCACATATGCTTGTTTTTTATTTTTATTCACTTATTCTTTTCTCTTTATGCTACATTTATTTGCAATGGTTTATTTATAATTAAAATTTGATAAATAAAAAATATTAATTGGACCATTAGTCTAACTTTCTCTCGTTTATTTTCGTTGGCGCACCCTATTTGTATGAATATAATGTGAGTGACTTATATTAGGCAATCCAAAGGGCAGCTGGGTATATTATTGGTGGTCTATATTTATTGATACGTAGATATAATAATATATAAAGTTGAAACCAAGTTTCTTTTTTACCAATACTTAAAGATTTGAATAAATAACTAGAGACCGTTTTAATCAATTATAATTACATGATTTTTAAAAGTCAATAATTTATTTCATACATTTGCCTCACACTGTATACAGACAAAATACACGCATGATTGATGTTGATGCCGCGAATGGTTGACATGAAAATAAGTCGTTGCCAAAATAAATAACGAAAATTTTAACTGTTTAACAATTGAATTAGTCAAAATAGAATGAAAATGTATCTTTTTGTAGTTTAGTTTTAAATATATTTTTTAATAATGGCGAACGGTCCGATTGCGGAACGAAATAGAGGTAAGTAAAACTCTCCTAACCTATTAACATTTCAAGTTTCTTAATATGTTTTTAAGATGCCACAATATATGTTGGCGGATTAGATGATAAAGTATCGGAATCATTACTATGGGAGCTTTTTGTCCAAGCAGGCCCCTTAGGTAAGTCTAAATTTTTGATTTAATTCAATTCTAGCCTTACTTTTTTTTAGTAAATGTACATATGCCGAAAGATCGCGTAACAATGATGCACCAAGGATACGGGTTTGTCGAATTTATGGGCGAGGAAGACGCGGATTATGCTATAAAAATAATGAATATGATAAAATTGTATGGGAAGCCAATTAGGGTTAATAAAGCTTCAGCGCATCAGAAAAATTTGGATGTCGGGGCTAATATTTTCATAGGAAATTTGGACCCAGAAGTCGACGAAAAATTATTATACGACACCTTTTCGGCATTTGGGGTTATTTTACAAACACCAAAAGTAAGATATTCATTATACAAATTCAGAGCAAATACTACATCTTATACATGAATACATGTGAACGTAAGAGAACGCGTTATGAAAAAGTGAGAACGCATTACAACTCTGCAATACTTCACACTCTATAATACATTCCGATTCTACACCCAATCAAATATTATGGTCACATCGACTTAAAACTTTTCAAAATCTCAACAATTTGACAATCAAATCAACCGATACTACCAAACTGTGAGAGGTATATGAACCAACTTCACTAATACATTGACTAGCACTTATTCCTGCAACCTGGAACTACATTATTATATTAAATTAAACCTAGCTTAATAAAAACTTTCACAGTTTGAAACATTTTGCTAATAATTATACTTTTTTTTCTAAAGGACAGATCTTTATGCTGCTCAGTTGCAATCGTGGTGAAGGAATTCTTACAGCAATTTCATCTTCCATTCACTGCACTTCTATCAGCACTCCATCTTCATCACAGTACATAGGGTGAATACCAAAATAAACAGTACTAACATAATATTTGAATGTGTGTATATTCCTCCAATTTCCGCACAGGAATGTTATTTATCTTTTGTTAGTCTTTGTTAATCAATTCGCACCAAATATAACAATTTATTGTATGTGTTGGCCTCAATCTTCCATTAGTTGAATGGGGTCTGGATGGTGCCCTCTTTTATAGGCATCATACGCATCCTTAAACTTGACCAAGAAATTTTGTTTTTAATTCTCCACAGCGCATTCTCGATCTGGTATTTGCTGGCGATTTCGTTTCCTTCTGATGTAACGAATGGACATCCCTTTGTCAAAAATTGACCGTTTTTTTTTGTTTAATAGATTTTTTAAACAGTTTCAAATATCATTCGACTTAAATGTAGTATTCTTCCGGACAACATCTCCTTTAACTGGCGCCCATATGCATTGAGCGAACAGTGATAGGGAGGAAGACGCAGTACAAAAATTTCATATGCTGTTGCTATAATTTCATGACAATGTACTACCGTACTAGAGGTTTGTTTAATTAAACTGATTGGAGCAATTCAACTTTGACCATTTCTGCTGTAGCAAAAATATTTCTTCCTATTAACTACTCAATAGTCTGTGGT
Organism: Hermaeophaga mercurialis; assembly: GCA_951812935.1. Lineage (NCBI taxonomy): Eukaryota > Metazoa > Arthropoda > Insecta > Coleoptera > Chrysomelidae > Hermaeophaga > Hermaeophaga mercurialis. Next base: position 9,559,338 of record OX638363.1, on the reverse strand, counting down.
ATATTCCACAGCGTAGTGGGAATTTGAAATAAACTTTATCCTTTGTGGGAAATACTCTTCAAAAACATCTGTGTTCATATTCTCCAGATTTTTTAGATGCAAATATTAGGCTGCCTTCTTTCAAAAAGCATTTATTACTTCCAATATGCGTCACAAACAGTTTTACATGAGGTTTGAATATTATCCTTCCACATTTTGGATACTGTATGTCCTTCATTTACCCAAGTTTCATCTAAATAAAAAATTTGCCTTTCTTCTGAATGATACTGAAATGTGGTTCTAAGATATTTTCTTCTCCAATAAATAATTTCGTCGTTATCAATAAGCATAGATTTCCTATCTTTTTTTGACAACGAAAAATTTAATTTTTTAAGTGTTTGCCAAAGTTATATTTGTTTTATGTCAGGTAAATAGGGATTTTCTATTATGGAATTCAAAATGTTTGCTAACGTTGGTCTTTCGTTTTTAAAATAAAATTCATGTACCTTCCTTCTCAACGCTCTTTTGACTTCTTCTGGAAGTTCTTGTTTTTTTTTACCTCCACTATGTTGTTTATATGAATTCACAATTTCTAATTTTTGCTTTCTAAGCAGTCTATATGTAGTTGACTTCTCCACACCTATATATTTGATGTCATTTGGACTGCGTTTTCCATAGTTCCAGATGAATTTTCTCTTCTTATGTAGTCATACACATTTTTTACAATAATTTTCTTGTTTACCGATAATGGACTATCTTTCATCTTTCATACGTTTCACAGGACTACATTCCGAACTATTTTCCATTTTGACTCTCTTTACTGACACTTTTTAACTCAATTCGTCTTATCACAGTAGATACCAAATACTAACGCACTTTTAACGTTACCTATAAATATTGCTGTTTTAATATTATTAATTCAAAGAATTAGTTGTTTGGTAATTAAAGGTGTATTAACTACATAAGTACCTAGGGAATAAAGAAGATTACAAAATAAATGCTGTAAATGGATGGTAATCAAATACATAGAAAGTCAATTAAACTAAAAGACATTATTTAAATATTAAGAAGAAAACTATCTATGATATCAAGACGCTATTAAATTCTTCTTTGAACGTAATTCGTAAATTTCAAAATATTTTTATTCTATTATTAAATAGGTAATAATATAAATGGGAAATCTCATCTTTATTCAATATTTTTTTATTAATGGACACGCCCATGGTTTACCGATCAAAACCCATTTTATTACTCTCTCCTGATGGCGAAAATACTATAAATTATTCGAATCTAAACTGACTGACGAATTATTTGCCACTTAACAAAAAATACATCTCTGCATCAGTATGGGTTTGTATCAAGGTCGCTCAACTGCAACAAACCTTGCCCTTTACCAGGATTCCTATTTAAAATAGAATCAGGTCTTAACATGTTGCTCTCAGGGGGTCTCGATTCAAAACCCAATTTCTAGGGACATCCTAGTGACATCAGGTATTCCCCAAGAATATCATGTGTGTAGTGTGCTATTTCTAGAATTCCAGGATTTAATAACACAACTATAACACTAGAGTGATAACTTGGATAGCCCTGAGGTTGGCCTAATTCAGGACGAAACGTCGGCAAATACCAACTTTTCAACTCCAACGCTGTTTTCATTGTCCTAAATGCAACCTAAACAGCTATCAAAAAACATCGTATTTCGTTTTCTTCTGATTGGTCTCTAGTTCTCTCATCTCTACTTCATTTGTAATTTTCTTAAATGCTTCTTTAAGGCTCCTGCAACTATGGTAAGGTTATTGGCACTTGCATCATTTTACCAATAATCGATTCTTCTACCTCTCACCAATTGTAGGAAGGCCTTGGACCTCAAGAAGAGCTTGGACAAATCGGGTGAGAATAGGTGGAAGCTCACTTTCAGTCTGTGTGTTGCAGCGTACATTTTGCAAAGTACACTCCGAGACAATTTTATTTAACTTTCAATATTTACGTTTTACGTTAATTTAAATATTTTGTTGTGCGCATTTCAGAGGTGAGCTTTTATTATTCTAACTATGTTAAATAATTGAGGAGAAAAATAATTTCACTGTCCTAGATATAAGTTTTTGTCAAACTCGTTTAACGCTTCTCCTATCATGTATATTGTAATTTTCGTTTTACTGTTAATTTTGTCAGGTTCCTTGTTATTTCTAATGTTTCCATATCTTTTAATATTGTATTACTTTTTATATTGTCAAACAGTTTCTCAAAATAAAATAAGATGTGTATGATAGTATGTTTTCTGGTATTTGGTGTATTATATGAATTACATTTATTGTTGGTTTACTTTTCATGAACGTACATACATTGGTACATACATTGTATGCCTATTGTTTATTTGAATGTTTATATTTTGCATTTAATAGTGTGATAACACTGATAACTCTATAATTATCACAGCTTTTAGCGTCTCCTTATTTTAGTATTGGTTGCCAGTGCATTTTCTCATTATTCTTCTTTTTTCTATAAATCGATGATAAATTTATATATGTTCTGTTTTACTGCTTCACTTCCGTATATCATTAGTTCATTATTATATATAATATTTTCCTCCTGTGTTATTGTTAATAGATTTGTTTAACTTCATTGAGTTCTTTTTTATTGTAGATACTTGGGCTAGCTCATTGCCCTCTTTTTTGTATTTATTTCTATCTTTTATTTATTTGTTTTATTTAACGTCGCTCTAGTTCTGCGACCAGGGCTGATCACCGATGCCGGGAGCACGCTACCCCTAACCGGAAATTTAGCCGAATCCTCAGGTATTCCAAGCCGAGGTAGGGATCTTTAACGAGCCCAACAGTTTAACGTCTCCTCCGAAAGACGGCATATCTCCACTATACCTCGTCCTCATTGGTATAGCGCCCGCGAGCTTTGATATGCTACTAGTCGCTGCGGGCTGTACGGGCATATTACGACGGTCTTCGCTGGTTGTCACCCATCCAACTACTAACCACTATAGAGCTGGGCCCTTGCCCTTTGTTTCCCATTAAAATGTCCTTAGTGTTTCCTCCTTTCTGTAACTTAGATATGCATTGTAAGTCTTTTTCTATTTTGATATTTGATGAGACTGATATAAATTTTTTCCTTCCTCTATTTCACATTCTTCATCAAACGACTAATATTTTGCCCCGTTTTCTTTTTTTTAAGTTGTCCCATTTCGTTTCTTTGATATTATTAGGGATCTTGGTTCAACGTGACATTCCATGACTGTAGCGTTAAAATTTTTGCATATTCTAAATGTAATTTATGTATATCTTAATATTTTTCCATGTTTAGTTTTAAATCGAACATTACTAATTATTTCACATCATCTTCCACACTCCAATTAATTTCTTTTTATTACAGATTATGAGAGACCCTGAAACAGGAAATTCTAAAGGATTTGCTTTTATAAATTTTGCAAGTTTTGAAGCTTCCGATGCTTCAATTGAGGCTATGAATGGCCAATATCTTTGTAATCGACCAATTTCAGTGTCTTACGCTTTTAAAAAGGATTCAAAGGGTGAGAGACATGGTTCTGCAGCAGAGCGTCTTTTAGCGGCGCAAAATCCCTTGTCTCAAGCTGACAGACCACATCAATTGTTTGCAGATGCCCCTCCCATCGGTGAGTACTAAAAAATATTCGAAAATGACAATTTTATTAAAAAGCAATATTAAGTTCAATATTTTCCTAATTAACATGTTTGTTATATTTACACTCTGCACCCCTAATTTTTTTTATAATTTAAAAACGCTTATTTTTTTTAGGTATGATGCCAATGACAATTGCACCGCCGCCACCACCTGTATTGATCACAGGAATGTTACCTCCACCGCCTCCCACTCCTGGCACAATGCCTCCCCCTCCTCCTCCTGTCCCACCTCCGAGTTCTTTCCCCTCCGGCATCCCCCCACCGCCATTACCACCTTCGCAACCCCCTCTTCCGCCTGGAGCTCCACCGAATATAAGCGCGAGTGGGGCAACCACCCCAAGGCCACCACTTCCGACGACTAGTGTATCTCGTATGCCACCACCACCACCATGGAGTGGCAACAGTACGTTACCTGCAGTACCACCAACATCAGCGTCTTCAGGATTCGGAGGAATGTTTCCGCCGCCACCGCCTCCTGGAGGCAGGCCGCCGCCTCCTAATTGGAGACCACCGCCCCCGCCTCCTCCTGGGTTCGGAGCCGGGAGGCCGCCTTTTCCACCTAGAGGGCCTCCACCACCACCTCCCAGTTTTGATGGTTGAGTGTATCTTCTAGATTGTAAATGATTGTCAATATATTTTTCTTATTGTCAATATATTTTTCTTTGTAAAAATTGTTTTAATATTGGAAGTTGGATTAATTCCTTACGTAAGGTGTACACCAAAAATTTTGAAAATTTGAGCATCTATTGATTGTGTTTACTATCTTTTGAGTTATTTTATTTCGAGCATTTCTCAAGTATTTCTGACTTCTTGTATTCTCTTAGCAATATATTATGATGAGTGTTTCTTGATACGTTTATTATTGAGCATCTCGTAATCGTTTTGATTATATTGAAACACCTACAAAATACTTTTAGTAACTGAGAATTTTGTTTATTTTGAGTACTTTGTATAAGTTTCAAGTCTCGTTTGCTTTTATTTTGTTAGTGGCTCTATAACAGGATGAGATTTTTGTTACATTTATTATTTTGAGCATATTATTGAACATCTGCCAAGTACTTTAATGATTGAATGTTTTGTGTTTTCAGTACTATGAACATGGCGTAAGTATTCCGAGGACTTTTACTTTTTAAGCATCTCGTAAAGTACTTTTAGTAACCGACTAGTTTGAAGAAGGTTATCCGGTCTTCCAATGTGGTAAAAGTGAATTAACTCGATAAAATTCTAAATCGATACCACAGCAATTTTTTCATTTAATACTTTGAGCATCTTTTAATATATTTTGATTATATTGATTACTTTGAACAAATCATGGGTATTCTGAGTACTTATTTTTTTAAGCATCTTTTTAATATGACTATATCTTGAATATATATTATTTTGAACATGTATTACGTATTTTAAATATATTTTACTATATAAATGTATAGTAAGTACTTTGAACTTATTTCGAGTATTTTTACGATTTTGAGCACATCGTATATATCTTTTGATTATATTAAACGTCTTCCAATTATTTTTAATAACTGAATGTTTTGTGATTTTGATTACTATGAATATTTATTTCTCTAAAATACTTGAACCATCTTTCAAATCTTTGAATGACTCATTAATATTTTGATTGCATTGTACCGCGTGCATTTTTTTTAGATTTCCACTAAAAACTAATTCTTTTTTTGTAGATTCCATTCCTTTTCAAATAAAATAAATATTCAGTGTAAATGATTGTATTAAGTGTTAAAACAAGCTATAATAAATAATATACCACCAAATAATAAATATAAAAATAAAAACTATTAAAATGTTGCTTAAATTAAAGAAAAATGTTATTTTTTAATTATAATTATTTGTTCTTAACAGCTTTAATACGCGAGTCCAAATTAGAGACAGTAGAATTAATTTCGTTCAAATTAACGGCGAAACTTTCTTGCACACCATGTAAAAGCATCTTATTATTTTGCACGTGTCCTGCCATCTCTGCTTGCGTCAATTCGATTTGAGTAAGAGTTTTTGCAAAATCAGCGGCTAGAAAACACAATTTATTATTTATTTTATATACTGAAGATATTTTATTTTACCTTTATTATGTAATTGTTCTAAAGATTGAAGCCTTGCAATGGTTTGCGGTAGTAATTTTGAAACGCTTTCTGTGTTTTTTATCAAGTCAAATAATTCCAAAACCTACAAAAAGAACGGTATAATATATGCTAAATGTCATTTGTTTCAAAGTTACATTTTAGGTAAAGGACATGTATTACAATGAAGGTGCGTTATAACATGGCAGGTTAAACTATGAGTATATTTGCCAATAATTAGATAACAATGACATTAAATTTTAGAAGTTCACCAGTGGGTTAACTCCAAGAAAATTTACCATCCGTATTAAGTGATTTAACCTGCGTTTAAAAGACGAAACAATTTAAGTTTACTCATAACATTTTTGACAATCTGCATAAGACTTAAATTTTCGGTTTTTTTGTTATTTGCGAGAGGATATTTTAATTAAATGGCACTGGTCCTGTCGTGTTCCCAATCATTTTAAAGTATTGTGACCAAAATAAAATTAATAAACTGAAATATCAATATTTTTTTAAAAGAAAGTTTTAATACTCGTAATTTTATATTTGATACCTTTGCGCAGTTTCGTTGATTTAATTTGCCGTTGCGAATGTATTAGCGTAATAAATTATCTTATCTTACACATAAAGATACCTATAAAATTTTTCTATCTAAATCGTTACAATATTTTTCTTGTCATTAAGATACTAACATGTTTACAAATATATTATGTAGTTCTATTCCATGATCTATTTTTAAAAATATGTCCTTTAGTAGAACACATTTAACATGTTTGATGGATCATATAAAAAACAGATTCTGTATATGTCATACCATTTTTTTTAATTTTTAAGGAGATATTCACATTCCTCATGCACAAGAATGCCTTCTGTTTTCTTTAAATTTAAATACGATCTCTAGTTTGAATTATTAATGGTAAAACTAATTCACTGATATCTCAAACGATATACAAATTTTAAATTCATTCACAGTAACATCTGATGATAAAACTTAAAATCTACTATATTCTAGACAATTGGTGCCTTGAGAGTGTTTAAAATATGTTTTTCCAACTTGTTTATAAGCCCTTTATAAATAGGATACTTTTGGAATTTTTGCTTTATCACAACTGTATCTAATTTGACCAAAATATTTTCTTCAAAATAAGCTAAAATTGTTAATCTCACCCTAATGAAAATCTCAATTTAATTGAAACATTTTCTGCTTTTTCTCAATTTCACTTAATAAGTCGCAACAAATAAAAAGTAGGAGACCTCAGTCTTTAAACATTAAGCTCGCAAAGTTCAATTTTCATTAAAATTTAAATGTAGTAAAAACTAGTGAACCCCTGCTCCTTATAAAATAAAATACATTGAAACCACGACCTTAAATGTTTCTTTAAGAACTTAAAGAGATTTGTAACTTTAAACTATTTATACCAACAGAAATGAATGGTTATGTGACCATTGCAGGATAATTTGTGTTTCAATGGTATATGACCAATTACAACGCACCCTGTTACAATGAATAAACTTTACCATTTTATCCTTTTCATCATTTTTCTGAACTTCTTTTTTCTTCTCAGCTATATTCTCCAATTTTTGTGCAAGAGCCCCTAATCTTCCTTCAATGTGATCCAATTGGGCAGAATCCAAAAGACTGGCTGTGGCGCTCAGTTGCTCAGCCACTTCATATAAACTACCTAAAACAATTTTTTTAATTAAAAGTCCTAAATCGGAAAATTAAAGCAAAAAACATGATTTTTAGTTTATTTTAAGCCAACTACCTCAACTTATAAATTTTTTTAATAAAAATTTTTTAAGCAAATAGTGCAAAACCGACTAAACATGTCAGTATAAACGTAATTTTTAAGCAAAATATAATGTCAAACAAAATAGCCTAATTTAATGTCAATGCCAGATAAATTTAAGAAACATTTTTTATCTAAAACATGAAAAACATGAATGCTTTCATTTCTGATTATAAATAGGTATCTGTATTACAAGGGAGGAAAGTGTCCCGTTTCTTCACACACGTGAGATATCAAACTTACCTTTGCTTCCTCCAATTAATCTTGTAAGTTTGTCACTAGGTGTACCAATAATTGTTTCTAATTTATGTAGTCTGCCTTCCAAAGCTGCTACTCTAGTTGTTTGGGCCAAACGGGCCTGTTCTGGTCTATAATTGAATTGATAAACGATCCCTGAACCCTCACCAACTTCCTCAGATTCTGGTTTTTCATTAATAGTAGACTTGAATTGTTCTAATTGTGAAAACAGTTTCTTAATTTGTGCCCCTTGGGGATCTGATATTTTCTGTACGACTTCCTCGCCTAATGTATCCTCCAGTTTTAAGTCTGCTAGTTGTTTAAGAGCCTGTTCTACCTTTTGTGTGGATATAACGCAATTTTCCCCATCTGATTTCTCACTGTTCTTGATCTTATTCACTTCTTCTAACACCTCCTTCATCTCACATTGCAATCTGTAGTATTTTTGAACTAAAGATTCTTTTTCACCGGTGCCTACAAGTTCCCATTCCCCGCTTCTGGCGCCATAACCTGTTTTTGGTCGATTTCCTATTCTGCTGGAAAAATCGAGATGTTCAGAGTCCAAGTACTTTCCCTTGAATTTACGAAACGATTCGTCTGTTGATAGATTAATCCTTTCGACGGGATCATTTTCTTCTTCAAAGAAATCATCGGTTTGCTCTGATTCTGGAAGATCTGAGGTTTCATAGACGTCAGGTTCATCATGAGCCTAAAAAGTATATTTTCCTTGGTTTCTTATGGAAATGATTACAAATTTACTTACTATTCCAGGTAAATCAGCGTACTTTGGATTAGCCATTGTTATAAGACAGCCTTCAAGTTTCAAGGAACACTATATAGTAAAAAAACTAATAAAATATTTTAAAACCGTTCAATGATGACAAATATTGGATTCCTGATTTGACAACTGTCACATTCTTTCATCTTCTACTTCAAATTGAAGACATCAGCTACCAAGGCTAATCGGTCTCATTTTACTTCTTTCTTTAGATACTTATAAATTAAGTTGATTTCCTATAATTGTAGGGTTATGTTAAATATGACTATTGGTAAGATAATTAGTTCTTTAAAGCATTGAGCATAGACTGTAGTATATTTTTTAACTTTTGCGTGAACCAACAAAACTGGTAGCTTTTTGAATATTTATCAATAGATTAGCGCCATCTGTTTAACTGTATTGCAAATTGTTTATTACTCAGTCGATATAGTAGAAGAAGCAGTTATCATCTGATTCTGTCATTTCAAGTAGTTAATTTCTTTTTTCGGGTAGTTGTCAAAAGACAGTAAGTATTTTTATTGAATCCCCTTTCATCTAAATAAATTAAATACTTATCAGTGATATTTTTTATTTAAATATTTTAAGCCTTTCTCTTTTTTCATATTTACGTGTTATTTTAGGTTTTTTTGTAAATTTTCTGAGATAAATTGTAATGTTTATAACTTATAGGTTATGTCTTCTGAAATAACTATATATATTTTTTTAGGCCAAAATGGGTAAGATAATGAAATCCGGCAAAGTCGTATTGGTCCTCGGTGGCCGATACGCAGGCAGAAAAGCTGTAGTCATCAGAACTTATGATGACGGTACTTCTGACAAACAATACGGGCATGCTTTGGTTGCTGGCATCGATAGATACCCAAGGAAAATTCACAAACGTATGGGCAAAGGAAAAATGCACAAAAGGTCCAAAATTAAGCCTTTCATCAAAGTAAGTGGAAACTAAAATTGTTTATATCTGTTTTTGTCGAATATTAATAGCTTTAGAGGGTTTTATGTATGGGGAGTTTGTGGACATCCTGTATGAATTTATCAAATTTGATGGTTATTTAAGACTTACATTTTTTACCACAAAGTGTGTAAAGGGCTATTAATTATGGTAAATATCAGAAAAAATAACCTATGGATAGTAAAAAATAACATTTATGGAATTATCCCTAATAAGTTCAAATGTTTTCTATATTGTGTTTCACCTCTTTTAGAATGTTGTTACAACTACTAACAATTTAAAGAAAAAACATAAGAAATGACTGGGAATGTTTTTTCTATCATGAGTGAAAATGTTAATTTTCAATTGTTAAAAATAATTGAAAAATTGTTAAATTTGGTAGTGGTGGGGAAAAACGCCCCATAATATCTATTTTGAGATTATAAATTGCAATATTTATATATAAAAGTTATCAGAATTTGAATAAAATTTCGTTTACTTTGTTTTTAATGACAGTTTTAAAAACATGTTAGTGAAGATTCATGTATGATGGTATAAAAACTTGTGAATTCAAAATGTTTTGAACCTTTCAATAAGTTTGAAGTTTCCATTTGAATAAACTGTAAAAAATATTGTAGATATTGAACTACAACCACTTAATGCCTACAAGATATTCAGTAGATTTGGCCACTGACTTGAAAGTAACTCCCAAAGAGTTGAAAGATCCCATGAAGAGGAAGAAAATCAGATTCCAGACTCGTGTAAAATTCGAAGAGAGATATAAGCAAGGCAAGAACAAGTGGTTCTTCCAAAAGCTGAGGTTCTAGATGTAGGTTTTTTAATTTAATAGGATTTGTACACCTTTTATTTTTTGACATTGAAATAAAATGTGGTCAACTGTTATTGGTTTTATTTTTTTTAGTGGAGAGTGAATAATAGAAAATAAAAATTCCAGTTGCAAACATTTCAATCAAAAATAAAAGGCAATATCGGTGAAGTTCACAATTCAATTGAGAAGAACTGTCTGTCATATTTATATTTTTAGGAGAAATATTAAACATTAACTTTAATTGAAGTTAAATAGTAAATAAACTTCATTAAGTGGAATGAAATCCTAATTTTTGAAATTAAAGTAAATATAGTAATGACAATCCTAGATTAGAAATGAATAAATATTTAACTTTGAAAATTTTATTGCTGATTGTATGGTTCTAAAAAATAAATTGCCGTTATAATTCATTGTAGATATATACCTGTGCAGTAAAAGAAAATATTTTTAGGATGTGAGGTTCCAACTTGAAAAAATTAAACATAAATGTGATGTGTTTTTAGGAGATATGATCTCAATTTATTAAACAAGAATAACAACACATGCCAAGAGTTAGTAGAAAAATATTATTATATACAGGGTGGGGCATTAGTGTGGCAAAGCTCAATTAGTCTGCTATTATTGAAGTTTCAAAATAAAGTATTTACAAAAAGTTTAGGCAGTCTTGAGATTCACATTTAAAAATTAGTCCCAAGTATACAGGGTGTTCAGGAACGCAGTGCCAGACGAAAACCATATTTTTAAATGGAATACTCTGTATGTTTTTACATTTTTATAAACCTCTTGCTGAGCTAATTTCAACGATGTATCACACTTTATGTCCATGTTTATGATCTACAGCTACCTGAAAATAAGATTTCTAATGCCTCACCCTGTACATATTTTTTAAATGTCACCAACTTGAATAATGCCAAATTTGTGCTACAATTAATTCACATGTTGAGATATTTCACACTATCGTGAGCAAATTTATTTGTACATTGCATATTTTAGTCTATATTAAAACTATTTTTCTTTTGTTTGGTTTGGTATCATGGAATATTCCGATTTTAAGTAGACAACTTAAATTTTACCTCGACTGCTTCAGGTAACGAACTTGAGAAAAATAAATATTCTCATAATATAGTGCTAACATTATAAAAGTTGGTATAAATACCAAAATAGATGCATTTTGAGTAGCGTGTACAAAGTTTTAATAAAATATAAAGTAAATCATGAAGTCGCTCTTCAAAAAATATATCCTAGATCCAAAGTCATTTGGGGCAATATTTCAGAAGATCCGAAGTTGTGTATTCGATTTTTTTTATTTTTTAGAAATGTAATTCCTACTTCTGATAAAATTTTGAATGAGGTCAGTAATGAAAGTCTGCTATACTTCAAGATTTAAACTATTGAAGGAGCTGAATTTGTAAGTTTATATAATAATAATAATAATGCTACATTATAGATTTGGGAAAATTCAACGAAATAGTATTCTTAAAGAAAAGTATGAAATTATTACTGTAAATAAAATTTGGACAGATAAGAACGTTACAAATTCGAGACGAGCATTTATTGAAAGTTTGTCGACAAGATTAAAAAACGTTCTGGAAAGGTATCTCGGCTTATAGTGGTTCACATTGGTTGTAAAGATATATTTATGGAAAATGGATTACTCACTTTCAAATCGAAAAAAAGGGAAAATATGAAGTCAAGAGTTTTTGATGAATGGTTTTTAAAGATTTACCACATTTGGAGAAAAAGCAGTAACTATTCTTGATAATGCTTCATATCAAGTTGACGAATTAATAAAACTCCAACCAGCCACTAGGAAAGAAGAAATCAAAGATTAACTGAGGCATTATTAACATTAGTTATAGAAAGTAAATTAGCTTATAAATATACAGTTTATGAGACGACGTTAACTTACAAAAGAACAGTTTTAAGATTTGTCACAGTAGCATTGCTATTTTAATTCTATTGAATTAAGGGTGAAGTGTCAAGAGAAAACATTTACTTTTAAAGTGATTCATGTAGTCCAGTAAATAAAGGCCGGGAAACCCTGGAACCTGGACATCAGGTCGCGTGCCTTTTTTTTTCTCAACTTGTAGGTAAATATGGGTACATTAACTTCTGAAAATATGTCCTTCGGGAGATGAGTGGAGGGGACCGGAAAATGGCCAGAAAACCAGGCTACGGTTAGGGGTGGTTATCTCGAAAACGGTTAAATTTTTGACAAAAATGATAAGGACCGTTTTGTAGATAATCGACTGCTCTCCATTTCTAGCCAACCCCCACTTCTCTAAGTGTCATATTTCGGGAGATATCGGCCAAAAACCGGATTTTCGGGATCATTGGCCATTTTCCGGCCCCCTCCACTCACTTCTCGGTGGACATATTTTCAGGGAGTAATCTACCCATGAACAGCTACAAATTAAAAAAAAAAATTCTGCACGCGACCTGATGTCATGGTTGATACCTTCGTTTATTGGACTAACGTTAACTATTTTAAAAAGTAATTAGAAATGTGACACCCCAAAATTGGAAAAATGCTTTAAGACATGTATGGAAAGAAGAGAAAACCTGGGATAGGCTTATGGAAATTATTGTAGAGCCTTTTATTAATTTATGTTCAAATAATTTATTATTTAAACTCATTTTTTCAAATTAAATATTAAAATACATAAGCTTTTTGTTCTTTTAACTATCGGCAAGTTACACCATTGCTTAATTGAAATGGGGATCTCTGCATTTTTACAACAGGCAATATTGCGCGTGGCCTTCACATGATTAATCTGTTTGTTCAGTTATCTTAGTGAAATTTTGAATCTTCTAACATTTACATATTTATTTTCGAAGATTGAAAATCTATACTGACTTGCCAATTAACATAAAAGAAACAAAATACAGAGGAAATATATGATTTAAATAAAAAATATTTCCAATATATTTATCTTATATTAAATAGTACTTGAATTTTTGTATTTTTTTTTTATTTAATTTCTCTCTTATATGCACTAATACTCGTTAGAAGGAAGTAAATATATAAATATATGTTAAAACAAATAAAACACATTTTCAATATTAAAATGTATAATACTCTTATTTTTATAAAATAAAAATATATATATATATATTAATACATTTGACATTTGGCTATTTTAATAACATATAATAAAAAATTAATTTCAATCTAGTCGTTCATAATCTCTGATAACATTTTTTATACTGTTGGGCAGACCATACAGTCCGTACATTGTAAAACCTGCAAATAACTCGAGACAGTCACAAAAAACAGTAATATCAACATGTTAAGGACTTGTGAGTATAACAGGAACAAAAAAATAGAAATACTTTTAGTCAGTCTTATGAGTAAGATTTTTAAAAATGTGCTTAAACTACATTTAGTCCCCTTTTCCGTCTAAACTACATGATACAGTCCTAGGATTATCTTATAGTAAGGACGACTGTCTAAAAAAACTAAAAAAACATACTTTTACAGTTCAGAGGTCAAGGGTATATAAGAAAATTTTCGATTTTAAAAGTCACAAATAAAAAAGACTGTTTGTTTTTTATGTTATAATTAAGTGAATTTTGGAAAAACAAATTTATGAAACGTATTTCTACTTTTTTATTTGTAATAAATATAAAGCCTGGCAATCAAGATACTAAGCGTTAGACGAAAAGACAAGCAAATGAAGGGTGGCAAAATTAATTAGGAACTTTGCTACATAAATATCAAGTACTACAAATTCGAACATTGTACATAAAACCCGTCGGATCGTGAGGCACCAAAAGAACAAAAATAAGCAAAAAAGCAACGTTGTCGGGAAGGAACAGGAAGAAATTTATATACTTATTAATTTCTGATATTGATTCTACACTTTCGATTGTTGTTGTGCACTCTCCTTTCTTCTTAATTGAATAGTTTTAAAAATTTCGCTCATTGCTTGTCTATGTTTGACCTCTTCGGGTTTGTATTCCAAAGATTTCACATTTCTTTTAGTAGGCGAGGTTGGTTCGTTTGACACATCCACACTTTTCATACTCCTGAAAACGTTTTTCATGCGATCTTGATGAGCCTTGTAGGCTTGCTCTTCAGATTCTTCATTTTCTGGAGCTTCAACCTTTCCTTCCGGCACTTCAACTTTTTCTTTCGGCGCTTCAACCGGTTCTGTCTTTATCTCTTGTTCTTGAAAACTAATTCTGGAATTCACGAAAAAGCTTAGCTTTTTCTTAGCCGCATCCCTATCGATGCTGTCTTCGATAACGTTTTCGTTTTTTTCGTACTTCTGACTGGAAGGGGATGGTGCCGGTCCTTTTTTGTTCGGTACTACAAATGTAGGCACTATATTCATTTTTCTGAGGTCATTATTTAATTTTTGTTTAAAAATCTTTGCTTTATCTGACCCCATTATCAAATTATCATCATCTGGCTCAAACTGTGGCAATTCTTCAGTTTCTTTATATCTTTTAGTTGATTTTAAAGTAACTTCTTTAATTTTACTCGAGGTCACTCTCGGTAAAGTTTCCCGTGTATTTTTACAGATTTGAGTTTCATCGGAAGGCAAAGGAGGCGGAGAGGGAAATTCTGGTATTTTGGTGGATAATATAGGTGAGCTAATAGCAGAAGGGGGTGGAGTAGGAGGAGAAGGAATTAAATAAGGCGAAGCCTCGGCTGGCTCTTCATCAGAACCACTGAAAGATATGAGTGTTAGCGGTCTTGAAGCTTTATTTTCCAATTTCAAACCGCTAGATTCATAATCAATAGGGAGTATATATTCAGTCGTTGGAGTTTCTTCTTTATTTGGGAATGTGATAGGTGCATGTGGTTTTGAGTACCGCATTTCCTCATGATTAATACCGCTTTTAATCGGAGTTTGGCTTTGTTCTTCAGGTGGGGTCACGATAGTTTCCGTTACTGTGGGAGGAACTTCGTCCTCAATAAGCAGAACTTCATTTGTGACTTCAGTTGAGCTAGTATTTTGAATTTTTGCGTGGGATAACTCGTTGGAAGGGGCTTCCGTTTGTATTTGGGAGATTTGAATATTTTGGGTAATTGGAGTGGACAGGGGCAGAACATAATGCACATCAGCGACGACGTTTTCTTCGCGTGAGACAACACCAGACACAGAAACGCTACTAACTGACGTTTTACGTTCCTTTTCAAGATTACTTGCGACCTCGTCAAGCATGTCGTCGAATTTTTTTAATTCCTGTTGAATGTCTTCGAGTTTCGGCGGGTGCGGAGCTTTGTTTTTCTTCGGTTTCGTTTCCGGCTCGTCCTGAACGAATCCGTTGTTGGTATAAACCGCTAGCAAACCGTTCGGTTTCTCCTCGATCGGTTTAATGGGAGTAGATAGGTGTTCATCGACGGGTTTTAGTGAAAAATAGTAAGTGGGTAAGCCTAAACGAAATAGTTTAAAAATACGCAACCCATGCATTATGTACAGCAATTAACACAAACGGCTCCAAAAGAAATAAATGTTACAATTGATGTGTCTCGCAAAAATAAATTTATTCCATGTGATTACCACATTGTGTATGGGGTACGCGAAGCCTAGATGGTGCTTTATTTTAAAAACGCTACATTCTCAAAACATTTGTAAATCCCCTTATGAAATTTAAAAAAAATTGAAAGATTTGGAGCCGCCTTTGTAGCAAAAATGTTGTCAAAATGCGTGCGTTTATGATTGCGAAAAAAATAACATGCATTTTAACGTCTAGGATTCCGACGTTAAAATTATTTTTATTATCATATTCTTACCTACGGCCATCCATACCGCAAACCGTATCCAAGTATGAAAATCCAACATCAACATCAAATAAATATTAGCTAAAATACTGAGGGCCGGCACTAAAGGCACCATAGGCACCTACGGAGTAAAATAACATTCATTTTTTAAAACGAGGGCTTACAGGGCCAGTACCATTAAGAATACTGTTTCCGAATTTGGCCCAAGTCTTTTTTGAGTATAACCTCGACGTTTTGTCGAAAAAGCGATTTCTTTAGGAGACGAGTTCAGCTCTTGGTTGGTTAATAACTTGAGTTACCATGCTTCTCTCCCTTGTCTCCCAAAGAAACGTCGAGTTTACACTCAAAAACGGGATGGTATAAATATAAATTGTTATATTAAGTTATTCTAGAAATAAAGATATGCGATAAACACAGTTTTAAAATGTTTTAGCTTTTAAAATATTACAAATAGATTAGACAAAATTTAAAGTTAGATTTGAAAATGGTACTACATTACATACTTTGTATTCACAACTAAGTAATAAAACAAACAAATATACAATAAAAGCATGGAACTAGTAATATTGTCTCTGAACATTTTATTGCTGATTTATTAATGAGGGTGGAGTTTAAGCGTATCTATTGTCCATTTCTGATGCTTTTCGGTTTTGAATATATTTTAGTATTGTTTACTTTAATACGGTATTAAAATTACAATGAAAATGTAATAAGTGATCTGTATGACTGCATTAATAAATCTAGTGGTTGGTATACTTATGGATTTTTCTTTAAACATTACATAATTTAATAATTAAGAAAAATTATTGTAAAATTATTGAAGTAAAAATCTGGGGATTATATTAAATGTATGTATTAATCGTCTAATTTTATTCGTTAGATAATAAAGAAGGTCAGTTCATTTAAAATGTTTGTCAACTTTAATGCCAAAGTATTTCATGGTGTTAGTTTCCCTAATAATATCCGAATCATTTATGTTGATACAATTATAATTTGGTCTTTTTGCAACATTCAATGAAAATTCCATGTAAAATGTTTAAAAGTGTTTAAAAGTTAATTTACTACAATCAAGCTAATATTTAACTTTTTCAAAACCCTCAATTATTTTACATTTAATAATATGCCAACTTTTGGCTCTAAAAACCAAGATTGTGTCTGCTGCACATAATATGGAGATTCTATTTATGTTCAGTTTCAATAAGGAATTAATATACATAATAAAAAGCACTAGACCAAAAACTGTCACCTGTGACATTTCAATTTTTATATTTATTCACTTCTGATTTTTACCATCTGCTTTCTCTGTCCTATCCAAAAACAGTATTTTCACAATCTTAACTTCTGTCAATAAAACTCTAAAAAAACTGAATTACCTTAAAACTCAATTCTTTTCTAGATACTGGCTGAGTGGCTAACGACATCAATAATATAGCCGCTAAAAAAATCACACTTGATACCATCACTATGGCCCAAATATCCCCGTTTGCTACCGGGTGTTTCAAATAGATAGCGCACAAACCAATGAGCACGCATGTCACACCTAAAAAAAAAACAAAAACCAAAGCCTTAAAAATCATGACTACGCTTAATTATTTATTCATGTTTAATGAATAGGAGGGGATCTATTTAGTTAGAATTTTTTTCTGTGGACTTACAGTATAATAAAACTTCGATTGTAACGATGGACTGTGAGGTTTTGGTCGGTTCCGAATGTCGTCCACAGTTAAAAATTTGTCCAATTGTGCTGCCCGAACTGTTGTTTTCACTACTCAACAGCTCGTTATCTTCAGAATCGTTATTCACTGTAAACGTTGCGATATTGTCTGTGTATCTAAAAGTTAAGATCATCAATAAAAATATTTTAAAAGACTTCAAAATATTTATGGAATAGAATGAAGAAAAGCTGCGCGATTATTTTGATAAAACAAATAAAATTGAGAGTGAAAAATACTTGTAAAAAAATAACATTTAGAGAAAAAATTTGTATGGGGCCCAATGCAGATCCTTGCGAGAGATAAATAACTTTAACTCAGAAATTCTTTTTTAAAAATTATTATTTTCAAAATTAATCTTTTATTTAAAAATTTACAAAATATTTATTAAGTTGTTTCATGTACAAAGATCAGAACAAGAATACATAAAAAATGAATTTGCATGATAATGTGAAGAATGCAGCGTTAGCTTTAACCTGAGCCGTTCTTAGTATTTATGTAATGGTGAGCTTATTTCTTCATATAACTCGAGGCATCAACTTGGTTTAATTTAGAGTATAAGAAACAAAACGAGAATAAAACGCAAGTAAGGAAAAATAGTATAAGATCATATGATATTATAGAGGAAAATAAGGGTGAAATACTTAAAAACAGTAATGAAAATATGTTGTTAAAAAAGAATAGAGAAAGAGGTATTCATGGAAAGTACAAAGGAAGAAATAGAAATAATAAAACTCGAGGAGTTAAAGCACTGAGAACATTGTATAAATGTAGAATTTATTAAAACGTGGCGAAGAAAATGTAGGATGAACATATAACGCTGAGATAAAATTTAAACTTTTTATAATATTTCTATGAGACCGCATTATTATAAAGAGTTTCTCGAAGCTAACTCAGAAGTTTCGGTAATTAAAGTCATTAATCTCAATAGTATTACAAGGATCAGTACTGGGGCTATTGAAGTTACAAATTTACTCAACTTTGTTTGTTGTATGAATCTGGGGAAGCACAAGAACAGTTAAAGCGACGTACACTTACGATTCACTATCCTCAGAATCTGAATGATTCTGAACTGGAACATACACAACAGTTTCGTCGTCCATTGAATATCTAATCGAAAAATACACTGATTTAAAAGCGTTCCTCTGTTAAAAAAAGCCAAAAGCGGTAATATATATATTTTTTATAAATAAATTAATACCTTAACAGTAGAACACTAGCAGCTACTATAGTGTAAGCCATCAGCGTACCGATCGACATCATGTTGACCAGTTGTCTGAGCTCAAAAAGGGCTGCCATTAAACCTAAAGAAAAAAATCAAGAAAATCTGCACCTTTTCGTGATATTATACATACCTGTCAATGTACCCGCCAATAACGTCCCGATTACTGGGGTCTGAAAAGTACTGCTTACGCGTCCCAAAAATTTGAACACCAAATTGTCATTTGCCATCGCATAGATGATTCTCGGCAAAGGAAACATTGCTCCAAATAAACTAATAAATATAACCATGGATTAAATGAAATATACAAGAATTTAGAATAGAATAAAGCATACCTTGCGCATAAACCGAATATACCACCAATTGATACAATCCATTTGGCCCAATACCAACCGATGTGTTCAAAAGCGTATGGAATCGGTGCGTTTGGGTCCTGAAAGATTAAAAAAAGGGAAGAATATACTGTCTATCAGTGTTCAACAATGAGTTCTTCTTTGACTTACCTGAAGATAATAAGGCACCATTAAAGTGATAACGGTGGATATACCAAAATAAGCCAAAAATATTATTAGTAATGATAATATTATGGCTATCGGAATGGCCTTCTTGGGATTTTGAACTTCCTCTCCCGTCGTTGCGATGCAGTCGAATCCGACAAAGCCATAGAAACAAGTTGCAGCCCCCGTTATAGTTCCCTCTAAACCCCACGGAAAAAATCCCCCTTTTCCAACTATTGTTGAGTTTGTTGTGTCGTCTGGAGGAGTGTAATTCCAGTTTGCTACATCAGCTAAAATTGGAGATATGTTAAAAGAAGAAGTCACACTGGAAAATGAATGATTACCCTTAAGCGAACCGGCTACCACTACAAATAACACGACGCCAATATTTAATACCGTAAATACATTGTTCACTAAACTGCTTCCTTTTAGTCCGAAGGCTAAAGCAACTAAAAACAGTATTTTTTATTAGAAAAAATTTCTATAATCATCGTGATCTTACCAGCTAAAAGGATTGAGATCCCACAAGAAAAAAAGTCAAAATATTTCGCTAAAAACGGCAAGTCCATTGGTGCTATTTCTCTAAATGTATTCTGTAACGTGTTATTAATTAATGTATCCACATATAAACTTAGGCCTTTGGCAACGCTGGCAGAGCCTAAAATTAAAAATTTAATTACGACCTTCGATTTTGGTACTCCAAAAAACCTATAGAGGGTAGACTATTTTTAATTGAAATGTATTTTGTATATTATCAATATGCATTTAATGACGGTTTTAAAATTGAAATATACATAAAATCATATACAGATATACAAAATCATTCAAAACTTGCTTTTTTGCAATATTACGTTGCTGATTTAAGAATAATAAAGAGTTAAAAATTAAATATCATACTAAAAACTCAATTAAATTATAATATACAACTTTTTCCTATTTAACCATTTTAGACTCGGCTACAAAATAGCAATGCATTTCGATTAAAAATGCCATCCTTGTACATATATATTACAATTTTTTTAATAAGCTTGAAAGCGCGTTTAAGAATATGAGATGAAGAAATCGTATTATACTGAGGGTACTAAATGTCTTAGTGGAAATTTATTGCATTGCATATTATTTTCGTTCAACTGAGGATATTTTAAAAGATCTTCATATATATAAACTAAAACACTTAGAGAGAAAGGGGAATACTTATAATAATTCATATTGTATGTGCATAATACAATATTGAGCAATATAAAAATTGTATAATTTTATAAAATATTTGAAATACCAGGAAAAAACAAACATTTTTATCATTCAATTAAAGATATATAAACTAAAGCATTTAGAGAGAAAGGGGAATACTTATAATAATTCATATTGTATGTGCATAATACAAATTTGAGCAATATCAAAATTGTATAATTTTATAAAATATTTGAAATACCAGGAAAAAACAAACATTTTTATCATTCAATTATAGATAATAAATAATAATTTATAAAGAGGTTAACCTTGATTTCAGATCTATATACAGACACTAAAAAAACAAAGCAGAAGTAAGATTTATACATTTTCTAAATTCCAATTAATTTTCTTTAGTTGTGCGTTTTGCGATAAAAATTACATGATTAAAAGCTAAAAATAAATATCAATCAACTACATATCCATTTCAGAAAATTAATATGAATAACAGATTTAGTAAAAAATGGAGAGCAAAAAAACAATTCTTATAATTACAAGTTCAGTTAAATGTCTCCTGCAAACTGTCAGCGAAAATTTGTGTCTGATTTCTGACAAGAGAAAGCCTAGTCCAAAATTAAATCAACATTCCATAATATGTAAATAATTTTTAATTAATAAATTTTACTCACCGATAACATATTCTAGGATTAAATTCCATCCTATAATAAAAGCAACAAACTCGCCCACACATACATAACTGTAAATGTAAGCTGAACCAGCTTTTGGAGCCCTTGCACCAAATTCAGCGTAACATAGACCTAAAACAAAACATAGAATCAAATATAAAATGTTTAACGTTTGTAATTTTACCTGCAAAAACTGATGCAACTGCAGCAATAAAGAATGACAAGACTACAGATGGGCCTGCTACATTTTTAGCAACTTCTCCAGCCAATACATATACCCCAACGCCCAAGGTGCTTCCGACACCCAGAGCGGTGAGATCGAAGGTGTTCAACCTCCTGGCAAGTTGAGACTCTTCAGCTGTCACGGGATCTATCACTTTTTTCCTTGTCAGGACTTTCCAGATTGTCCTCATTTTTTTGTTCTAATTGTCTAATCTAAATAAGCGTTATCACACTTTGTGCTAGTACACATTTACATCATTAGAACTGAAAAAGAAATATACAATGAAATTATGTAGATAAAAATTATTTATTGAGATAAAAACGTATAAAATTACTCATTAGAGAAAGTAAACAATGGTTATCTGCTTGGAGATAAAAAATTAACAGATCTACGTTTCATACATTGAGAATTAATTAAAGAAAAACCAAAAAAGAATTCAAATTTCATTTAAATTTAATACTTACCAACCATTTGTACGTTTTGAAATTAAAAATGTTATTACTTTTTAAAATTTTATTGTGACACTGAAATCTATTATTCTAAATGAGGATTGATGCGTTAGCATGACAACTATTAATTTATAAACAATCTCATTTATCGCCGTCTTTTTTATTAATATTAAAAAAAATTACAATAATTAATTACAACTAACAATAGAACCAAATACACACCTGACACTTCTACGAACAAGTGAAGTGACTAATATTCCGACATTCGTATTTTAAAGATAGACTAATTAATTTCTGATCATATTATTATTTTGTTGCAGCTAAAAACTAAAGTACTTTCTCAGAACTCAGAACATATGAATTAATTATCTCGATGATTATTGATTATATTACAAATTTTAAGGTTTAATATTTTCTTATAATGAACAATGGCCATTTAGTCATTTCCTAACCTAACTTGTTTTTACATTGACATCTGCAGTTACACGTCACAGAAGTGCTACATATTAGTTTTCCAAATAAATTATCAAAGCTGGCATCATACAAGATGAGAAGAGCTCACGCTGGTAATTATTATGAGCCGTTGCCCCAAACTTCGAATGAAATCGAGGACGAGAATGAAAGAATGACAAATGATCTACAGGAAAAAATTGGGGCTCTGAAGTCATTGTCTATAGATATTGGAAACGAAGTTAAATACCAAGATAGGCTCCTCAGGAATGTAGACGATGATTTGGACAGAACTGGAGGTTTTCTAGGCACAACCATGAACAAAGTATTGAAGTTATCTAGAGGTGGTCATAATTATTATATTCTGTATTTGTTTTTGTTCTCAATAGTTGTGTTTTTTATACTATATTTCGTTATTAAGTTTAGGTAAGGTTTTTTGAAGCATTAAAATTTGATATTTGTAAATACTTGTCTGGAAAACTTATGTACACTTCAACATGACTTATTGTAACTGGGAGTTGCCAAAAATTTATAATTTGTAAATATTGAAAATGTTTTCATACTTTCTTTTGCATTTATATCAATAAATAATCAAAATCACTTTTACTTTTTATTCTGCTTGAATAAAAATGTTAATATGACATAGGTGTGGAAATTATAAGTTATTTATATTTATTGTTAATGTATATTTTTCTAAATAAACATTGTTAAAATATAATTCAGCTATATAATTTTTCAATGAAATATTAAGTAGCCATTATTTTTCATACTTAATTTCAACATAAATAGCTTTTAAAACAATGGTTCATTTATTAAAAATTTTTATGTATTAAAAAAATTGATTTTAATTATTGATAAAAAAAATACAGTTCATTTTTTAAACTCTATATTACTTGCACCTTCATGACAATAAAAGTTATTTTATACAATGCTTCATATATCTATAACAAAACAAAAAATGATTGTATCAAAATTTTATTTAAATTTATTCTTATTCTTACATTAAAATTGATACATTATTTCAGAAGATGCAAAAATATGAACCTAATTTCACTATATCTTAAAAAAGTTCATTACAATTTTAAAGTTACATTATTGAATCCTCTATCAGCATAATCAGGACCTTTTGATTTCTCAGATACTTTAGGATATCCGGGGTCACCAGGATAAACGGCTTTGCTAGAGTTTAAAATCCTCATACCATTCTTGCGTGTCCAATCATTTGTGTTGTATTTTACATAATAAGTTAATAAATAAGCCCCCGCTATTCCTAAAAGCGCTTTGCCAGTGAAGTACCTAATCGTTTGTGCCCTTTGAGCCCCGAAAAAAGGTTCCAATGCTTTACCTACAATTAAATTAAATAAGCTCTAATACAAATTTCATGTTTATGTTACCTAATTGATCTAAAGGCCATCTATAAGCTCTCTTAATTGGGTTATGAGTGGCTTTATACATCTCGGGTACCTGGCGGGGCTCATTGGGAGCTAATTCTTGATCTTTTAACCATTGCCTTCTGAAAGTCCTTTCAGCATCTGTCATACCAAATAAACGCTCCCTTTCATCCACAAACCGACCTGCTATTGACATGGGCTTTACGCCCCCTGTCATGGAAGCTTTCACCATTCTTGGGGCCTATAATTTGACGTCTATCGGGTAGAAAAACCTTTATTTATTACGTAAGTTTAAATTTGAGGTTAGTAAAGACAAAAATGACACTTGACGTTGACTCTGGACAAATCGCAGTGACACCAACCAAAGACAATAGTTATTACTTTACGGTGCCAACATAAAATAATTTCATAGGATGTAATATGTATTGCATATATTCAGGGTTATAAAATATTCAATTGATAATTGCTACCTTGGTTTTTTCAAAGTGATGTTTTATTTTTGAAGGTCTCAAATCAATGTATACATTTCTAATAAATAGTACCTAATTAAAGGTGATAAAATATATGCAAAAATTATTATAACTATTCTAAAAAAAATGAAGGTAACTACTTTAATATATATTGATACACTCATTTAAAATCGTTTTAGAAAATGAGTGACAAATTGTATCAATATTATCTAAAATGTAGGTAACAATGATTTAAAGTGGATAGTAAGTAGTTCAGCGATAGGTATGGGTTTCGGTAGTAATTGGGCGCAATGAAAAATCATTGGCAAGTTGTAACAAGTGTGAAAAGAAAGAAAATAGGTAAACATGCAAAGACAATAGAAAACGACTTACCTACAAGCAATAGATTTACTTCATTGTCAAAAACCGCAACAGGAACTATAAACAAAAGCAATATGAAGAGAGACCATTGAAAACTTCACTCATTTTTGCATACGGAGTTAAAGATTACAAAAATGTGAAATGCTAAACGAACAACAAGACATAACTAAAACGTCTGCTAAAGAGTACAGATCACTTGCCAAATTTATTAAAGGAAACAATATAGTGCGCCATACATATCATCCCAAAGAAAATAAAGCATACATAGTAATTATTAAACACCTTTATTACAGTAAAGATACTAATGACATCAAAAATGAGTTGCAAACAAGACACCATACAGTTAGAAACATAATGAATGTAAAATACAGATAAAGGATCTATTAAACGTTTTTGTAGACCTGAAGCCGGCACAAAAGAACGAAGAAATATATCAAATAAAACGATTACATAACAGAATAATTGAAATCGAATCCTCTTGAAAAGAAAATAATATTGCTCAATGCCAATTATATGGTCACACAAAATCTTACTGTATCTGATCATATAAAATGTGGGGGATTCCATGATATAAAAAAATGTAAGAAAAGCAAGGATATACATGTGACATATGCACTATTTGGAGGACCTCATCCTACCAATTACAAATGGTGGGAATAATACCATAAATTCTATAAAAATAACAGGTATAACAATATAAAATTCAAAATCAATATTCAACAATCGCAACTAATCCAACATACTTGGGTCATCCACAATGAACTAAATAGAAATCAAGTTAGACAGATGACGAAGTCCAACGGAAGTCAAAGTAATACTCTCTCTTTTGAGCAATAATAAATCACCACATATTGACATAACACCAAAAATGCTGAAGGAACTGCCTAAAAAAGACTGTGTGATGTTAAACTATATATTTAATGCGATCCTAAGCATGCAGTACTGGCTAAAAATATTTTAAAAATTGGAAGTAACACTTGTCTCAAAACCATTAAAAAAACTAACCAATGTATCTTCTTATAGACCAATAACAATTCTATAACAATCCATAAAATTAAAGAATTTAGTAGCGGCTCAATGTAAGTATCAAGAAACACATTACACCGAAACAAATTTCTCAATAAGGGATTTAAATACAATATACCATTTAAATTCACAAATAATATTAAAAAAAAAAAATAGCAACTGACTCTGAATTTGTTTTTATTACGAGCAATTAAAAAATTGAGAAAGAAATGAATAGTAATATTTTCACTTCAAGGAGCAGCATTTTACGAAGAAACACGCATAGACGATATTTTAAATATTACATTTTTCTCTAAAACTATTGTCCTTTAATAGTAATAGTTTTTTATTTATCTAGACGGTAAAGATGCGTTTTTTTGCCTAACTCAGAACTTTTTATCCTAGACTAGAATGGCAATAATTTAATGTACTTTTACGGAAAAAATTATCTGCATAATAGTTTTAGTCAACATTTTATTTATTATCAATGAAAAATAAGTAAATTAAATGTAAATGTAGTTACATGTCTACTTCTCAAATAATCAATTAGTTAATTAGATTGTAGTTTGTACTATAACCTTCGGATTGTCGTACAAGTAGATTCTAGGGTCTACTTATATACTAAGTGACATTAAAACCCGAACGCCCAGTAAAAATGATTTTATTTTAGTAATATTTTACACAAATATTAGGAAGGTCGTAATAAGTAAATGATTAAAATTTCAATCCAATTTCTCAATGATAGACTAAGTTTATTATGCTTAATAATGTGTTGATGCGCCGTGGTGTCTTACACATTCATTAATGTGTCTAGGCATACTTCTAATTAGGTTAGGTTAGGTATATCCTCCTGGGGTATCTCATTTCAGGCCACTTCAACCTTGTGTCGGAGCGCAACCAGAGTTTGAGGAGGCGGTTGTAAATTGTTTAGTCTTATACCGATCATGTCCGACACGTGTTCAATTAGGGACAAATCAGGAGACCGTGGTGGCCATGGTAGCAAATTAATTTCGGCATGTTCAAAGTAGTCCAACGTTACTCTTGCCACATCTGGTAGGGCATTATCTTATAGGAAAGTCCTAAGATATGGAATTAAATGTGGTTCCACTATTTCTTCAATGTAACGCTGCAGTATCATGCTGCTTCTGATAAACGCTAAAGGTGGCCGGTATTCGTAAGCAATGGCACACCTCACCATAATCCCAACAGTGCGATAAACATGCATCTCAACAAAAAATTGTGGATCACGGCATTCACCACGGCGCTTTCTTACCCGTGTCTAACCATCGTGCATGGCTAAACAAAATCGGGATTCGTCGCTCAAGACCACTGTCTTCTTTTCCTGGTCCCACGATAATCGTTCTCTACTCGACTCAAGTCGATTGTTCCGATGCTCTCGGTTTAAAGGTAAGACCCAATGAGGACGGAATGAAAAAAGGTCGAAACTTATTCGACGATAAACTGTTTGCAGTCCAATTCGCCTTCCATGTTCTGCAAACCACCGGTTTGCAATTACCCTGGTTGTGGAGAAACGATCTCGCAAAGTTAGCAATCTGAGGCGAAAGCGGTGTTCTGCGAACTCGTCCTGTGCCCCTGACTCTTTGTGCACGGCGTTCTTGAAGACATGCCTCATAACATTTCAACACAGTATCTAAACTTCTTTGCACTCTAGCAACATTATCCCTGTATGAAAGTTCAGCATACCTTAATCCAATTATTCGTCCCCGTTCAAACTCGCTTAATTGGCGATAATTTGCATTTTTTCGCACTCTGGGCATTATTACCACTGGCAAACAACGTTTACTAACACGATCATACTGCTCTTTCAAATTCCATTTATTTTATTAGCTATCACGTGTTGGAATCAGAATAAAACAAAGAAAAGCGGAAGTGATAAGGTTAAAAAATTTATTATGTGTTGTTTTTGTGATGATAAACTTGTATCCCAAAAGTTAATGAAAACAAATTATTTTTACTGGATGTTCGGGTTTCAATGTTACTTAGTATAATTAAAAATAAGAAATTCGACAAAGTTGATTATCGTCATCGATAATTTACCTCCTATAACAATTTGCCGCTGTAGGTTGTTGCCTAGCCAGCCTATTTAGAAATTCGCCACTGGTCATGTTTGTGTTTTAAATGAATGCGGGAGATTGTCTGAGACACCCTGTATAATTACATGAAATCTTAATTTATTAAAAATATTTTCAAATTGGCAACATCGCTGACTGTTAACAACAACCTTTACTTTTAGTTTTCAATCTATATCTACTTGTCGATAGATGGTGCGCTGTACCAATTGTAAGAATTCAAAATTTAAATTTCCAGTAAAATTATTCAAGTTTTATATGAATATTTGTGTCTTTTTATAGGTGTACTAGTAACAAATATAACTCATTTTATATTTTTGTTGTGTGTATCGATTTTTTGAGAAGTTTCACATTTTATAGATGTTTGTTAATTCTAGTTGTAGGTTGACCAATTGGGTTTATATTTTGGGCGTATTATGTGGGCCTTTTATATATACTACTAATTACATTAACGTGTAGCCTGAGTAAGGGGCAATAAATTTGTTGAAAAAAAGCGCTTTTTCTCTAGCATCACGTGTTTCCAGGTGGCATGTCGGCGACTATTAGTGTGTTCGCTGACCCCCGGGATATGCAAATGAATATCGCGGATTTTCATCGATTTTTCTCAAAGGCTGTAATGGAAAACTCGCCCTTAGCAACAGCGAATCGCCCTTACTGAGTGTTGCCATCAAAACAGACCTGCAGCTTTCAAAAGTGTCAGAGAATACTTCATTATTTTCCTTTATTTAGCAAATTAGGTAATACAAGTCAAAAATAAAAATACCCTAAGCAATAAACACAATAATAACAACAATAACTTATTGAAAATTAAAAAAAAAAAAACGAAAACACAATATAACCAAGTTTAATTTGTTAATAGAACCGTCATTTTGACAATTATTTCTAATTTCTAATATAATTTCTGCCTCTATTTTGCTATTTTCAACATTATTTGCTCATATGATTCTTCGTAAACATTGGTGATGCCACCCACGGTTTATTAATATTTGTTGTGCCAATTCTGCCATGGTAACATCTTTAGATTCATTTAAAGTACTTGCTCATTTTCTCTTTAATCTTTCGACACTAGAAAGTATCATAGCACAACCTCCCAGTCGTTTTAAAGCTTTACTCACAGTAGATCTCATATATTTCAGCATATTTATATGATTCGATTTCATCAAATTCATTCTCTGAGTCGGTATCCCATGCTAACCCTTCACAGACGTTATATTTTTTTATCAGAATCAGCGTAATTTTGATTTTTTTGCCAATCGATGCTGTCTAACCATGTATCCCTAATTTCTTTATCGTTTTCCGAAATAAGATTACCATTCCTGCCAAAACGTTTTTCTTCTATTTTTTCATTTGCATTGAATGTAGTTATTTTTTGTTCCTCAGCTTGTGCAGATGTACCTACTTCCTCGTCTTCAATATTATCACTATGTAACATGTTATCGTGCATTATCGTGACTTCTTTTTGCCATTTCAAAAATCAGTAATTGACGTTTACTACAATATTCTAGATTGTATTAAATAATTACGGATACGTAGCTAGCCAAAAAGGGCAGATGATGGTACATAATGCAACAAGCATTGATTTATTACATTTATTCTGTCTTCTCTCTTATCATTTATATATATATATATATATATATATATATATAAATATATAGATTTGCAGTTTTTAGCTTCAAGGAATGTTTTTGGTAAGTATTTCAGTGTGCTCAATCTAAAAATGACTTCCGTTTCACTGAATCATGTACAAGTTTTTGAATAGAAAAGGTATAACAATATTGAATAACCATCATTTCATTACATCGAACTAAACAATATTCTTAAAATTAAAGAAACAATTTCAATTTGTGAAATGTACATTTCTTGTTTATTCTTTTTGTTTACGAGATCTTTTTTTCTTCTCTTTGGTACTCCGAATACGTTTTCGTTTTCCACTTTGTATTTGGCTTCATTATACATTTTTCCTTTTTTTTCTATTCAATATTTTCTTCTCCAGTCCCGTATTCCCAATTCCCAAGTCCTTCTCTACCATTTCTATCCATTTAGTCCTCTGTCTGCCTCTTCATTTTCTTCCAAAAATTCCTCTTGTCATGACTTGTTTTGTTGGTCTCCCATCTTCTAGTCTGGTTATGTGCCTAACCAAGTGAGATTTTTTATTAGTATCACCAAAAAACTTATGCACAATATTTTTTGAAAAAGTCCCACGTTTATTTAACGTTTACTCTCATTGTTTCTGAAAAGAGGAGATCGGATAACAGAGTTCCTATGTCGGGGTCAGTAAAAATTCTTCTTTCAACTTGACTTCAGAGAATTTGAAATACAGTTATCTGAAACAGTTTTCATCTTTTGGCACTGGTTTAACAAATTGCTTCATAACTCCCAATTTAATAATAAAACCTCATCAGGAACCAAAGTCGTATTAATAACTTTATTTTCGCCAGGGGTTAAGGCGTCGCAAAGAGGTCAGTTAGTTATTGTCCAATGGAGATCACTGGGTCAACTACCTCACAAGCAAAGAAAGCAGATATATTTCGTATAACCTGCCTGCTGGTCTAAAAACATGGTTAGAATTTTGAAGAGACCACAAACTATCCACAGATGTTCTTGATATTTTATTTTCTTAAGAATCAGTGCCGTAACTATATAAATTTTCTCCATGTGCAGCCAGTGTTCTACAGGAAGTGATGCAAATTTATTCCCATTATACAGCAAAACTGATTTAAGGCTTGTGCTTAATGAATCAAAGAATAGGCACCAATCAGATGAATCATATTTCAAAACACTTCATTAGTCCTTGAACATCAATACAAAAAACGAAATTTTCCTCTCTGGGGAAAATTTTGTTGTCTTGTACCATAAAATACAAACACGAGTTTTGGTGGAATACTTGACATGATAGAATTTTTTGAGTAATTTTTCTGGTTTCTGAGTAAAAATCTATAAGAAACTATCTAGCTTCCTATATAATGGAGAATAAAGAGCAGGAAAATAAGGAGTAGAATTTTATATAAAAAAAAAACTAAAAAACAAAATATTGGACTTCAAACCAATGATTTGCAGAATTGCAGCATTAAGATTAAAAATGAAAAAGAAATAGTTAATTTTTTACGCACTGACAGAGAAAAAAGAAACATAAGATAAAGATAACTTTTATGAAATGTTAAGCCAAACCTGTGAAGAAATTCCAGCTGAAGATCAACTTACAGTAATGGAGGACGTAAAAGCATAACTTGGAAAAGAGGATTACTTAAAAGAAGTAACTGGAAATGGAAAAGGAACGAAGAAATTAGACAAAAATACATACAATAAATCACAGGAAACATATAACAAATACCAATCAGAACTGAGCTGGAAGAAAGATGGGGAGAAATGAAGAAATGTACTTAAAGCAGTAGAGAAAACGATATGATCACAAAATGCCAGAAACCAAGACAAATATTGGTACCATAGTGAACGTGAAGAAGCCAGAATCAAAAAGTAGAAGGCAAGAATCAAATGGCTAAAACCGTGGTCAAACACCAACAAGACGAAACCTATAATAAGAGAGATAAATAACAGAAATAAACAAAAGATCGTAAAAATATGAAAAAAGTCATTTTGAAGAAATTTTAAACGATGAAGAGAACCAGGAATTAAAAAGATTATTAGAACAGTGAACAACAATTCACAACATATAAAGTCTCCCACAAAAGTCGAGATACAACATAAAATAAAAGAAATAATTAGGCGAAATTTCAAGGAGGAGATGGGATAAAAGCAGAATTATTGAAATATGGAGGCAAACAATTACAAAAACAGATACATTCACTTATGGAACGAATATGGACTCAAAATAGAATTCCAACAGAATGGAATGTAGGTTTTATTTCCCCGATGTATATAAAAAGGCAACAAAGGTAGTTGCAACAATAACTCTGCTTAGTAGGACTTATAAAATCATGGCTAATCAAATAAAGCAAAAAAATTTAGACATATGCAGAAAATATTCTTGGTAACTATCAAACCTACAAATCCTAGATAAGATAATTGAGAACTTCAGATGGGCTTTCAACAGCATTATCAGAACAAAATTCACTGAAGAAATAAAATCAATGGGGATGCCAAAAAAACTAATACAACTGCTGGAAATAACCCTATGAGACGACACAAGAGCCAAAGTAAGATTCCAAGGAGAAACAACCGAAGAATTTCTTATAATCGAAGAAGTAAAACAAGGAGACTCTATCCCAAACAACAGAAACATAATAACCGACCAAATACATACCATTGCAAATACAATAAAGGACCCAAAAAGGCAATACAGCGATTAGACACATAGCAATATTAGTATCAGACATAACGACAGAAGAAAGGGCACGAAAAAGAAATACATAAATAGAAAGAGAATTAGGAGAAGGAAACATAATAAGACATATATATATATATATATATATATATAACACATTCAAATTAGAACAGGTGGGATATATAATGCAACTAATACCTACAGATATGATCAACAGAATCATATACTGGGCCCCTATATGTCTAAGAAAGAAAGGAAGACCGAGAAAAAAGTGGTTGGACAAGATAAAGAAATACATCAGAAAACTAAAAGAAACGATTGGAAA
Organism: Hermaeophaga mercurialis; assembly: GCA_951812935.1. Taxonomy (NCBI): domain Eukaryota; kingdom Metazoa; phylum Arthropoda; class Insecta; order Coleoptera; family Chrysomelidae; genus Hermaeophaga; species Hermaeophaga mercurialis. The sequence continues at coordinate 9,526,985 of OX638363.1, read as the reverse complement.
AAAATAACAACGGCAGCTAAGATATCGACGAAACTGTATACTAAGAAAAAGATGAATAATCCACCTCACCCGATGTATTAAATACGCGAAAGCGTTGCCATAACTCACTAGGGTTGAACGGCATGATGATGAAATTATCTTGCACCTTAATCTGGGCAACATCTTAGATATACCAGGAAAAACAAGTTCCATGAACTTCCTTCAAATCTAATAATTCGTAATTGTGTCCTTTAAATCGAAGTTACCCCTAATTATAGCAGAGAAATGAACTCTGCACTTTGAATCACTACTTAAATCACGAAATGGTGGGATTTTCACCACAATATTGTTTAAATGTATGAAATCTCCTCCTCCGGCAGAAAGAGAAAGGACACGAAAGTCCAAGAAATACAGCAAATGCATTGTAAAAAAAAAGAAAGATAAATAAAGAAATGAAAGAGATATATCAAATTTGATTAAAAGAGTTAACCAATCTAAAAGTTATAGAGTAAAAACCTTTCTTTTTTGAAGAATTTTGAACACCCTGTATTTTATCCATTCTTAAATCAAAAAGTGGTCTATAGAAATTAACCATAATTTCTCATAAAAAATAAGCATGTGCCCCGTGGGGCGCGAATTTGGAAACACCGTGTATATCATAATTTCGAATTGGCCAAAATTGTAATGAACATGAATGAGTATTCTTTCCAAAAATTACGAAATGCAATTCTAAAATATTTTGCCTGTGTATTGATACTTTGTTTTAATTTTGTGACTAGTTCAAAGGCGTCTCTTGAGAAATAATTAATAGGGCCACAATTCTTAGCCTATGAAAATTTCGATTGATACACACGTTATATAATGTAAATCGTAGAATTCCATGGGCAAAGAAACACGAGCATTCGTTCTAACATTTCGTGATAAGGCCTCACGATAAGTTATCTCAATAAGAAACAAATATAATTTCAGAACGTTATCGGCTCTAACCCTGTCGACTGACCTCGTTGATAGTGCCACTAAATGCTTTAAAAAACGCCGTGACCTGCGACCTCAAATTCTCTACGAAATCAGTTTACACTAAGAATAAAATCAAATAGAAAATGTCAAATAAATAGCTGAAATAAATTTTGTTCTATTTAAAAAAATTGTTACATTCGTTTTGTGTGTCTAAAAATCTTTTCATATTTACTTCATACTTTCTCATATAATTTTATAATACATTTTTGTATATATGTATATCGATTTAATTCATACAAATCTCACTGTATAATTCTTAAAATTTCTTTAATATACTTCAAATTTTCCATAAATCGATAAATCTTTCTATAAGTTTTTTGATTCTACAAAATCAGTTTACACTATGATTAAAATAAAATAGAAAATATCAAATGAATAGCTGAAATAAATTTTTTTATATTTAGGAATATGTTAGATCCGTTTAGTGTTTAAAAGTCATTTCATATTGACATCATACTTTTTCAAAACATCTTTTTTTATTAAAAACTATTTTAGTATTATAAAAATCGCATCATGTATGTGTATATATCCAATTAATTCAATTTTCTAAAAAATCATTCTAAAATTAGTTCAAAATTTCTATAAATCATTTAATTTTTCTATGAATTTATGTTTCTAAAAGTCGCCTCGTTATATTAAACATTTCTTTATTTTTTTAAGAATTGCCCCGTTCTTTAATTCTTCATACTCTTAAAATCGATTCATATTTCTTAAATTCCTTTAATATTTCTTAAAATAATTTATTATTTTTTAAAATAGCTTGACACTTTTTAATATCGCTGCAGACTTCTTAAAATCCATTAATATTTTTTAAATCCGCATGATACTTCTTGAAATAGCTTGATACTTTTTATATCGTTGAATATTTCTTAAAATCTATTAATACTTTTTTAAATCGTTTCATACTTCTTAAAATCACTTTAGACTTCTTAAAATCCGTTAATATTTTTTAAATCCGCATGATACTTCTTAAAATCGCTTGATACTTTTTAATATCGTTGAATATTTCTTAAAATCTATTAATACTTTTTTAAATCGTTTCATACTTCTTTAAATCACTTTAGACTTCTTAAAATCCATTAATATTTTTTAAATCCGCATGATACTTCTTAAAATCGCTTGATACTTTTTAATATCGTTGAATATTTCTTAAAATCTATTAATACTTTTTTAAATCGTTTCATACTTCTTAAAATCACTTTAGACTTCTTAAAATCCATTAATTTTTTTAAATCCGCATGATACTTCTTAAAATCGCTTGATACTTTTTAATATCGTTGAATATTTCTTAAAATCTATTAATACTTTTTTAAATCGTTTCATACTTCTTAAAATCACTTTAGACTTCTTAAAATCCATTAATATTTTTTAAATCCGCATGATACTTCTTAAAATCGCTTGATACTTTTTAATATCGTTGAATATTTCTTAAAATCTATTAATACTTTTTTAAATCGTTTCATACTTCTTTAAATCACTTTACACTTCTTAAAATCCATTAATATTTTTTAAATCCGCATGATACTTCTTAAAATCGCTTGATACTTTTTAATATCGTTGAATATTTCTTAAAATCTATTAATACTTTTTTAAATCGTTTCATACTTCTTTAAATCACTATAGACTTCTTAAAATCCATTAATATTTTTTAAATCCGCATGATACTTCTTAAAATCGCTTGATACTTTTTAATATCGTTGAATATTTCTTAAAATCTATTAATACTTTTTTAAATCGTTTCATACTTCTTTAAATCACTTTAGACTTCTTAAAATCCATTAATATTTTTTAAATCCGCATGATACTTCTTAAAATCGCTTGATACTTTTTAATATCGTTGAATATTTCTCAAAATCTATTAATACTTTTTTAAATCGTTTCATACTTCTTAAAATCACTTTAGACTTCTTAAAATCCATTAATATTTTTTAAATCCGCATGATACTTCTTAAAATTGCTTGATACTTTTTAATATCGTTGAATATTTCTTAAAATCTATTAATACTTTTTTAAATCGTTTCATACTTCTTTAAATCACTTTAGACATCTTAAAATCCATTAATATTTTTTAAATCCGCATGATACTTCTTAAAATCGCTTGATACTTTTTAATATCGTTGAATATTTCTTAAAATCTATTAATACTTTTTTAAATCGTTTCATACTTCTTTAAATCACTTTAGACTTCTTAAAATCCATTAATATTTTTAAATCCGTATGATACTTCTTAAAATCGCTTGATACTTTTTAATATCGTTGAATATTTCTTAAAATCTATTAATACTTTTTTAAATCGTTTCATACTTCTTAAAATCACTTTAGACATCTTAAAATCCATTAATATTTTTTAAATCCGCATGATACTTCTTAAAATCGCTTGATACTTTTTAATATCGTTGAATATTTCTTAAAATCTATTAATACTTTTTTAAATCGTTTCATACTTCTTAACATCACTTTAGACTTCTTAAAATCCATTAATATTTTTTAAATCCGCATGATACTTCTTAAAATCGCTTGATACTTTTTAATATCGTTGAATATTTCTTAAAATCTATTAATACTTTTTTAAATCGTTTCATACTTCTTAAAATCACTTTAGACTTCTTAAAATCCATTAATATTTTTTAAATCCGCATGATACTTCTTAAAATCGCTTGATACTTTTTAATATCGTTGAATATTTCTCAAAATCTATTAATACTTTTTTAAATCGTTTCATACTTCTTAAAATCACTTTAGACTTCTTAAAATCCATTAATATTTTTTAAATCCGCATGATACTTCTTAAAATCGCTTGATACTTTTTAATATCGTTGAATATTTCTCAAAATCTATTAATACTTTTTTAAATCGTTTCATACTTCTTAAAATCACTTTAGACTTCTTAAAATCCATTAATATTTTTTAAATCCGCATGATACTTCTTAAAATCGCTTGATACTTTTTAATATCGTTGAATATTTCTTAAAATCTATTAATACTTTTTTAAATCGTTTCATACTTCTTTAAATCACTTTAGACATCTTAAAATCCATTAATATTTTTTAAATCCGCATGATACTTCTTAAAATCGCTTGATACTTTTTAATATCGTTGAATATTTCTCAAAATCTATTAATACTTTTTTAAATCGTTTCATACTTCTTAAAATCACTTTAGACTTCTTAAAATCCATTAATATTTTTTAAATCCGCATGATACTTCTTAAAATCGCTTGATACTTTTTAATATCGTTGAATATTTCTTAAAATCTATTAATACTTTTTTAAATCGTTTCATACTTCTTAGAATCACTTTAGACATCTTAAAATCCATTAATATTTTTTAAATCCGCATGATACTTCTTAAAATCGGTTGATACTTTTTAATATCGTTGAATATTTCTTAAAATCTATTAATACTTCTTTAAATCGTTTCATACTTCTTAAAATCACTTTAAACTTCTTAAAATCCATTAATATTTTTTAAATCCGCATGATACTTCTTAAAATCGCTTGATACTTTTTAATATCGTTGAATATTTCTTAAAATCTATTAATACTTTTTTAAATCGTTTCATACTTCTTAAAATCACTTTAGACTTCTTAAAATCCATTAATATTTTTTAAATCCGCATGATACTTCTTAAAATCGCTTGATACTTTTTAATATCGTTGAATATTTCTTAAAATCTATTAATACTTTTTTAAATCGTTTCATACTTCTTAGAATCACTTTAGACATCTTAAAATCCATTAATATTTTTTAAATCCGCATGATACTTCTTAAAATCGGTTGATACTTTTTAATATCGTTGAATATTTCTTAAAATCTATTAATACTTCTTTAAATCGTTTCATACTTCTTAAAATCACTTTAAACTTCTTAAAATCCATTAATATTTTTTAAATCCGCATGATACTTCTTAAAATCGCTTGATACTTTTTAATATCGTTGAATATTTCTTAAAATCTATTAATACTTTTTTAAATCGTTTCATACTTCTTAAAATCACTTTAGACTTCTTAAAATCCATTAATATTTTTTAAATCCGCATGATACTTCTTAAAATCGCTTGATACTTTTTAATATCGTTGAATATTTCTTAAAATCTATTAATACTTTTTTAAATCGTTTCATACTTCTTAAAATCACTTTAGACATCTTAAAATCCATTAATATTTTTTAAATCCGCATGATACTTCTTAAAATGGCTTGATACTTTTTAATATCGTTGAATATTTCTTAAAATCTATTAATACTTCTTTAAATCGTTTCATACTTCTTAAAATCACTTTAAACTTCTTAAAATCCATTAATATTTTTTAAATCCGCATGATACTTCTTAAAATCGCTTGATACTTTTTAATATCGTTGAATATTTCTTAAAATCTATTAATACTTTTTTAAATCGTTTCATACTTCTTAAAATCACTTTAGACTTCTTAAAATCCATTAATATTTTTTAAATCCGCATGATACTTCTTAAAATCGGTTGATACTTTTTAATATCGTTGAATATTTCTTAAAATCTATTAATACTTTTTTAAATCGTTTCATACTTCTTAAAATCACTTTAGACTTCTTAAAACCCATTAATATTTTTTAAATCCGCATGATACTTCTTAAAATCGCTTGATACTTTTTAATATCGTTGAATATTTCTTAAAATCTATTAATACTTTTTTAAATCGTTTCATACTTCTTTAAATCACTTTAGACTTCTTAAAATCCATTAATATTTTTAAATCCGTATGATACTTCTTAAAATCGCTTGATACTTTTTAATATCGTTGAATATTTCTTAAAATCTATTAATACTTTTTTAAATCGTTTCATACTTCTTAAAATCACTTTAGACATCTTAAAATCCATTAATATTTTTTAAATCCGCATGATACTTCTTAAAATCGCTTGATACTTTTTAATATCGTTGAATATTTCTTAAAATCTATTAATACTTTTTTAAATCGTTTCATACTTCTTAACATCACTTTAGACTTCTTAAAATCCATTAATATTTTTTAAATCCGCATGATACTTCTTAAAATCGCTTGATACTTTTTAATATCGTTGAATATTTCTTAAAATCTATTAATACTTTTTTAAATCGTTTCATACTTCTTAAAATCACTTTAGACTTCTTAAAATCCATTAATATTTTTTAAATCCGCATGATACTTCTTAAAATCGCTTGATACTTTTTAATATCGTTGAATATTTCTCAAAATCTATTAATACTTTTTTAAATCGTTTCATACTTCTTAAAATCACTTTAGACTTCTTAAAATCCATTAATATTTTTTAAATCCGCATGATACTTCTTAAAATCGCTTGATACTTTTTAATATCGTTGAATATTTCTCAAAATCTATTAATACTTTTTTAAATCGTTTCATACTTCTTAAAATCACTTTAGACTTCTTAAAATCCATTAATATTTTTTAAATCCGCATGATACTTCTTAAAATCGCTTGATACTTTTTAATATCGTTGAATATTTCTTAAAATCTATTAATACTTTTTTAAATCGTTTCATACTTCTTTAAATCACTTTAGACATCTTAAAATCCATTAATATTTTTTAAATCCGCATGATACTTCTTAAAATCGCTTGATACTTTTTAATATCGTTGAATATTTCTCAAAATCTATTAATACTTTTTTAAATCGTTTCATACTTCTTAAAATCACTTTAGACTTCTTAAAATCCATTAATATTTTTTAAATCCGCATGATACTTCTTAAAATCGCTTGATACTTTTTAATATCGTTGAATATTTCTTAAAATCTATTAATACTTTTTTAAATCGTTTCATACTTCTTTAAATCACTTTAGACATCTTAAAATCCATTAATATTTTTTAAATCCGCATGATACTTCTTAAAATCGCTTGATACTTTTTAATATCGTTGAATATTTCTTAAAATCTATTAATACTTTTTTAAATCGTTTCATACTTCTTAGAATCACTTTAGACATCTTAAAATCCATTAATATTTTTTAAATCCGCATGATACTTCTTAAAATCGGTTGATACTTTTTAATATCGTTGAATATTTCTTAAAATCTATTAATACTTCTTTAAATCGTTTCATACTTCTTAAAATCACTTTAAACTTCTTAAAATCCATTAATATTTTTTAAATCCGCATGATACTTCTTAAAATCGCTTGATACTTTTTAATATCGTTGAATATTTCTTAAAATCTATTAATACTTTTTTAAATCGTTTCATACTTCTTAAAATCACTTTAGACTTCTTAAAATCCATTAATATTTTTTAAATCCGCATGATACTTCTTAAAATCGCTTGATACTTTTTAATATCGTTGAATATTTCTTAAAATCTATTAATACTTTTTTAAATCGTTTCATACTTCTTAAAATCACTTTAGACATCTTAAAATCCATTAATATTTTTTAAATCCGCATGATACTTCTTAAAATGGCTTGATACTTTTTAATATCGTTGAATATTTCTTAAAATCTATTAATACTTCTTTAAATCGTTTCATACTTCTTAAAATCACTTTAAACTTCTTAAAATCCATTAATATTTTTTAAATCCGCATGATACTTCTTAAAATCGCTTGATACTTTTTAATATCGTTGAATATTTCTTAAAATCTATTAATACTTTTTTAAATCGTTTCATACTTCTTAAAATCACTTTAGACTTCTTAAAATCCATTAATATTTTTTAAATCCGCATGATACTTCTTAAAATCGGTTGATACTTTTTAATATCGTTGAATATTTCTTAAAATCTATTAATACTTTTTTAAATCGTTTCATACTTCTTAAAATCACTTTAGACTTCTTAAAACCCATTAATATTTTTTAAATCCGCATGATACTTCTTAAAATCGCTTGATACTTTTTAATATCGTTGAATATTTCTTAAAATCTATTAATACTTTTTTAAATCGTTTCATACTTCTTTAAATCACTTTAGACTTCTTAAAATCCATTAATATTTTTAAATCCGTATGATACTTCTTAAAATCGCTTGATACTTTTTAATATCGTTGAATATTTCTTAAAATCTATTAATACTTTTTTAAATCGTTTCATACTTCTTAAAATCACTTTAGACATCTTAAAATCCATTAATATTTTTTAAATCCGCATGATACTTCTTAAAATCGCTTGATACTTTTTAATATCGTTGAATATTTCTTAAAATCTATTAATACTTTTTTAAATCGTTTCATACTTCTTAACATCACTTTAGACTTCTTAAAATCCATTAATATTTTTTAAATCCGCATGATACTTCTTAAAATCGCTTGATACTTTTTAATATCGTTGAATATTTCTTAAAATCTATTAATACTTTTTTAAATCGTTTCATACTTCTTAAAATCACTTTAGACTTCTTAAAATCCATTAATATTTTTTAAATCCGCATGATACTTCTTAAAATCGCTTGATACTTTTTAATATCGTTGAATATTTCTTAAAATCTATTAATACTTTTTTAAATCGTTTCATACTTCTTAAAATCACTTTAGACATCTTAAAATCCATTAATATTTTTTAAATCCGCATGATACTTCTTAAAATCGCTTGATACTTTTTAATATCGTTGAATATTTCTTAAAATCTATTAATACTTTTTTAAATCGTTTCATACTTCTTAAAATCACTTTAGACATCTTAAAATCCATTAATATTTTTTAAATCCGCATGATACTTCTTAAAATCGCTTGATACTTTTTAATATCGTTGAATATTTCTTAAAATCTATTAATACTTTTTTAAATCGTTTCATACTTCTTAAAATCACTTTAAACTTCTTAAAATCCATTAATATTTTTTAAATCCGCATGATACTTCTTAAAATCGCTTGATACTTTTTAATATCGTTGAATATTTCTTAAAATCTATTAATACTTTTTTAAATCGTTTCATACTTCTTAAAATCACTTTAGACTTCTTAAAATCCATTAATATTTTTTAAATCCGCATGATACTTCTTAAAATCGCTTGATACTTTTTAATATCGTTGAATATTTCTTAAAATCTATTAATACTTTTTTAAATCGTTTCATACTTCTTAAAATCACTTTAGACTTCTTAAAATCCATTAATATTTTTTAAATCCGCATGATACTTCTTAAAATCGCTTGATACTTTTTAATATCGTTGAATATTTCTTAAAATCTATTAATACTTTTTTAAATCGTTTCATACTTCTTTAAATCACTTTAGACTTCTTAAAATCCATTAATATTTTTTAAATCCGCATGATACTTCTTAAAATCGCTTGATACTTTTTAATATCGTTGAATATTTCTTAAAATCTATTAATACTTTTTTAAATCGTTTCATACTTCTTTAAATCACTTTAGACTTCTTAAAATCCATTAATGTTTTTTAAATCCGCATGATACTTCTTAAAATCGCTTGATACTTTTTAATATCGTTGAATATTTCTTAAAATCTATTAATACTTTTTTAAATCGTTTCATACTTCTTAAAATCACTTTAGACTTCTTAAAATCCATTAATATTTTTTAAATCCGCATGATACTTCTTAAAATCGCTTGATACTTTTTAATATCGTTGAATATTTCTTAAAATCTATTAATACTTTTTTAAATCGTTTCATACTTCTTTAAATCAATTTAGACTTCTTAAAATCCATTAATATTTTTTAAATCCGCATGATACTTCTTAAAATCGCTTGATACTTTTTAATATCGTTGAATATTTCTTAAAATCTATTAATACTTTTTTAAATCGTTTCATACTTCTTTAAATCACTTTAGACTTCTTAAAATCCATTAATATTTTTTAAATCCGCATGATACTTCTTAAAATCGCTTGATACTTTTTAATATCGTTGAATATTTCTTAAAATCTATTAATACTTTTTTAAATCGTTTCATACTTCTTAAAATCACTTTAGGCTTCTTAAAATCCATTAATATTTTTTAAATCCGCATGATACTTCTTAAAATCGCTTGATACTTTTTAATATCGTTGAATATTTCTTAAAATCTATTAATACTTTTTTAAATCGTTTCATACTTCTTAAAATCACTTTAGACTTCTTAAAATCCATTAATATTTTTTAAATCCGCATGATACTTCTTAAAATCGCATGATACTTTTTAATATCGTTGAATATTTCTTAAAATCTATTAATACTTTTTTAAATCGTTTCATACTTCTTAAAATCACTTTAGACTTCTTAAAATCCATTAATATTTTTTAAATCCGCGTGATACTTCTTAAAATCTCGTGACACTTTTTTAAATCGCTTCATACTTCTCAAAATGGCTTCAGACTTCCTAAAATCGCTGCAGACTTCTTAAAAATCCATTAATATTTGTTAAATCCGCGTGATACTTCTTAAAATCTCGTGACACTTTTTTAAATCGCTTCATACTTCTCAAAATGGCTTCAGACTTCCTAAAATCGCTGCAGACTTCTTAAAAATCCATTAATATTTGTTAAATCCGCGTGATACTTCTTAAAATCTCGTGACACTTTTTTAAATCGCTTCATACTTCTCAAAATGGCTTCAGACTTCCTAAAATCGCTGCAGACTTCTTAAAAATCCATTAATATTTGTTAAATCCGCGTGATACTTCTTAAAATCTCGTGACACTTTTTTAAATCGCTTCATACTTCTCAAAATGGCTTCAGACTTCCTAAAATCGCTGCAGACTTCTTAAAAATCCATTAATATTTGTTAAATCCGCGTGATACTTCTTAAAATCTCGTGACACTTTTTTAAATCGCTTCATACTTCTCAAAATGGCTTCAGACTTCCTAAAATCGCTGCAGACTTCTTAAAATCCATTAATATTTTTTAAATCCGCATGATACTTCTTAAAATCGCTTGATACTTTTTAATATCGTTGAATATTTCTTAAAATCTATTAATACTTTTTTAAATCGTTTCATACTTCTTAAAATCACTTTAGACTTCTTGAAATCCATTAATATTTTTTAAATCCGCGTGATACTTCTTAAAATCTCGTGACACTTTTTTAAATCGCTTCATACTTCTCAAAATGGCTTCAGACTTCCTAAAATCGCTGCAGACTTCTTAAAAATCCATTAATATTTCTTAAATCCGCGTGATACTTCTTAAAATAGCTTGATACTTTTTAATATCGTTGAATATTTCTTAAAATCTATTAATACTTTTTTAAATCGTTTCATACTTCTTAAAATCACTTTAGACTTCTTAAAATCCATTAATATTTTTTAAATCCGCATGATACTTCTTAAAATCACTTGATACTTTTTAATATCGTTGAATATTTCTTAAAATCTATTAATACTTTTTTAAATAGTTTCATACTTCTTTAAATCACTTTAGACTTCTTAAAATCCATTAATATTTTTTAAATCCGCATGATACTTCTTAAAATCACTTGATACTTTTTAATATCGTTGAATATTTCTTAAAATCTATTAATACTTTTTTAAATCGTTTCATACTTCTTAAAATTACTTTAGACTTCTTAAAATCCATTAATATTTTTTAAATCCGCGTGATACTTCTTAAAATCTCGTGACACTTTTTTAAATCGCTTCATACTTCTCAAAATGGCTTCAGACTTCCTAAAATCGCTGCAGACTTCTTAAAAATCCATTAATATTTCTTAAATCCGCGTGATACTTCTTAAAATAGCTTGATACTTTTTAATATCGTTGAATATTTCTTAAAATCTATTAATACTTTTTTAAATCGTTTCATACTTCTTAAAATCACTTTAGACTTCTTAAAATCCATGAATATTTTTTAAATCCGCATGATACTTCTTAAAATCGCTTGATACTTTTTAATATCGTTGAATATTTCTTAAAATCTATTAATACTTTTTTAAATCGTTTCATACTTCTTAAAATCACTTTAGACTTCTTAAAATCCATTAATATTTTTTAAATCCGCGTGATACTTCTTAAAATCTCGTGACACTTTTTTAAATCGCTTCATACTTCTCAAAATGGCTTCAGACTTCCTAAAATCGCTGCAGACTTCTTAAAAATCCATTAATATTTCTTAAATCCGCGTGATACTTCTTAAAATAGCTTGATACTTTTTAATATCGTTGAATATTTCTTAAAATCTATTAATACTTTTTTAAATCGTTTCATACTTCTTAAAATCACTTTAGACTTCTTAAAATCCATTAATATTTTTTAAATCCGCATGATACTTCTTAAAATCACTTGATACTTTTTAATATCGTTGAATATTTCTTAAAATCTATTAATACTTTTTTAAATAGTTTCATACTTCTTTAAATCACTTTAGACTTCTTAAAATCCATTAATATTTTTTAAATCCGCATGATACTTCTTAAAATCACTTGATACTTTTTAATATCGTTGAATATTTCTTAAAATCTATTAATACTTTTTTAAATAGTTTCATACTTCTTTAAATCACTTTAGACTTCTTAAAATCCATTAATATTTTTTAAATCCGCATGATACTTCTTAAAATCACTTGATACTTTTTAATATCGTTGAATATTTCTTAAAATCTATTAATACTTTTTTAAATCATTTCATACTTCTTAAAATCACTTTAGACTTCTTAAAATCCATTAATATTTTTTAAATCCGCATGATACTTCTTAAAATCACTTGATACTTTTTAATATCGTTGAATATTTCTTAAAATCTATTAATACTTTTTTAAATAGTTTCATACTTCTTTAAATCACTTTAGACTTCTTAAAATCCATTAATATTTTTTAAATCCGCGTGATACTTCTTAAAATCTCGTGACACTTTTTTAAATCGCTTCATACTTCTCAAAATGGCTTCAGACTTCCTAAAATCGCTGCAGACTTCTTAAAAATCCATTAATATTTGTTAAATCCGCGTGATACTTCTTAAAATCTCGTGACACTTTTTTAAATCGCTTCATACTTCTCAAAATGGCTTCAGACTTCCTAAAATCGCTGCAGACTTCTTAAAAATCCATTAATATTTCTTAAATCCGCGTGATACTTCTTAAAATCACTTGATACTTTTTAATATCGTTGAATATTTCTTAAAATCTATTAATACTTTTTTAAATAGTTTCATACTTCTTTAAATCACTTTAGACTTCTTAAAATCCATTAATATTTTTTAAATCCGCATGATACTTCTTAAAATCACTTGATACTTTTTAATATCGTTGAATATTTCTTAAAATCTATTAATACTTTTTTAAATAGTTTCATACTTCTTTAAATCACTTTAGACTTCTTAAAATCCATTAATATTTTTTAAATCCGCATGATACTTCTTAAAATCACTTGATACTTTTTAATATCGTTGAATATTTCTTAAAATCTATTAATACTTTTTTAAATAGTTTCATACTTCTTTAAATCACTTTAGACTTCTTAAAATCCATTAATATTTTTTAAATCCGCATGATACTTCTTAAAATCACTTGATACTTTTTAATATCGTTGAATATTTCTTAAAATCTATTAATACTTTTTTAAATCATTTCATACTTCTTAAAATCACTTTAGACTTCTTAAAATCCATTAATATTTTTTAAATCCGCATGATACTTCTTAAAATCACTTGATACTTTTTAATATCGTTGAATATTTCTTAAAATCTATTAATACTTTTTTAAATAGTTTCATACTTCTTTAAATCACTTTAGACTTCTTAAAATCCATTAATATTTTTTAAATCCGCGTGATACTTCTTAAAATCTCGTGACACTTTTTTAAATCGCTTCATACTTCTCAAAATGGCTTCAGACTTCCTAAAATCGCTGCAGACTTCTTAAAAATCCATTAATATTTGTTAAATCCGCGTGATACTTCTTAAAATCTCGTGACACTTTTTTAAATCGCTTCATACTTCTCAAAATGGCTTCAGACTTCCTAAAATCGCTGCAGACTTCTTAAAAATCCATTAATATTTCTTAAATCCGCGTGATACTTCTTAAAATCGCTTGATACTTTTTAATATCGTTGAATATTTCTTAAAATCTATTAATACTTTTTTAAATCGTTTCATACTTCTTTAAATCACTTTAGACTTCTTAAAATCCATTAATATTTTTTAAATCCGCGTGATACTTCTTAAAATCACTTGATACTTTTTAATATCGTTGAATATTTCTTAAAATCTATTAATACTTTTTTAAATCGTTTCATACTTCTTTAAATCACTTTAGACTTCTTAAAATCCATTAATATTTCTTAAATCCGCGTGATACTTCTTAAAATCGCTTGATACTTTTTAATATCGTTGAATATTTCTTAAAATCTATTAATACTTTTTTAAATCGTTTCATACTTCTTTAAATCACTTTAGACTTCTTAAAATCCATTAATATTTTTTAAATCCGCGTGATACTTCTTAAAATCTCGTGACACTTTTTTAAATCGCTTCATACTTCTCAAAATGGCTTCAGACTTCCTAAAATCGCTGCAGACTTCTTAAAAATCCATTAATATTTCTTAAATCCGCATGATACTTCTTAAAATCGCTTGATACTTTTTAATATCGTTGAATATTTCTTAAAATCTATTAATACTTTTTTAAATCGTTTCATACTTCTTAAAATCACTTTAGACTTCTTAAAATCCATTAATATTTTTTAAATCCGCATGATACTTCTTAAAATCACTTGATACTTTTTAATATCGTTGAATATTTCTTAAAATCTATTAATACTTTTTTAAATCGTTTCATACTTCTTTAAATCACTTTAGACTTCTTAAAATCCATTAATATTTTTTAAATCCGCGTGATACTTCTTAAAATCACTTGATACTTTTTAATATCGTTGAATATTTCTTAAAATCTATTAATACTTTTTTAAATCGTTTCATACTTCTTTAAATCACTTTAGACTTCTTAAAATCCATTAATATTTTTTAAATCCGCGTGATACTTCTTAAAATCTCGTGACACTTTTTTAAATCGCTTCATACTTCTCAAAATGGCTTCAGACTTCCTAAAATCGCTGCAGACTTCTTAAAAATCCATTAATATTTCTTAAATCCGCATGATACTTCTTAAAATCGCTTGATACTTTTTAATATCGTTGAATATTTCTTAAAATCTATTAATACTTTTTTAAATCGTTTCATACTTCTTAAAATCACTTTAGACTTCTTAAAATCCATTAATATTTTTTAAATCCGCATGATACTTCTTAAAATCGCTTGATACTTTTTAATATCGTTGAATATTTCTTAAAATCTATTAATACTTTTTTAAATCGTTTCATACTTCTTAAAATCACTTTAGACTTCTTAAAATCCATTAATATTTTTTAAATCCGCATGATACTTCTTAAAATCACTTGATACTTTTTAATATCGTTGAATATTTCTTAAAATCTATTAATACTTTTTTAAATAGTTTCATACTTCTTTAAATCACTTTAGACTTCTTAAAATCCATTAATGTTTTTTAAATCCGCGTGATACTTCTTAAAATCTCGTGACACTTTTTTAAATCGCTTCATACTTCTCAAAATGGCTTCAGACTTCCTAAAATCGCTGCAGACTTCTTAAAAATCCATTAATATTTCTTAAATCCGCATGATACTTCTTAAAATCGCTTGATACTTTTTAATATCGTTGAATATTTCTTAAAATCTATTAATACTTTTTTAAATCGTTTCATACTTCTTAAAATCACTTTAGACTTCTTAAAATCCATTAATATTTTTTAAATCCGCATGATACTTCTTAAAATCGCTTGATACTTTTTAATATCGTTGAATATTTCTTAAAATCTATTAATACTTTTTTAAATCGTCTCATACTTCTTAAAATCACTTTAGACTTCTTAAAATCCATTAATATTTTTTAAATCCGCATGATACTTCTTAAAATCACTTGATACTTTTTAATATCGTTGAATATTTCTTAAAATCTATTAATACTTTTTTAAATAGTTTCATACTTCTTTAAATCACTTTAGACTTCTTAAAATCCATTAATATTTTTTAAATCCGCGTGATACTTCTTAAAATCTCGTGACACTTTTTTAAATCGCTTCATACTTCTCAAAATGACTTCAGACTTCCTAAAATCGCTGCAGACTTCTTAAAAATCCATTAATATTTGTTAAATCCGCGTGATACTCCTTAAAATCTCGTGACACTTTTTTAAATCGCTTCATACTTCTCAAAATGGCTTCAGACTTCCTAAAATCGCTGCAGACTTCTTAAAAATCCATTAATATTTCTTAAATCCGCATGATACTTCTTAAAATCGCTTGATACTTTTTAATATCGTTGAATATTTCTTAAAATCTATTAATACTTTTTTAAATCGTTTCATACTTCTTAAAATCACTTTAGACTTCTTAAAATCCATTAATATTTTTTAAATCCGCATGATACTTCTTAAAATCGCTTGATACTTTTTAATATCGTTGAATATTTCTTAAAATCTATTAATACTTTTTTAAATCGTTTCATACTTCTTAAAATCACTTTAGACTTCTTAAAATCCATTAATATTTTTTAAATCCGCATGATACTTCTTAAAATCACTTGATACTTTTTAATATCGTTGAATATTTCTTAAAATCTATTAATACTTTTTTAAATAGTTTCATACTTCTTTAAATCACTTTAGACTTCTTAAAATCCATTAATATTTTTTAAATCCGCGTGATACTTCTTAAAATCTCGTGACACTTTTTTAAATCGCTTCATACTTCTCAAAATGGCTTCAGACTTCCTAAAATCGCTGCAGACTTCTTAAAAATCCATTAATATTTGTTAAATCCGCGTGATACTTCTTAAAATCTCGTGACACTTTTTTAAATCGCTTCATACTTCTCAAAATGGCTTCAGACTTCCTAAAATCGCTGCAGACTTCTTAAAAATCCATTAATATTTCTTAAATCCGCATGATACTTCTTAAAATCGCTTGATACTTTTTAATATCGTTGAATATTTCTTAAAATCTATTAATACTTTTTTAAATCGTTTCATACTTCTTAAAATCACTTTAGACTTCTTAAAATCCATTAATATTTTTTAAATCCGCATGATACTTCTTAAAATCGCTTGATACTTTTTAATATCGTTGAATATTTCTTAAAATCTATTAATACTTTTTTAAATCGTTTCATACTTCTTAAAATCACTTTAGACTTCTTAAAATCCATTAATATTTTTTAAATCCGCATGATACTTCTTAAAATCACTTGATACTTTTTAATATCGTTGAATATTTCTTAAAATCTATTAATACTTTTTTAAATAGTTTCATACTTCTTTAAATCACTTTAGACTTCTTAAAATCCATTAATATTTTTTAAATCCGCGTGATACTTCTTAAAATCTCGTGACACTTTTTTAAATCGCTTCATACTTCTCAAAATGGCTTCAGACTTCCTAAAATCGCTGCAGACTTCTTAAAAATCCATTAATATTTGTTAAATCCGCGTGATACTTCTTAAAATCTCGTGACACTTTTTTAAATCGCTTCATACTTCTCAAAATGGCTTCAGACTTCCTAAAATCGCTGCAGACTTCTTAAAAATCCATTAATATTTCTTAAATCCGCATGATACTTCTTAAAATCGCTTGATACTTTTTAATATCGTTGAATATTTCTTAAAATCTATTAATACTTTTTTAAATCGTTTCATACTTCTTAAAATCACTTTAGACTTCTTAAAATCCATTAATATTTTTTAAATCCGCATGATACTTCTTAAAATCGCTTGATACTTTTTAATATCGTTGAATATTTCTTAAAATCTATTAATACTTTTTTAAATCGTTTCATACTTCTTAAAATCACTTTAGACTTCTTAAAATCCATTAATATTTTTTAAATCCGCATGATACTTCTTAAAATCACTTGATACTTTTTAATATCGTTGAATATTTCTTAAAATCTATTAATACTTTTTTAAATAGTTTCATACTTCTTTAAATCACTTTAGACTTCTTAAAATCCATTAATATTTTTTAAATCCGCGTGATACTTCTTAAAATCTCGTGACACTTTTTTAAATCGCTTCATACTTCTCAAAATGGCTTCAGACTTCCTAAAATCGCTGCAGACTTCTTAAAAATCCATTAATATTTGTTAAATCCGCGTGATACTTCTTAAAATCTCGTGACACTTTTTTAAATCGCTTCATACTTCTCAAAATGGCTTCAGACTTCCTAAAATCGCTGCAGACTTCTTAAAAATCCATTAATATTTCTTAAATCCGCATGATACTTCTTAAAATCGCTTGATACTTTTTAATATCGTTGAATATTTCTTAAAATCTATTAAAACTTTTTTAAATCGTTTCATACTTCTTAAAATCACTTTAGACTTCTTAAAATCCATTAATATTTTTTAAATCCGCATGATACTTCTTAAAATCGCTTGATACTTTTTAATATCGTTGAATATTTCTTAAACTCTATTAATACTTTTTTAAATCGTTTCATACTTCTTAAAATCACTTTAGACTTCTTAAAATCCATTAATATTTTTTAAATCCGCATGATACTTCTTAAAATCACTTGATACTTTTTAATATCGTTGAATATTTCTTAAAATCTTTTAATACTTTTTTAAATAGTTTCATACTTCTTTAAATCACTTTAGACTTCTTAAAATCCATTAATATTTTTTAAATCCGCGTGATACTTCTTAAAATCTCGTGACACTTTTTTAAATCGCTTCATACTTCTCAAAATGGCTTCAGACTTCCTAAAATCGCTGCAGACTTCTTAAAAATCCATTAATATTTCTTAAATCCGCGTGATACTTCTTAAAATCTCGTGACACTTTTTTAAATCGCTTCATACTTCTCAAAATGGCTTCAGACTTCCTAAAATCGCTGCAGACTTCTTAAAAATCCATTAATATTTGTTAAATCCGCGTGATACTTCTTAAAATCTCGTGACACTTTTTTAAATCGCTTCATACTTCTCAAAATGGCTTCAGACTTCCTAAAATCGCTGCAGACTTCTTAAAAATCCATTAATATTTCTTAAATCCGCATGATACTTCTTAAAATCGCTTGATACTTTTTAATATCGTTGAATATTTCTTAAAATCTATTAATACTTTTTTAAATCGTTTCATACTTCTTAAAATCACTTTAGACTTCTTAAAATCCATTAATATTTTTTAAATCCGCATGATACTTCTTAAAATCACTTGATACTTTTTAATATCGTTGAATATTTCTTAAAATCTATTAATACTTTTTTAAATAGTTTCATACTTCTTTAAATCACTTTAGACTTCTTAAAATCCATTAATATTTTTTAAATCCGCGTGATACTTCTTAAAATCTCGTGACACTTTTTTAAATCGCTTCATACTTCTCAAAATGGCTTCAGACTTCCTAAAATCGCTGCAGACTTCTTAAAAATCCATTAATATTTGTTAAATCCGCGTGATACTCCTTAAAATCTCGTGACACTTTTTTAAATCGCTTCATACTTCTCAAAATGGCTTCAGACTTCCTAAAATCGCTGCAGACTTCTTAAAAATCCATTAATATTTCTTAAATCCGCATGATACTTCTTAAAATCGCTTGATACTTTTTAATATCGTTGAATATTTCTTAAAATCTATTAATACTTTTTTAAATCGTTTCATACTTCTTAAAATCACTTTAGACTTCTTAAAATCCATTAATATTTTTTAAATCCGCATGATACTTCTTAAAATCGCTTGATACTTTTTAATATCGTTGAATATTTCTTAAAATCTATTAATACTTTTTTAAATAGTTTCATACTTCTTTAAATCACTTTAGACTTCTTAAAATCCATTAATATTTTTTAAATCCGCGTGATACTTCTTAAAATCTCGTGACACTTTTTTAAATCGCTTCATACTTCTCAAAATGGCTTCAGACTTCCTAAAATCGCTGCAGACTTCTTAAAAATCCATTAATATTTCTTAAATCCGCATGATACTTCTTAAAATCGCTTGATACTTTTTAATATCGTTGAATATTTCTTAAAATCTATTAATACTTTTTTAAATCGTTTCATACTTCTTAAAATCACTTTAGACTTCTTAAAATCCATTAATATTTTTTAAATCCGCATGATACTTCTTAAAATCGCTTGATACTTTTTAATATCGTTGAATATTTCTTAAAATCTATTAATACTTTTTTAAATCGTTTCATACTTCTTAAAATCACTTTAGACTTCTTAAAATCCATTAATATTTTTTAAATCCGCATGATACTTCTTAAAATCACTTGATACTTTTTAATATCGTTGAATATTTCTTAAAATCTATTAATACTTTTTTAAATCGTTTCATACTTCTTTAAATCACTTTAGACTTCTTAAAATCCATTAATATTTTTTAAATCCGCGTGATACTTCTTAAAATCACTTGATACTTTTTAATATCGTTGAATATTTCTTAAAATCTATTAATACTTTTTTAAATCGTTTCATACTTCTTAAAATCACTTTAGACTTCTTAAAATCCATTAATATTTTTTAAATCCGCATGATACTTCTTAAAATCACTTGATACTTTTTAATATCGTTGAATATTTCTTAAAATCTATTAATACTTTTTTAAATAGTTTCATACTTCTTTAAATCACTTTAGACTTCTTAAAATCCATTAATGTTTTTTAAATACGCGTGATACTTCTTAAAATCTCGTGACACTTTTTTAAATCGCTTCATACTTCTCAAAATGGCTTCAGACTTCCTAAAATCGCTGCAGACTTCTTAAAAATCCATTAATATTTGTTAAATCCGCGTGATACTTCTTAAAATCTCGTGACACTTTTTTAAATCGCTTCATACTTCTCAAAATGGCTTCAGACTTCCTAAAATCGCTGCAGACTTCTTAAAAATCCATTAATATTTCTTAAATCCGCATGATACTTCTTAAAATCGCTTGATACTTTTTAATATCGTTGAATATTTCTTAAAATCTATTAATACTTTTTTAAATCGTTTCATACTTCTTAAAATCAGTTTAGACTTCTTAAAATCCATTAATATTTTTTAAATCCGCATGATACTTCTTAAAATCACTTGATACTTTTTAATATCGTTGAATATTTCTTAAAATCTATTAATACTTTTTTAAATAGTTTCATACTTCTTTAAATCACTTTAGACTTCTTAAAATCCATTAAT
This sequence comes from Hermaeophaga mercurialis, assembly GCA_951812935.1. Lineage (NCBI taxonomy): Eukaryota > Metazoa > Arthropoda > Insecta > Coleoptera > Chrysomelidae > Hermaeophaga > Hermaeophaga mercurialis. The sequence continues at coordinate 9,505,899 of OX638363.1, read as the reverse complement.
ATTTTTTAAATCCGCGTGATACTTCTTAAAATCTCGTGACACTTTTTTAAATCGCTTCATACTTCTCAAAATGGCTTCAGACTTCCTAAAATCGCTGCAGACTTCTTAAAAATCCATTAATATTTGTTAAATCCGCGTGATACTCCTTAAAATCTCGTGACACTTTTTTAAATCGCTTCATACTTCTCAAAATGGCTTCAGACTTCCTAAAATCGCTGCAGACTTCTTAAAAATCCATTAATATTTCTTAAATCCGCATGATACTTCTTAAAATCGCTTGATACTTTTTAATATCGTTGAATATTTCTTAAAATCTATTAATACTTTTTTAAATCGTTTCATACTTCTTAAAATCACTTTAGACTTCTTAAAATCCATTAATATTTTTTAAATCCGCATGATACTTCTTAAAATCGCTTGATACTTTTTAATATCGTTGAATATTTCTTAAAATCTATTAATACTTTTTTAAATAGTTTCATACTTCTTTAAATCACTTTAGACTTCTTAAAATCCATTAATATTTTTTAAATCCGCGTGATACTTCTTAAAATCTCGTGACACTTTTTTAAATCGCTTCATACTTCTCAAAATGGCTTCAGACTTCCTAAAATCGCTGCAGACTTCTTAAAAATCCATTAATATTTCTTAAATCCGCATGATACTTCTTAAAATCGCTTGATACTTTTTAATATCGTTGAATATTTCTTAAAATCTATTAATACTTTTTTAAATCGTTTCATACTTCTTAAAATCACTTTAGACTTCTTAAAATCCATTAATATTTTTTAAATCCGCATGATACTTCTTAAAATCGCTTGATACTTTTTAATATCGTTGAATATTTCTTAAAATCTATTAATACTTTTTTAAATCGTTTCATACTTCTTAAAATCACTTTAGACTTCTTAAAATCCATTAATATTTTTTAAATCCGCATGATACTTCTTAAAATCGCTTGATACTTTTTAATATCGTTGAATATTTCTTAAAATCTATTAATACTTTTTTAAATAGTTTCATACTTCTTAAAATCACTTTAGACTTCTTAAAATCCATTAATATTTTTTAAATCCGCATGATACTTCTTAAAATCACTTGATACTTTTTAATATCGTTGAATATTTCTTAAAATCTATTAATACTTTTTTAAATAGTTTCATACTTCTTTAAATCACTTTAGACTTCTTAAAATCCATTAATATTTTTTAAATCCGCGTGATACTTCTTAAAATCTCGTGACACTTTTTTAAATCGCTTCATACTTCTCAAAATGGCTTCAGACTTCCTAAAATCGCTGCAGACTTCTTAAAAATCCATTAATATTTGTTAAATCCGCGTGATACTTCTTAAAATCTCGTGACACTTTTTTAAATCGCTTCATACTTCTCAAAATGGCTTCAGACTTCCTAAAATCGCTGCAGACTTCTTAAAAATCCATTAATATTTCTTAAATCCGCATGATACTTCTTAAAATCGCTTGATACTTTTTAATATCGTTGAATATTTCTTAAAATCTATTAATACTTTTTTAAATCGTTTCATACTTCTTAAAATCACTTTAGACTTCTTAAAATCCATTAATATTTTTTAAATCCGCATGATACTTCTTAAAATCGCTTGATACTTTTTAATATCGTTGAATATTTCTTAAAATCTATTAATACTTTTTTAAATCGTTTCATACTTCTTAAAATCACTTTAGACTTCTTAAAATCCATTAATATTTTTTAAATCCGCATGATACTTCTTAAAATCACTTGATACTTTTTAATATCGTTGAATATTTCTTAAAATCTATTAATACTTTTTTAAATAGTTTCATACTTCTTTAAATCACTTTAGACTTCTTAAAATCCATTAATATTTTTTAAATCCGCGTGATACTTCTTAAAATCTCGTGACACTTTTTTAAATCGCTTCATACTTCTCAAAATGGCTTCAGACTTCCTAAAATCGCTGCAGACTTCTTAAAAATCCATTAATATTTGTTAAATCCGCGTGATACTTCTTAAAATCTCGTGACACTTTTTTAAATCGCTTCATACTTCTCAAAATGGCTTCAGACTTCCTAAAATCGCTGCAGACTTCTTAAAAATCCATTAATATTTCTTAAATCCGCATGATACTTCTTAAAATCGCTTGATACTTTTTAATATCGTTGAATATTTCTTAAAATCTATTAAAACTTTTTTAAATCGTTTCATACTTCTTAAAATCACTTTAGACTTCTTAAAATCCATTAATATTTTTTAAATCCGCATGATACTTCTTAAAATCGCTTGATACTTTTTAATATCGTTGAATATTTCTTAAACTCTATTAATACTTTTTTAAATCGTTTCATACTTCTTAAAATCACTTTAGACTTCTTAAAATCCATTAATATTTTTTAAATCCGCATGATACTTCTTAAAATCACTTGATACTTTTTAATATCGTTGAATATTTCTTAAAATCTTTTAATACTTTTTTAAATAGTTTCATACTTCTTTAAATCACTTTAGACTTCTTAAAATCCATTAATATTTTTTAAATCCGCGTGATACTTCTTAAAATCTCGTGACACTTTTTTAAATCGCTTCATACTTCTCAAAATGGCTTCAGACTTCCTAAAATCGCTGCAGACTTCTTAAAAATCCATTAATATTTGTTAAATCCGCGTGATACTTCTTAAAATCTCGTGACACTTTTTTAAATCGCTTCATACTTCTCAAAATGGCTTCAGACTTCCTAAAATCGCTGCAGACTTCTTAAAAATCCATTAATATTTCTTAAATCCGCGTGATACTTCTTAAAATCTCGTGACACTTTTTTAAATCTCTTCATACTTCTCAAAATGGCTTCAGACTTCCTAAAATCGCTGCAGACTTCTTAAAAATCCATTAATATTTCTTAAATCCGCGTGATACTTCTTAAAATCTCGTGACACTTTTTTAAATCGCTTCATACTTCTCAAAATGGCTTCAGACTTCCTAAAATCGCTGCAGACTTCTTAAAATCCATTAATATTTTTTAAATCCGCATGATACTTCTTAAAATCACTTGATACTTTTTAATATCGTTGAATATTTCTTAAAATCTTTTAATACTTTTTTAAATAGTTTCATACTTCTTTAAATCACTTTAGACTTCTTAAAATCCATTAATATTTGTTAAATCCGCGTGATACTTCTTAAAATCTCGTGACACTTTTTTAAATCGCTTCATACTTCTCAAAATGGCTTCAGACTTCCTAAAATCGCTGCAGACTTCTTAAAAATCCATTAATATTTCTTAAATCCGCATGATACTTCTTAAAATCGCTTGATACTTTTTAATATCGTTGAATATTTCTTAAAATCTATTAAAACTTTTTTAAATCGTTTCATACTTCTTAAAATCACTTTAGACTTCTTAAAATCCATTAATATTTTTTAAATCCGCATGATACTTCTTAAAATCGCTTGATACTTTTTAATATCGTTGAATATTTCTTAAACTCTATTAATACTTTTTTAAATCGTTTCATACTTCTTAAAATCACTTTAGACTTCTTAAAATCCATTAATATTTTTTAAATCCGCATGATACTTCTTAAAATCACTTGATACTTTTTAATATCGTTGAATATTTCTTAAAATCTTTTAATACTTTTTTAAATAGTTTCATACTTCTTTAAATCACTTTAGACTTCTTAAAATCCATTAATATTTTTTAAATCCGCGTGATACTTCTTAAAATCTCGTGACACTTTTTTAAATCGCTTCATACTTCTCAAAATGGCTTCAGACTTCCTAAAATCGGTGCAGACTTCTTAAAAATCCATTAATATTTGTTAAATCCGCGTGATACTTCTTAAAATCTCGTGACACTTTTTTAAATCGCTTCATACTTCTCAAAATGGCTTCAGACTTCCTAAAATCGCTGCAGACTTCTTAAAAATCCATTAATATTTGTTAAATCCGCGTGATACTTCTTAAAATCTCGTGACACTTTTTTAAATCGCTTCATACTTCTCAAAATGGCTTCAGACTTCCTAAAATCGCTGCAGACTTCTTAAAAATCCATTAATATTTCTTAAATCCGCGTGATACTTCTTAAAATCTCGTGACACTTTTTTAAATCGCTTCATACTTCTCAAAATGGCTTCAGACTTCCTAAAATCGCTGCAGACTTCTTAAAATCCATTAATATTTTTTAAATCCGCATGATACTTCTTAAAATCACTTGATACTTTTTAATATCGTTGAATATTTCTTAAAATCTTTTAATACTTTTTTAAATAGTTTCATACTTCTTTAAATCACTTTAGACTTCTTAAAATCCATTAATATTTTTTAAATCCGCGTGATACTTCTTAAAATCTCGTGACACTTTTTTAAATCGCTTTATACTTCTCAAAATGGCTTCAGACTTCCTAAAATCGGTGCAGACTTCTTAAAAATCCATTAATATTTGTTAAATCCGCGTGATACTTCTTAAAATCTCGTGACACTTTTTTAAATCGCTTCATACTTCTCAAAATGGCTTCAGACTTCCTAAAATCGCTGCAGACTTCTTAAAAATCCATTAATATTTGTTAAATCCGCGTGATACTTCTTAAAATCTCGTGACACTTTTTTAAATCGCTTCATACTTCTCAAAATGGCTTCAGACTTCCTAAAATCGCTGCAGACTTCTTAAAATCCATTAATATTTTTTAAATCCGCATGATACTTCTTAAAATCGCTTGATACTTTTTAATATCGTTGAATATTTCTTAAAATCTATTAATACTTTTTTAAATCGTTTCATACTTCTTAAAATCACTTTAGACATCTTAAAATCCATTAATATTTTTTAAATCCGCATGATACTTCTTAAAATCGCTTGATACTTTTTAATGTCGTTGAATATTTCTTAAAATCTATTAATACTTTTTTAAATCGTTTCATACTTCTTAAAATCACTTTAGACTTCTTAAAATCCATTAATCTTTTTTAAATCCGCATGATACTTCTTAAAATCGCTTGATACTTTTTAATATCGTTGAATATTTCTTAAAATCTATTAATACTTTTTTAAATAGTTTCATACTTCTTTAAATCACTTTAGACTTCTTAAAATCCATTAATATTTTTTAAATCCGCGTGATACTTCTTAAAATCTCGTGACACTTTTTTAAATCGCTTCATACTTCTCAAAATGGCTTCAGACTTCCTAAAATCGCTGCAGACTTCTTAAAAATCCATTAATATTTGTTAAATCCGCGTGATACTTCTTAAAATCTCGTGACACTTTTTTAAATCGCTTCATACTTCTCAAAATGGCTTCAGACTTCCTAAAATCGCTGCAGACTTCTTAAAAATCCATTAATATTTCTTAAATCCTCGTGATACTTCTTAAAATCGCTTGATACTTTTTAATATCGTTGAATATTTCTTAAAATCTATTAATACTTTTTTAAATCGTTTCATACTTCTTTAAATCACTTTAGACTTCTTAAAATCCATTAATGTTTTTTAAATCCGCGTGATACTTCTTAAAATCACTTGATACTTTTTAATATCGTTGAATATTTCTTAAAATCTATTAATACTTTTTTAAATCGTTTCATACTTCTTTAAATCACTTTAGACTTCTTAAAATCCATTAATATTTCTTAAATCCGCGTGATACTTCTTAAAATCGCTTGATACTTTTTAATATCGTTGAATATTTCTTAAAATCTATTAATACTTTTTTAAATCGTTTCATACTTCTTTAAATCACTTTAGACTTCTTAAAATCCATTAATATTTCTTAAATCCGCGTGATACTTCTTAAAATCGCTTGATACTTTTTAATATCGTTGAATATTTCTTAAAATCTATTAATACTTTTTTAAATAGTTTCATACTTCTTTAAATCACTTTAGACTTCTTAAAATCCATTAATATTTTTTAAATCCGCGTGATACTTCTTAAAATCTCGTGACACTTTTTTAAATCGCTTCATACTTCTCAAAATGGCTTCAGACTTCCTAAAATCGCTGCAGACTTCTTAAAAATCCATTAATATTTGTTAAATCCGCGTGATACTTCTTAAAATCTCGTGACACTTTTTTAAATCGCTTCATACTTCTCAAAATGGCTTCAGACTTCCTAAAATCGCTGCAGACTTCTTAAAAATCCATTAATATTTGTTAAATCCGCGTGATACTTCTTAAAATCTCGTGACACTTTTTTAAATCGCTTCATACTTCTCAAAATGGCTTCAGACTTCCTAAAATCGCTGCAGACTTCTTAAAAATCCATTAATATTTCTTAAATCCTCGTGATACTTCTTAAAATCGCTTGATACTTTTTAATATCGTTGAATATTTCTTAAAATCTATTAATACTTTTTTAAATCGTTTCATACTTCTTTAAATCACTTTAGACTTCTTAAAATCCATTAATGTTTTTTAAATCCGCGTGATACTTCTTAAAATCACTTGATACTTTTTAATATCGTTGAATATTTCTTAAAATCTATTAATACTTTTTTAAATCGTTTCATACTTCTTTAAATCACTTTAGACTTCTTAAAATCCATTAATATTTCTTAAATCCGCGTGATACTTCTTAAAATCGCTTGATACTTTTTAATATCGTTGAATATTTCTTAAAATCTATTAATACTTTTTTAAATCGTTTCATACTTCTTTAAATCACTTTAGACTTCTTAAAATCCATTAATGTTTTTTAAATCCGCGTGATACTTCTTAAAATCTCGTGACACTTTTTTAAATCGCTTCATACTTCTCAAAATGGCTTCAGACTTCCTAAAATCGCTGCAGACTTCTTAAAATTCCATTAATATTTCTTAAATCCGCATGATACTTCTTAAAATCGCTTGATACTTTTTAATATCGTTGAATATTTCTTAAAATCTATTAATACTTTTTTAAATCGTTTCATACTTCTTAAAATCACTTTAGACTTCTTAAAATCCATTATATTTTTTAAATCCGCGTGATACTTCTTAAAATCACTTGATACTTTTTAATATCGTTGAATATTTCTTAAAATCTATTAATACTTTTTTAAATCGTTTCATACTTCTTTAAATCACTTTAGACTTCTTAAAATCCATTAATATTTTTTAAATCCGCGTGATACTTCTTAAAATCTCGTGACACTTTTTTAAATCGCTTCATACTTCTCAAAATGGCTTCAGACTTCCTAAAATCGCTGCAGACTTCTTAAAAATCCATTAATATTTCTTAAATCCGCGTGATACTTCTAAAAATGTCTTTATACTTATTAAAATTTCTTAATACTCTATAAAATCGAGCCATATATTTTAAATTCGATTGATATTTTTTAAAATCCATTAAATATTCATATCGACTGATTTTTCTTAAAATTCATTATTACTTCTTAAAATCAGTAAATGCTATTAAAAATCGCTTGTTACTTCTTAAAAGCGAAAGTTACTTCTTAAAATCGCGTGTTACCTCTTAAAATCTATGATGTTCTAATTGAGTTATTCGTTACTTCTAATGGATTTATGCCTTCATTTCCTTGAAAAAACGCTTGAAATACTTTTACTAAATTAACACAAACCACAATAAATAATTATGATCTTGTTATTGCAGTTGCAATAGTTGTATCGAAACAAAATGAAACGAAATTGTAGTGTAAGCAAAGTTTCCCGTGTGTCATCCAATATTAACTATGTCAGTTGAAAGGAACGTCTTTATCCAGGTCCAATTTTATTTTTAATTCACGCCGAAACGCGAAGAATAGAACGGGAATTTCTATATGTAGTACATTTATATCGGGATCCAGAGAAGTGTTCTAATAAATTGGGCGAGGGAGTTTCGGTTAGACTTGAGTCGACACAGTGTCGTTCCACATGAAAATGACCTGATTATTTCAAAAGAGCCATTGTTACAATTAAAAAAAAATGATTCAATGAAAAAGTTTTTCACATCATTCTATTCAACAAAAATTACTTCTTATTTCTAAAAGGGTTTTTAGTATTCATTAAAAATTGTTTCAGTCCATCTAGAAATTTATAAGCGATTCATTTTACTATAACGGGCTTCATTTACCTAAAAAAAATAATTGCTTAATATTAAATTTTTGAAAATGATCTAAAACGTTGGGATGTTTCTAAAATTAAGTATAAATTTGAAAATCTCTTCATTTTGCTTAAAATATTTTGTTTATCTAGAATTAGCTTTAATTCTTAAAATCGCATTACTTTTCTAAAAATGAAATTTTTATTCCAAAAATTGATTTTTTAAAAAATAATTTCAAAAATTTCTTAAAAATGGATTATGTTCTAATAAGCAGTTTCACTTTTTAAAGAATCGCTTCATTTCTTTAATTTCATGTTTTTTAAAATTAATTCTAAGTTTGCTTCCAATTTTCTATAAATCATTCATTATTTCTATGAAACCATGTGTCTAAATATCGCATTATTTTGTTAAATAGTGATTTATTTTTTTAACAAGTGCTTTATTTCTTTAATTCTATATTTTTTAAAAGTACTGCATATGCCTAAAAATCGTTCTAATTTTCCTTAATTCACTTAATTTTTCTATATTTTTGTTATATTAAAAAATTGCTATTTTTCTTAAAATTCATTTGTCTAAAAATAAATTTATTTTTCTAAAAAGCTTTCCATGTTTCTTAAAGCTTCATCTTTCTAAAAATGCTTCAATTTTTTCAAAATCGCTTAATTTTTCTATTAATTCATGTTTCTAAAAATCGAATTGTTTGTTATTCTAAAAAATGGCTACATTTTTCATTTTTCTAAAAAGAAATTTTTTGCTCTAAAAAAATGTATTTTTCTAATAAGCTTTGCATATTTCTAAAAGCTTTTTCATATTTCTAAAAATTTTCTATACATCGCTTAATTTTTTTATGAATTCATATTTGGCAAATGCTTAAAATTTTCTGAAAATTGCTTAATCGTTCTGTGAATTAATTATTCTGTTTAATCGATTAAAATAAGTATAAACATTTAATAATATTTACCTAGTAAACTCTTTATCAAAAGCTATAGTTATAGTGCTCCGAATTACAAGATTATTGTAATATTTTTATATTTATATTTCGAAGAAGAACTAATGTGTGTTATGTGTGACAATTGAAACATAAATCTATTTAAGAAATTCAAGACAGCATCGTAACTAAAGGCCTATGAAAGTGTAAAATTACATTTTATATTTTCTCTGAACTCACCCTGAGAAATTAAAAAAAAATCATAAGTTGTAAACAACTTTAAAATTAATAAAATATATGTATATTATTTAGTTTTGTTTTATCAAATTTCTAATTACTAAATGTAAATATATTGGGTACACTTAAATTTTCAATGTTATCGCAGAGAAAAGATCGGAAAAAGAAAAAAATTGCTTTTTAATGTAAATAAATACTGTTGAATATTTGAATACTATTTTTAAATCTAAACACCTTTCCTTTATAACAATTCTCGATATTGTCAAAAATAAAGGCACGTTACTCTTGAGCGAAATCATATTTTCTGACAAACCTGAAAAATTTGATATCTAATGGTTGCCTTTTAGGTTTTATATCATGCAGAACTTTTTATGAACAATATTTTTTTCCCCAAAATGAGTAATAAAAAAGTTTTCCATATGGCGCCAACTTACGTGAACACACTGTATATTTATATATGTATGTATGTTTAAAAATCTTTCCAAAAATTGTATAAATTCTTAATTTTTTTCAATATTAAACCAATCCACCGTCTAAACCTCTTCATCTCCGCTCATGTATGTAGAGTACATTTAACGGATGTGTTCAGTAGCATTTTGGTGTTTTTACTATTTTGTCTAAGACGTGTTTTGGTTGGCGTCCGTCCAGGACGCCTCGAATTCGAATTTTCGAACGACGGCGTCGCGACGCGTGTGGCTCGGGCGTCGGTAGACTTTTTACCGTCGCTCATCGTTCAACATGACACTCGGAACGTCAGCTTCGCACGGATCGACTCTAATCGAGCGAAATATTGAGAAACCAGACAGAAATATCCCTTCGAAAGTATTTAAAACAAATTATTTTCATATAATTGCCAGTATAATTGGATTGTTTTTAAAAATAGAATTACATTGAAAATTGTAATATTTTGTAGATTAAATTAAAAACGCCGCAATAGTTGTAAAAAATTAGGGTTCTATCAAAAAAATAATTTTCAATTAGGTCAATTAGGTGTAGGGAAATTATAATATATTTTCCATTGTGTAAAGTTTTATTTTATTAAATAGTCTGGTCTTTGTTTGATTTTTTGTGTAAACGTAGTCCCATATTTCAGCCCTTTTAATCTGAAACCCTAATCAGAAACTTGGTTTCTAGAGTCTCATGCTTATCGACGATATAAAATTCCACCATAAACTGCCGAGTAGTTAATGGCATGTTAATTTCCACTCTTATCATCGGGCTTATAAAAAATAAAACTATGTTTTATTTCGTATAGATTAGTGATAATAGGGTGTTCACGAAAAATTTTTACAAAATAAAATACGTCATATTGATTGTTTCTATTCTTACTTCGTGGAATCTATACATTAAAAATTGTAAAAGATAAAATGTACTTGTCTTAAAATTCCACAATTTTCCAAAAAAATTTAAATATTCTTATGACAATTGTTCCACCTTCTGGCGTGCTCAGATAAGATTAAAGAAATTGACAAGCACTTCACATACAGACTTGATTTTGTACTATAAATGTTCTAACCAATAATATTCTTCTTTTTCTAAAAAATTTGGTTAATATTCAAAATTTATTTCCGAAAGCAATCTAATCAAGGTGAACTTCCCTGAATTATTTGTTCGTTTGGTACTTTATATTGAGGATATCTTAGATGGTCTCTTTATTTTATATTCTTCCAAAAAATTAAATGAAGGATTTCATTGTTATTTCTATTGTTTCGTTAAATGCACGTTTATGTGGAGTGCCAATGAGGTGTTTTGCGTAATGTGACTCATCTGTTTGTTTTAATCTATAAGCTCGTGAGTGTTCACAGTACCTTATGTTAAAAATTTCTAAGGGTTTGGCCAAGATAGATGGCGTTACAATCCGGACAATTGAACTTAAAAATACTTGATTTTTTTTATTAATTTTCCTGTTAAAATGATCTGCATTAATTGGTATAGAAAGAGCTCTATATATCATTGAATTATAAACTACCAGTTTATGTAGTACGGGATGATTTTTTGATACTTATAACTAAGACATTTATGGAGTTGTTTTTTTCAATTTCAACGGTAAATGTTATTTTTGTATGTAAGTTATTAACAAAATTAAAGAAAATATTTAATTGGCTATTACTACCTGTAAAAGCAGCCAGACCATCATCAACATATCTATACCAAAACAATACATTTAAAAAAAAATTAAATTAAAAATTTTTAGTTCTAAATTATCCATAAAAATGTTTGCCAGAACTGGTGATATTGGACTACCCATTAGCAATCCTTCATTTTGAATATAAAGTAATTTTCACTGAGATAAATTAAATGTATAATGTACATAATTAAAAATTGGTTAATTTTTTTCCTTTTAGAATTTAATTACCATTGGTATTAATTCACATGGAGGGATTTTTGAAAACACACTACTAACATCAATTGAAACTAATTTTCTGTTTTCTTTTAATTGATGTGTATTACGTTTTTGAATCATTTCTAAACAGTTTTTAATAATTATTATTATTATTTTTATATGTAACCGTAATTAGTTAAAGTCTTATTGAACATCTGTGCTAATTTATTATTTGGTGTATTGGAATAGGAAACCACAGGACTTATTGGTTTTGTATCTTTATGTAATTTAGCCGTACCATATAATTTTGGCAGTAACTAAAAAAGAAATTTGATAGGTTAACTAGTGCCCTAATATTATCTGAAAATTTTTTGACTACTAAGAATTTTCAAATCGCTTGATTGGATAAATTCGTTTAATTTTTATTTATAATTGTTTGTATCTGATTTCATGATGGTAAGATAATTTTCTGTAACATTACCTTTAATTGTTTTTAAAGCTAGAATGTCACTATTAACTTCTTTATCAATTTTGACAGGTTTCATATTTTTAATTAAGTTACAAAAGTTAATTGTTTCAACTCTTACTTTATGGAAATTATTCATAATAAATATGAAAAGATAAGTATTATTTATTTTTCCATATTTATTATATATATTATATACAAATGTGTAATTTCTACTAATAAAAATTATTTCACTGTGACTTGAAAGCTTTTTCTGAGTCAGTTGCTAAACTTTGTTGTATATTATTTGTGAGTTTAGGGGATACCTATATAGTATTTAAATCCCTTTTGAACAAATTCTATTACAGTGTTAGTAAATTGAAGTAAATTGAATCCCAGACAAGTTTTGGAAACTTAATGAAAATTTGTGTGTATTTGTGTTATTTTAATGAGTTCTATGGTACTTATATTGAGTGATCCCTAAATTATTTAATTTATTTGATTGTTTTATAAATTTATTAATAGTTCATTGTACCAAGATCCTCTCGATTCTGGTCATCTCTAGAATATCAAATTCAATTTGATGTAATCTGTAAGATATTCAGAACGTAATTAAGGAGTCTTTTATTTTCAATCACTTCCTAGATTATTTTTTTAACCAAATTATCTTTGCTTGTTTGATTTCCTTTTCAGCTTGTACCGTTTTCGTTCATTATTTCAAATTCATAAATTTTGGTGTTAATTCCTTTCTCAAGCATTCTTGGCTAAATCACATATTTTGAAAAACTAATTTACGTTTCATGTGTCATTTATTTGGTCTCTCGAAGATTCTTTAATCATTATGATTGTTTCTACCCTTATTTTGTGGAATTATAAACTTTAATTTATGTATCAATTACTACTATTTATTTTTGACTATAAGTTTTATATGCAAACTGAGTAATCCAATATCTCGAGCAACATCTTCAGTAATATCTTTTAAAGTAAAGAGTAATGTAGTTCATTTTTAACAAATGTAAAAACCAAAATTCGTAAATAAAAAAAAAATCAGGTATTTACAAGTTAAATTGTGAGAATTTTAAGAGAAGCATATTTTATCTTTTACATTTATAAAAAAATACGTGCCTAAAAATCCGTACCTTTTAATAAAAATTAGAATACCGCGCTTTTTTGTTTAATCAAATGGGAGATGATAGGGTGTGGCTTTGTACAATGTCCTAAAAGGGGATGCTGCGTTATAATCCCCGTTATTACATCCTGAATTTCAATGCAAACCAACCATTGGCTGATTCTTCCCCTTTTCTGGTAACTCCCTTAAAAGGAGAGAAACGGGATCCTCGGGATTTTGAGCTTGCATTTTTTTTGAGACCTAGTAGAACTTTTCAAATAAGATGTATTTTATGAAATAAAAAGTAACAAACTGTAGTATTATTTTAATATATCATTGTATACTACATTTCATTCACAATTACAAGGAATATTTTTAGTGAAACAGTTTTTACATCTAATGTTGTCAAGACCAGCCAACTTGTAAGGATTTCCTAAAAAATAATTCATTATTAAAAAAAACCGTAAAAGGTTTAATTAAATTTTAGAAAAAATTAGACTATTTTTAGAGAATTGAGATGGTTTTTAATAACTTGAGGCACTTGTTTGACACATGAGACACTTTTTAGTAACTTGAGAAGATTATTAGCAAGATGAGACTATTTTTAGTGCTGTACAACATATTGTGGTAACTTGAAACCACTTTTATAAAAATGAGAGGATTTTTAATAATAACGAAATCATTTTATATAATTTTAAATGACTTGACAGTATATGTCAAAAGATGCTAAAATTTTTGAGGATCATGAAACGATTTTTAAAAATTATGAAATGAGACAATGTAATTTGTAGCTGAGATTTTTAGAAGTGTAAAATAATTACTAATAATCTGAGTTGATATTTAAAAATATAAGATTTTTAGTAAAATGAGATTAGTTTTAAGAATATAAGACAATTTTAGGAAAAAATAATTTTTAGGCTAAATTCAAAGTGAATTGAGACTTTTAGAACATGAGACTATTGCTATGATTATGAAATTACTTTTTAGTAACTTTAAATCAAATTTAGAAACATTAGATTATATGATATTTTATTTTATTTATAAGCGATTTTTTTGAAGGTGAGGCCGTTTTTAAAATTAATATTTTAAGTAACTTTAGACGACATTTAGAGGTAATAAATTTTTTATAGATCATGAAACGATTTTTATTAATTTGAAATAATTATTGAAGAAATTAATTTTAGTAACTTGACAACCATTGTTGAGTATCATGAGATGTTTTTAGTAGCGATTTTTGGGAATGTAAAATGATTTTTAATAACTTGACATTTAGAAATGATGATAAAATTTTTGAAGATCATGAGATGAATTTTAGTAACTTGACATCATCGTTAAAGATCATGATATGTATTTTATTAGCAATTTTTATGAATGTGAACGTATTTTTAATAACTTAATAAGATTATTATTACTATGGGACTAATTTTAAAAATATAGGATATTTTTTTACTAAATTCAGATTTTTAGAAATATGAAATCAACTCATAATAACTTTAGGTAATCTTTAAGAATATTAGAGGTATTTTAGAATGTGAAACCGATTTTAAAATAACATATTTTTTATTAACTTTACAGGATATTTAGAAGTAATAAAAATTTTGAAGATCATGAGACGATTTTTAGTAACGTCACACCATTTTTGAGGATCATGAGATGGTTTTTAGTAGCGATTTTTGGGAATGTAAAATGGTTTTTAATAACTTGACATTTAGAAATCTGATACGATTGTTATATTATTAATAGCAATTTTTATGAATGTGAAATTATTCTTAATAACTTAATATTATTATTACTATGGGACTAATTTTAAAAATATAGGATATTTTTTTACTAACTTCAGATTTTTAGTAATATGAAATCAACTCATAATAACTTGAGGTAATCTTTGAGAATATTAGATGAATTCTAGAATGTGAAACCGTTTTTAAAATAACGTATCAGTTTTTATTAACTTTACATGATATTTAGAACTAATAAAAATTTTGAAGATTTTTAGTAGCGTCACACCATTTTTGAGAATCATGGGATGAATTTTAGTAGGGATATTTGATATTTAGAAACCTGGTAAGATTATTATTATTACTATGGGATTATCTTTAGAAATATATGATAATGTTTTTTAGAAATTTTTGTCAGATTTTAATAACTCCAGATTTTTGCATCATAATAATTGAGTTAATCTTTAAGAATATCAAATTACTTTTATAACGTGATAACTTTTTAAAATAACGAGATTATTTTAAGGAACTTTAGACGACATTTATAGGTAAACATTTTTTTAAAGATCATGAGACAATTTTTATTAATTTGATAAAATTGTTGAAGATCATGAAATGTATTTTATTAACAATTTTTAGGAATGTAAATGATTTTTAATTACTTGATATTTAAAAACATTATTATTATTACGATGAGACTAATTTTAGAAATGTAGGATGATTTTTAGGAATTTTGAAGAGTTTTTACTAACTGCAGATTTTTGAATCATGACATCAACTCATAATAATTTGAGTCAATCTTTAATAATTTTAGAACATGAGAACGTTTTTTCTTTATAAAATTTAGATTACATTTAAAGACGATAAAATTTTTGAAGATCATGAGATGATTTTTAAATGATGAGTTTTTTGTTAAAATAAGGTAATATGTGAAATGTTCAGATTGTTTGATTTTTAGTATAATCACAGGAATATAAGTTTTTAATATTTTTACACGATTTTATTTTTGAGAATCACGAAACAGTTTATAATAATACAAGATGATTTTTTAGATGATAAAATTTCATAAGATGATGAATTAGTGGAACTTTTTATTTACTGCAACTGCCTGAGTCCCGAACCACTTAAATACAAACTAAAAATACCCGCTCGATGCCCGTTTCTCTAACTATGTCACCATCATCAGAAGATTATTTTTAAGTGGTTCAAGACTCACGCAGTTTGAGTATAATAACATTTGTTTTATTAATATGCTTCTATGTAAGATGATTTTCAGTAACTTTTGAAGTAATTTTTCCTAATTTGGGGCGATTTTTAGGAATGTCAGATAATACGAGGGTTGCTATTTATGTATTGAGAATAGAAAGAACAAACAAATGAATTTGATCAAAAACATATTTATTGCTTTTCTAAATATTCGCCTTTAAGCTTTATAGACTGTTGCACGTGATTGAACCACCCTTCAAAGCATTTTGTCCAGTCAAAAGATGATGGCTCTAAAACATGGTTTTTGAAGGCCTCAACCGCTTCTTCGGGCGATGAAAATCGTTGTCCACGCAGTTTATCTTTAATTTGTGGGAACAAGAAGAAGTCATTAGGTGCCAAGTCGGGGCAGTAAGGCGGATGACCCATCAATTCGATCTTTTGTATGTCCAAATTCTCGCTTGTTTCACTTGAGTGTGTGAGCTCCCATTGTCGTGATGCAAAATGATTCGTCGTTTTGGATTGGTCTCTCTCAATTTACCGAAAACTTTTGGCAAGCAAATGGTTGTATACTACGTTGAATTAATGGTCTATTGATTTTCGAGAGCCACAGTGTTGTCACATGACCGGTTTTTGTGAAGAAACACGCCACCATTTGCTTCTTAACACTTCGAGAACGAGTAACTTTTGTTGGCTTTTCTTCACATTGAAACACCCAAACTGCCGATTGGGCTTTTCTTTCTGGCTCATGTGCATAAATCCACGACTCGTCACCTGTGACGATGCTGTATACGGCTTTGGACGCACCACAGTTGTATTTTTTAATCATTTTACGGCACCACACATTTAAACAATTAATATTTTAATAGTTAATGTATATGATTCAATTAAAAAGAACAATAAGGGGGTCAACAGGACAGGAACCACCGAAAACTGTTGAAGAGTAAAAATAACTGTAAGGGAATAATCGACGCGAGAGGAAGAGGAAATAAAGAGCCAAAGACTCAAATATAAACCTAGCTTAGGTAGGTGGAATTAGAAGGACACCAAAACAGGGTAGAAAGTAAAATAAAGTGGGTTGCTACAGAAGTCTGACAACCAATAAGAAAGGATGAGACCTGTATAAGCGTAACAAATGCCCACATAAGAACGTGAAAAGAATCGGGGAAAAGGAAACTCAGAGAGCCAATTGGCAGCCAGTAAGTTGCCATACACATAGGGTCACCTGTATTGATTGAAAAAAAGGATTTATTCAAAAATTAATCGATTATATTAAATTTGTATTTATATTTTTGGTCAGAAAGTTTTTTCATATTCCATTTTTTTAATAAAATCTGCAAAAAATATACTAAAATTTATAAGCTTTTCTTGTAATTATCAGTTTTTAAAGCTGTGAGAAAATGAAAGATGTCAAATGATGTTCTAAAAGTTGCACTAGAACAAATCTGTTCGTTTTTAATAATTTTTATTGTTAAAACTTCTGGTACATTTAACTTTTTCAGAAACTATATTGGTTGAAAAAGGTGTATTCAAAAATTAATATATTTTATCAAATTTGTTTCATTATTTTTAAATAAAATATGCAACAAAATTATACTGAAATCTATAAACTCTTTTTATAACTGTCGGAATTTGGCAGATGTGAGAAAATTAAAAACGTCAAATAATACGATCAAAAAGTTGCACCAGTACAGATCTGTTCGTTTTAATAATTTTTTTCTTAAAATTAATCTATTGTAGTAATTTTATTTTTATATATTTTGGTCAGAATGTTTTTATATATTAGCATTTTCTAATAAAATATCCAACAAATATGTATATGCTAAAATCAATAAACTTAATAACTGCTTCTTTTTACTTTGTGGAATCTATCTGTTATAAATGCAAAAGATAAAATACACTTATCTGAAAAAGTGAAACAATAGCCAGAAGAATATTTTAAAAGCTTTGGAAAAGCGTGGAATTTTAAGTTAAATATATTTTATATTTTACATTTATCTATAAAATTTTTCTGCAATTGTCAAATTTGACAGTTATAGTTCTGTGTTCTATAGGTTACACTATAAAAAGTCTGTTCGTTTATTAAATATGACAGAAGACGCCTTGATTTATCGAAACAATTAAAATTTCTATTTCAACAGTTTTTGTTGAACATTTTTGAAATGAGTGGCACCTTATTAACGATATTGAATTCAAGGAAAATCGAGGCAATAAAAATATGTTAATGACGAACATATAGTTACGCTTGAGCTTGATTTGTGGCACATTAATATTCATCAGCGTCGATGTTTTATTTAAATGTATATTTTATACTAACAAAGTGAGGTTAGGAAAGGTATTAACTTCATAAATTATTCCGGTAGAAAGGACGAGACTCGATTCGAAATTACGAAACAACCAACGGGTTTGCATTAGCCCAATTTTTTTGATCGTTGGTTTGTTTCTGTTTCAATTTTTAGAAAAATTGCCACATTTTATTCGGAATTTCAGAGAACGAGAATGAATTATTTATTAGCATATTTTTCTCGGTTTTATTATTTGGGTGTTTGTAGTTTAGTTGGAACCACGTGGACACGAACCATAAAATCTGTTTTTAAAATTAAATATACAGGGTGATCAACTTATACTCCGAGGTTTGATATCTCCTTTATCTTGAGAAATAGGAATGTGCTAAATCAAAGTTATGGATAGAGTAAGCTTCACATTTTAACATTATTTTATATAATATAAAATACAGGGTGTTCTATTTAAACTAACTTGATAAAATCATGAGCGTTAGTTTTGGGTCACCATGTATACAAAATGAAAGCTATCAAAATCGTTCCATCTAAACTAGACTACTAATAAATTATTTTGGCTTTAAGAGATTAAGTCTCAATTGTTGAATTTAAATAATATAGGGTGACAATTTCATTAGGATTTTCATACAAAAGTGACCATATGAAAAATGAGCGAAATTGAAATTCAAGATTATATACAGGGCATTCCATAAGAAACATAACTTTGACATGCTGTGACCTTATGAGACACACTGTATATTACGAATTAATTTTAAAATGTAAAACTTGATCTGTCTATAACTTTTATTTAAAATATTCTTTCCTATTTCTCAAGATAACGGAGATATTATACTTCGGTGTATAAGTTGATCACCCTGTATATATATATATATATAATTTTGCAACCTTTATTTACTTTTTTCTATTAAATCTGGCAAAAGTACAATATTCATTATGATTGTTTCTACACTTAATTTATAGAATCTACTCATTATAAATGTAAAAGATAAAATATACTTA
This sequence comes from Hermaeophaga mercurialis, assembly GCA_951812935.1. Lineage (NCBI taxonomy): Eukaryota > Metazoa > Arthropoda > Insecta > Coleoptera > Chrysomelidae > Hermaeophaga > Hermaeophaga mercurialis. The sequence goes on along the minus strand of OX638363.1, from coordinate 9,486,627 downwards.
ACATTCTTATGACAATTATTTTACTTTTCAGCACCTTAGATAAGATTATCAATTTTCATAAGAATATTTAAAAAGTTTTGGGAAATCGTGGAATTTTAAGTATGTTTTATCTGTTACATTTATAGTAATATTTTTTCACTTTCCCTAGAAAAAATTACCCGAAAAATATGCCAATTGCTTCATATTTGTGAAAATACCCTAAGTCATAAATCGTGACAGGGTCCTTTACATCACATTTTATGACTGTAGTTAACGGTCAGTTAAAAATACGGAGGGCTGTTTTATTCACAAAATTGACACGCATGTTTCAAACGTAAATAAAAAATTTCAAGGTGAATCTTAAAATGAATTTATTAAAATAAAATACGGGGGGTAAAATATCCCATTTAATAATTGGAAATTGGTCATTAAAATTTCCTTTTTTTTATTAAATTTTATTTCAATGGTTTTAGAGATTTAAATTTTTATGTGGTTAAGAGCAAATATTTTTCAAATGTATGCCTGCATTTTTAACAATGTAATCTAAAACCTTGATTACCTTAGTATTTTTCCGTTTTAATTACCTCAATTCCAAAGTGAAAAAATCTCAAATAGCAAAAAATGTATTTAAGGCATTTTTCACGTTTTTTAAACTTTCGTCAATCTTTTTTTCCCATTCTTTCGAATCCATGATTGGACCAAATAAAACTTACATCCGTTCTTCTTTGCATTTGGGAAAACTACATCAATGGCAGTATGAATTCCATTGTTGTAATTTCAAGAGGGTTGAATATTAATCGAACTCATTGTAATATTCTTCTCTTATAAAATCTTTATAAGTATCTGTAGATTTGTTAGGCAAATACAACCGGTATAAATGCAAATTTTTTAACGCATAGACTGTGAAAACCAAATAAGAAGCACCATTTGCTTAAAGAAGGCAATTTTTTTTTATTAAACTTTGTAAATATGTGTAGTTAGTTATTAAAGAATATTTACTACAAAAACAAAAACTACAAAAAAATTAAATAAAAATACGTTTCCTACTTCATCTGGTGGCAAAAATGTTAGTCCAAAAATATGCCGCTACCATTTTTCTGCTGGCGACTCAACACTTAGACCTAAATGCTGAAATTTTCTTCACCAACAAACTCAAAGATATGATTTTTTTTGAAGATTTTCGAGTATGCCAAAGTATTATTTTTTTTTACGGCTATATTACAAAATTGCAGTTTCCTTACGATTTTTGATTATCAAATTTCACAATTGAGCAAAATTTCTATCAGTACGTACTCCTTGAATATACATACAGGGTGCGGTATTAATGCGTCGAAGTACGATTAGTCCGCTATTATTGAAGTTACGAAAAAAAAGTTTTTACAAAAAGTGTAGGCAGTCTTGAGATTCGCATTTTAAAATTAGTCCCAAATATACAGTGTGTTCAGAAACGCAGTGCCAGACAAAAATGTTACTTTTTTAAATGGAACACCCAGTATATTTTTACATTTTTATAAACTTGCCGATTAAATTTTAAAATTTCATAAATATCGTCCGTTTCGTTTTAAAGATATTTACTTGGTTCCATACTTTATCCCAACCCCCGTATAAATATTACCCCCGAAAGATGGAATTAAAATTGACTTTTTATTATTTCTTGAAATCTTGAAATTTTGGAGATTATTATTATTATGTGTCTATTTAGGGGCTGACACCCTTTTTTTATAGGAAAAACCCCCTACTGAATTTTTTCGCATGAATTTAGAAACTATACCAAGTGGGCAACTAACTACGGCCGTCGGCAGGATTGGGTTGTACAGCTTCGCAGCTTCGCAGCTTCGGGAAAAAAATTATAATAAAACACGTAACTTTTGTTACTCTTCAATATAATAAAATAGCCCTCGAGAAATTATTTACAGAATTTTAGGTCCACCAGTAGAGGGCGTAATTGAATAACAAAATTTAAAAAACAAAATTTTACAAAATTTACCAAAAAACTAAAAGTTATTGGAAACACGATCATCATATTCTTCGAAAAATTCTGCGTATTTTTGATTTCATAAGTTTTAGTGTGTTTTTTTAAATAAGAGGTGGGGGAGAACGGGAACCTTGTTATGAAAACCGGTTTTTATTAAGTTAGTGTTATTGGAATGAGCTTTTCTTCAATTATGAAATAATTTTAAACTCTGAGAAATCTAACCAATAACGTGAATACTAGAGGGCGCTCTTTTATTTCTTGAAAATATTTTATGGAAACATATAATTTTGACTACGTTTTTAAAGAGTAGACTAAATTATCAATATTTTTTCCTTTCCGGATATATCCTAAGAAGCATGTAATTATCTAAAATAATTATACTTACAGTAAAAACAAATCGTTCTTATTTGCCTACCCGGTATATAACATATTTTTTTAGCCACTCAGTAGATCCTACGTGTATAATATTTTGTACTTGCTTATGTATGTCATTATTATTTTTTCATATTTTATGTAAATAATGTAAGATTATTTGCATTAGAAATATCATTAATAAAAATTACGAGTTTTGGGAAAGCTTTTTAGTATCAATTAATTCTTGTATTACAAACAATAACATATCAAAATATTTCCAAAATTTTCCAATCATTAAGAAGGCAAATATTGTGTAATGCTTATAACAAGGCAAACGTAATAATAATGTAATTGTAAATTTATATAATTTTTTGTTGTTTTCCTTTTTTGAAATTTAAAAAAATGAAACATGAAATAAAAATGAACTAAAAAAGGATGCCTTAGTTTGTTTTTATATGTTTACTATTTATATTAAAGCTACAAAATACATTTATTAAACATATCAAATCACACTGAATCTTCAACGATGGGTGGCGAATTTTTTCATGAATATTTTTCATAACATTGTTACAAATCAATTGTTTCACCTGATTGATAGTCAAAAATTAATCTCAGAACGACTGTAGTAAAATAAAATATTCCACCTGGAGGGTTCTTTTAGTTCATCTTGAACGTGGTATACTCATAAAAAGCCATCTACAGGTGTTAAATCTGGAGAGTCAGGTGGCCATTTAATTGTTCTCCTTCGGTCTATAGATCGATATTCAAAAAAACGTTATTCAAGTAATTTCTTACCAAAGAGCATAGTGTGCTGAAACCACAAATTATTTCTGAAAAAACCGCAACAGTTCTTCAAAAACTTAAGCTTATTCTTATTTCAGTAGATATTGAATACCTATTAGTTTAATTATCCATAAACGTATTCAACGATTATTTTTATATCACATACAATTAAAATTAACATTCCTTTTTATATGTAATTTAACTGAATGGCAATAAACGGTGTCACACCCCAATTCTGATGATCTCTCAACGTCTCTACATATGTTTTGGACATTTAGTTACTGCCATTTTTCATCCGAGTTCATTTCAAAGCAAACGGCAAACACGTGTGAAAACTTATTTCAATATTAATGAGATTTTATATTATATTTTTATTTTATTTTACTGTCGCTATGTATCATTTAAGATACAATATACGAGAGTGTTACTATAATTTCGTCTCTTATAGGGAGGAACTTCCTAAGGATAGTGGGAGAGTCGAGTAAGTAGTTTGTATATAATGAATATATCCTAATAGTATAGATTAGAAACAGTTAAAATATATTGTAGGAAGGTTTAAATATTTCACTATAGTAATAATAACAATAATAATAATAATAATAATAATAATAATAACAATAATAATAATAATAATAATAATAATAATAATAATAATAATAATAATAATATAAAAAAAATCATTAATAAATAACTGATTTAATTAAAATTACACAAATATCAATAATTTTTCATGCACATAAAATATGTTAGTGATTAGTATACATTGAACATTAAGAATGTAACACAATAATTTCTCTAATTAATGTTTGTAAATTAGAATTTGTTTAGAAACAAATTTTACTGATATCTGATAATAATTATACCCAGAAACACATGCTCATAAAGATGTAATGAATTCTCATATAAAAAATTATCACGCTAAGATTTGTTATACAAAATTTAAAGGAAAAAAGATCAAATTTTAGTGGAAAGTAATCATATCCTTGTAAATAATAGTAATTAAGAATATCCAAGCATTGTAAGTTAGTAATTTACTGTAAAAATTTCATTTCGAATTGTTTTTAAGTTGTTCCTGTTATTTGATAAAACCTTTAGAGGTATTTCATTGTCAATTAATTAAAGTTTTATCAAACTTGCATAACCTTAAAAAAGGACAAACTATTTTTAAGTACATAAAGTGTTATAAAAACAAAGTTACAAATAATAATGACATAAAATTAGTTAAAATAATTAACTGTGACATGAATGGATTTTCTTGAGTGATATTTTCAGGAATTTTCAAGTCTTCACGCTGATACTTGTACATAACCATCATTTTATAAGACTTTAAGATGAACAATTTTGCCGCCCATGGTTGATATATTTCAAAAGTAAGACAATTTTTAGCGTTGGCAATTAGAAAAGTTTTATGTTTTTCGTGGTTTTGATGATTTTTTTTTAATGTTTATTGTTGAATCTGTTGTAAGTAATATTAAGAATGTAAACTTGTGAAAACTTATGTACAATAAATATTGGATTGTAAATATCATTGCGCTTAAATGAAATCTGAACCCTGTAACTTCAAAAAAAATAATTTAAAGTTGGTAATATTTTTAAGAATAATCACTTGGCTCAATTATTCATTCCTTTGTTCGTGACACTTAATCTGGCGAGGAAATAGTTTAAATTGTATAACCAAACTTCCGATAATTAATCGCTAAAGGTAATTAAGGGCGCAACACCAACCCTAGTCGATCATGTTGTTAATACCTCCTTCAATTTATAGAATTGGAAAAAAATACTAAGATTAGTAAATTTAACCTAATTTAATGTTACAAACTTTACAACTCTAGATTGATAAAACAACTGAAAATTATAATGGTCTGAATAATCCTGTGCAAATTGACATAGTCCACCTTTCGAACACAAAAAAAAAACTAAAAGAAACTAGAAGCACTTAGCCCTGTAACGTCTACGCTGGAGATTTGGCTCATGAGTAGTGTTAGAGGTTAACTTGAACTTGAGATATCACCCTTAAAGGTTGTCCGTATTGAGACTCCAAAGATAAAAACTTGATTCTTCCGTAAGGAAATAAGGTTCTTCCGTAATGAAGTAAAGTCTTCAGCAAAGAGTTACGGTTGGATCTTCCGTGAAATGACATGAGGGTTAGTCTTCCATAATTACATGAGGGTCAGTCTTTCATAATTACACGAGGGGTTACGGATAACGACCCGAATATCAAACGGTCAAGGTAAAAATGGCAGCTCAGATCCACGCTTAAGAAAATCGCCAAGAATAGACAATATAACCCCCGAAATGGTAAAGGATATGGGAGAAGAAGGAATAATCCTTTAAAAAGCTACTGGATCTAATAGTAAAAAATAAACAAGTACCAAAAGCATGGAATTCAGGAATCATATTATCGATACCTATGTAAAAATTAAAATAGAGATAAAAGAAAATGTGGCAGTTATAGAGGCATAACATTGTTAAGTGTTTGCCAGAATAACAGAAAAAAAAATCATCTACATAAGCACATTCCAAGTATTAGTGTCTTATTTTTGTAGCCTATTAACATTTTTCTAGTTTTTCTCTTTACTTTTTTTGTCATCTGTAATAACGTTAAATAGTATCGCGGTTAATATCGCGACCTGTCTTAAAACTTCTTTGGTCACAAATTCTTCCTGCACTGCATTTTTTATTATCAAATTTAAGTATACAACTTGACACTATCACGTGATATTATATTTATTGGTTTCTACTAATCTACTCGTGACTGTCTCTGTATAGTTGTCATGGTATTATATATTTACATTTGACATTTGTCAGATTATTATTTTTTGTTAACTAAAAAATTATAAGTTTCTTTACTATATTTACATCTGCTGGTATCCCCCTAACGCTTCACACTTCGCTGAAAAGGTGGACCGAATACGAGAATATAAACCAATCGAAACTGCACCCATTACCCAATTTTCCTGGTCCCATTGACAATACTTCCATGTGTATTCTTCAAGAGAGCGATTACTGTTGACCACAAAATAAATGCTGTTAAAAATGTTTTCGCAATAAAAGTCGAACAGTTGCACGCGGAAATGGCGACAGAGAAGTGGTATTGTATGAAAATATCTCAATATAGCTTTAAACAAATTAAATTTTAATGGTTAATGCACATCATAAGAAATTGTTTCTGCATTCGGAATGTGTCCATGAATTAAGTGAATCCGCTGTCACTCTTCATGTTTGTTGTTGAATTTCATAAATATAATTGGACGATTTTAATTACGTATGTTTCTATACTTGGTAATATTATAATTATTAATAATGCTGACTGGATGGAATGGAGCTGCAAAAAACTCAACTCAATTTCCAAAGAAATGACGCAAGCCGTCTTGGATTATGTGATGGTGCATTATCTTCATATTTGTTTATTGAATTCCATAAATGTTATTCGAGGATGTAAATATTTTTATAATTGTTTCACCAATGTTCTCTGGCATATGGGGCGATTACCTAAAAGTCTCCTTTGTCCTGGCGAAACAGTCTGGAAACTTCACTGACTCTTCCATGGTCTTTTAAGGCCATAACACTCTCTGAGATATTGATCTAAGAAGCGAATCCAGGACGGATTCTGCCATTGAAAATGCCAGTATCTTCCATATGGAGACTTGTGGATCGAGATAGATACAGTGAAATAATTGTGAACTGCGTTAATATTCATACTGTATGGATAGAATGGAGATACCAAAACTCAATAGTAAGCCATTTTCGGATTATTTGATGTGATATCATTTTGGCAGACAGAGAAGAATCCCGTTAAAAAAAGTGAAAAACCATCCAATAAAATTAAAAAAAATATAATTGTTTTATTTCAAGACAAACATTTTATTTATATATTTTAATTAGTATAAAAATGAATTCATCAAAGGGAACTAGTTTGGTTTAACAGTTGTAGCTGATATTGTAGGAAACAGCAAATTTAATGAATTTGTTTAACTTTATCAGACTTATTATATATTTTGAAAATATTTTGATGGGTGATAAAAATTCATTAGTTTAATAAAAATCTGAAAAGAAAAAATATTGTATGTCATTCTCTGACCTCTCGTCATCAAACAATTTTTCTATGTACTTTTTCCATCTTCTTAGTTTGTCTGAGATATTTATAATAAGATTACCATCTTTGTCCACAAGTCAATGAGGTCTTTTGGTTACCTCTTTTATCTTTTTATATACATTGAAAGCATCATGTCTCTTTTATAATTCCTCAATATCTCTTTGCATTTGTTTTCGTATCACGTCTCTTTTGCAACTCGTATTTTCCTTCTGATTTATTTATTAATAGTGTTGTATTTGTGTTGGTTTTGATTTTTAAATTTCTTTCTTTCCTTCATTAATTTTAAAATATCATCAGTCATCGATAACTGCTTTTTGTACGCAGCCATTGTTATCTTAGATGTTACTTCTTTCACTATATGTTTAAAGAAATTCCAGTGACTTTCGACAGCGCAATCAAGTGATTTGTCTTCAAATTTATTCTGTAGAGTATTCACAGTTAGATCATATTTTTTATGCAGGTAGTCGGTGATTAACTTTCGCTCATATCGCTCATTGATAGCGTTATTCGTAATAAAATTCGTATCTACAAATTGTTAAAATATGACTTTTTCTCTATAAAAAAATTATATACAGGGTGGCCAAACGAAAAGGAAACAGAACCATTATCAGGAACTCCGTCAACGTTTTAAAAAAACGCAGAGACCCGTCGATTTTTGATCAAAGGGGGACACTTTTTTTCGATATCTTCGACTTCGCTGCTCCAAACGAGGGTAACAATCACCCCAAAATATTTAAATGGCATTAGGAGTCAAGTATAGCATTATTTTAAAGCCTTTTCAATTCTCTTTATAACAGTCTTTAAATTTTAAAATTCGGCCTGATACTTTTTAAAAAATTACATTTTAAAATTTGAATTATGTGCTTGTTTAGTTTTTAATAAGAGTTTTAGGAGAAACTTTAAAGGAAAAGTTCTATAAAGGACAACTTTTTTTTTCGTTTTTAGTGCACTACTTCTCCATAATTTAACCCATCGCAAACATCCATTCGTATATGAGCTAAAAAAATAAATCTATTTTTTAATAGAACCGGACCTGTGCAGTATTCTAGTGAAAAAGCGATGTTGCCAAAGCAGTTGTGTTGAAATTGTATTCGTTTTTCTTTGGGTTTTATGTAATCAAATCGGAAGAAAAGAGATGTGTTTATAGTTAGCGTGTTTGTAGGTCTATATGGACTAGATGGTCTATAAGGATGCAAATGTTTTTAGTCGGCAAAAGTCACGTGATGATATTGGCTGTTCAGTAAGTAATTCACCAATTGAAATATTCCCTGGGTGATGTAGACTCCACGCACTACTCTCACTCTTTAGTTATTGTAGGGGAAAGAAAGGCAATCGAATTAAGTTGGCAATTTAAAAGTACCTAGTTTTTTTATTGGTATCACTATTGTGTTTTGTTGTCCCAGTTCTTGTTAGTACTTTTGACATATTGAGTTATTGTCACTTTTATATGTTACTAAAATGAGGAGAAATTTTAGGGTAGTGAGAGGTGCGATTGAGCATAGTTGCCCGGTGTTTTCTTATCAGGAAAGGTCTATTAGGAGTGGCTTGTTTTAAATATAACTGGTTTTATTATAAAAGATAGAGGAATATAATTTATGCGGGGGATAAAGTAAGAGTAACGCAGGAGCTCCCTATTAGCACTAACTCCGCCCTCCCCTACATGGTTTCCATTATCTCATATTGATACAGATTTTTTGCTTCTAAATCTCAAGGGCTGTGGACGATTTGTGCACGACAAAGAAATCGGATATTCGACTACATTTCGTGATAAACGGCCATATCGATCACCCACTTGTAACAAAATAGTAGGTGTACTTTTTTTAAATTGCTAGCACCGTTTTTCAAATGTTTACCACTGTTTCCATCAAAAACGAAATAAATTTAAGCACTTTAAACTTCCACGACACGAAACCAAAACAACAGGAGGTGATTTAGACCAATTTTATACCCTCGATAATATCGACAATCGATAGTTGTTTCGGTTGGGCTATCGCTTTTTTTAGGTTTTATTATCGCGTCGTTATTAATTTTAGGCATGGACCGTTGCTATCGAAGAAAACTTGAAATTTAACCGCATGCTGGATGATAAACTTCAATAATATGTGTCTGCATCCGGTGCGATATCTGCACATGGACATAACCCAGTCAATTCGCACAAAAATATTCTTAAGTCTTTTATAAATACTCGCTTATTCTCATAATAATAATTTATTATAAAATACTATCACGTTGTATGCATGAGAAACTCAAACTAACCCTATATTGGATCAATATTGTTTATGCTATTTCGCATATTGAGGTGTTTATGGGCAAAATGTACATTTTTTTAAATGTATTTTAAAATTCTGTAAAAAATTATTTTTAAAATTTCAAAAATAGATCTCTTTCACGTAATAACCAATAGACTACATTTTATTGTCAAGAAATTAAGATAATTTATAAAATCCATTGAAATTCAGAAAAAAAAAGAATAAGAGTATAAAATTTTGGCAACAGAGTTGTGAGGAACGTCAACTCAAATATTGTGAGTCATTTTATTAATTTAGTTTGTGTTTTGACATTCTCCAATCATTTTATAGTTATTTGTATTAAATGGTTCATTTTAATAACGAACTAATGCTGTTATTAATTTTTATATACAGAATGAGTTTTAAGTATGGAAATTTTGGTTTGTGAGGATTTTGTAATACGACCGATCTTATGGTAGTATTTACATTGTTGTCAGATCCTCCGTTTTTCTGGAAATACAATGAACTTTGTTATTTCAAATGGATCACCCTGTATATTTTTTCTTCTTGAAGTCATTAAAAAATACTGAATACTTTTCATGTAATATTCCCTATACCTAAATGCCATAATTTCGGAGTTCTAGTTAAGTTTACATTATATCCGCCCAAGTTAAAATATTGCATTAATATGACTGCAACAATAACAACTTTGACGTTTCAATAAACTATTATTGTTGGTATTTATTGAAAGTCACAATGGATCGTTTATTTGAAAAAATAACGAATTAAGATTTTAATGATATTTGGATATGCGTAGAAGTCAATAAGAAACGTGTAATATCTTTAAAAATTTATATCCTAACGGAAATCCCATAACAAGATCTACTATGAGTTAGTTGGTACAAAAGTTTAACCGAACTGGTGCAATAAAAGATTTATCCAAATCAGGATGCAGAAAAACTGCATCAACTGAAGACAAATCTTTAGATGTTTGTGTCATGTTAGAAGACGATCCACACGTGAGCACTAGACATATATCCAGGGAACTTGATATTTAGCAAAAATCCGTAATGAGAATTTTACGTGATAATAAAGTCCATCCATACAAAGTGAGGTTGGTTCAAGAGTTGTTAGATGATGATTTTGACAGACGTGAAGAGTTTGCAGACATAATTATGGGAAAATGTACCGATCCAAACGATCCACATTTCTTAAATAATGTAACAATCCTCGTTGGATGCGTGAGTACCACACCCAGTATCCAGAAAAACTTAATGTATGAGCTGGAATAATAGGCGACAAAATAAGTGGACCCTTTTTCATTGAAGGAAACTTAAATGGTCCGGTGTATTAAAATTTGTTGGAAAACAGTGTTATACCTGAGTTGGTTCGGTTATTTCCAAATTCAAGTAAGTTTCTTTAATTGCCTGTTAATTTAGAAATTTCATTATTTAAAACTTTCAGAAAATAATAATATCCCAAACAACAATATTTGGCTGCAACATGATGGAGCTAAACCTCACTTACGAGTGATGTGAGGCAATACCTAAATAATGTGTTTCCAAGAAGATGGATTGGAAGGCGTGGTTTTATCGAATGGCCCCCGCGATCACCCGATATGAATCCTTTAGACTATTTTCTATGGGGTCACTTAAAAAACACGGTTCATAAAACAAAACCAAAAGATAGGATCACCGTAGAGATAAGAAAAATCAAGCAGTCAGGCATGTTGTAAAATGTATTTCAAAGTTTTAAAGATCGCATGGCTTGTTGTATTGAAGTAAACGGACAACATTTTGAGCATCTGCTGTAACCGCCTTTACTTCATGTTTTCTAAAGTTCCCTATTTGTTAACCACTTAAATGTGGACCTTCTTTTAACACGACAAAAACATCTAAAGATTTGTGTTTAGTTGTTGCAGGTTTTCTGCGCCATGATTTGGATATACCTTTTACTGCACCAGTTTCGTTAAACTTTTTTACTAATATATTGACAGTAGACCTTGTTATGGGATTTCTGTTAGGATATAAATTATTAAAGATTATTCATATTAAACGAGTTTATTCAATTATAGCTATTTTAATGTATTATTTTAACTTTGGCGGATATAATATGAATTTAGCTATAACTAAAACGGAAGATCTGACTACAATGTAAATACTACCATAAGATCTGCCCTATTACAAAACCTTCACAAACAAAAATTTATAAAAATCGTGCAAGCCGTTTCTGAGATAATTGAGACGTTCCATACTTAAAACTCACTCTGTATAATTATGAGTCATCGAGAAAAATCATAATTGGAGAAAATTAAATGTTTTGGGTTGGTACTATAGGGAATAGGAAAAGATAATGCAAAACATAACGCTTAATAATAGGTAAAACAAGAAAAACAAAAAGAGAAATGAAACTTTAAGTCAGTGGTAGAGCCTCGGGCTGGTGATCGAAATGTCCGCGGTTCGAATCCCGACAGGGGTGAGAATTTTTCTGATTTGACTATAGAAGTCAGAAATTGATTTCCTAATTTTACTACAAGTTGGGAAATCGGTTCTCGTTCCTAAAGGTGATTCCCACTCCAGCATTCACTGTTGGCTTCAAATTAACGGTGCTGTTCTTAAAGTAACTTCGGGAAACAGTAACAAAGCCTACACAGAACACGAATGCTTAATAACCCTACACTAAAATATATACTATACTTTTATTTGTAAATATCAAGTAATCTAAAACAATTCCGAACATCCATTGAATTTAAATTTAATTGATTAACAAAAGTTATTTTCAGCTTTTTTTATATTTACATGCATTTTTAAACTAAATAAAATCTGGTGAAATTTTACAATAATTATTTTTACACCTACTGAAAACGTTTTTTTTTCTAGATTCAGTTCCAAAAAGGATAAGTAATGATTTCATTGATCTTTAATCATATGTTGGATGAAACTTAAGATTTCTTCTTAGCTTTGCTCCATAAACGGGGTAATTCACTTCATGAAGGACCAGGTCTTTTGAGACCAAAGTAAAGAAAACAAACCAATTTCTGTTAGTTCGGTTTTAATGGAATTCTAATTACAGAGTTGCTTACTGCTTCTATATTACGACAATTTTTCTTAAACTGTGCTTAATTCAATGAAAAGAGTTGTTATTATTAAATACGATCACTTTTTTTATCAAAATAAATTTTGACGTCTATTTGGACACACAAAATGTAAAATTTCACGTTCTTTGAATTTTTTGTTATACTTTGTATATTTGTCAGTAGATGGAGAGAGTTGAGGTAATTAAAAATGTATTTTGTAGTTGAAACAAAAGCACCTTTGAGTTCACTCTGTTGGAATTACAATTTCCAATATACTCCCTCCAACTATTAAGGGAACTATAAAAAATTATAAGAAAAATGTTGATTAAATGAAGATTCTATTCTTATTTAATCATTAGGTGTCGTTCTGTGAATGATATATGTTATCATCATAAATGGTTAAGGGAACTATTTTTGTTGTAGACCAAGAGAAAGTTCCGGTTCTAATTTATGCAATATAGCTCTAACTTTTTCATCCGAACATTTTATGAAATGTACAATTCAGTCATTACAGCGGATGAGAGTTCTCATCCTTTATAAGAACCATATCACCTATTTTAAGAACTTATCCCAAGTTTTTACCCCGCACGATAATGACCAAGAACTACGAAACAATCAAGGCGAACAAATGTAAATCATTCTAAATGAACTAAGGGATGAAATTAAAATGCTTAATCCAAAAAAATCTCCGGACAAAGAAATTATAACAGCGAAGATGCTAAAAGAACTACCAGAAATTGATTTCCTAAGAAAGGAAGGATTAAGATTGCTTATGTACCTATTCAATGCCGTAATCAAATTTAATTATTAGCCCAAAGAACTAAAAATTGCGTTGATAATAATGATACCTAAACCTGGCAAAGACGAAACTAAAATTACATCCTATAATCCAATAAATGTACTCATTAAAAGAATAAATACAGATATTGATACAACTGAATGGATTCCTGATCATCAATTTGGATTCAAGCAAGAGCATTCCACAATACAACAATGCCATAGTTTAGTGGATGTCATCAACAGAACGTTGGAAAATCGACAGTACTGTACTACAATATTTCTAGATGTGAGCCCAAAGTCGGGCACCCGGGACTGCTTTTTAAAATCAAGGCAAACCTCCCTGGAAAATATTTTGGTTTACTGAAATCATATTTAAATGAAAGATAAGTAAATAGAGAAATTTCCCAAAACATCGCTATTCACTCTGGTATGCCACATGGAAAATTACTTGGCCCACTCTGGTATGTATTATATATGAATGATATACCAGCTCCAAGAAATATAATCAGTGGTACTTTTACTGACAATGCATCCATAATATCTATACACGAAAATCCTAATATGGCATTAAAAAATCTCCAAGAACACCTAAGACTTTGGAAAAATAGAAAATAAAAGTTAACGCATCGAAGTCCTCTCAAATAACATTTACTGTCAGAAAAGAATGCTGCCCTACAGTTGAACCAAGAAATCATACCACAGGTGGAAGTGGTCAAATATGTAGGTCTCCATCTAGACAGCAAACTCAACTGGAAAGAACATATATAAAAAAAAAGAAAACAAATTGATTTAAAAGTCAAAACAATAAATTGGCTGATTGGGAGAAAGTTAAAATTATCAATTGAAAACAAACTGTTAATTTACAAATCCATTATAAAACCTATCTGGACATTTGGGATAGAATTCTGGGGATGTGCAGCCAAATCATATTTTCATTACGCAAAGAGCTCTATAGATTAATTGTATTGATTGCTAATACATAAACGAGAAAAAAATATAAAAATTCAACTCCAATTTTATCCGTAGAAATAATTTTGGTTATAATAGTGTACTTTGTACCAATTAAATAAGATAGAAGAATCCAACGACACAAACTTATTCTTATTCAAGAAATGTTGCCTCGTCGCCTTGGAAGCACCAAAAACTCCGCTTCTTATGTTGAGGGAGCTTGTGCCGTCTCACACTGTATAGTTTTTGTTATCATAAGATATTAGAAGAATCCGACGACCAATACATATTTTACATATAGAAGACCTGCAAAATGTCCTCTCAGAAAGTGGGAATTGATAAGGGTGAGCCTCCGAACTGTTGAGGTGGGCAAAACCTTTTTGAGCGATTCTCAGTTTCTCAAAAAATAAAATAAAAAATAATCGAGCGAATATACGGATGACGAAAAGAAAAGGAAAGGTAGATTTGATGAAGATAAAGATAACGAAGATCTTATTAAGAGAAGTCGAAGGGTGCATAGAACGCCAGGTAAAAAAGAAGAAGATAAAACAGATAAGATGATGGAAATAATACAACAACGTGTCATTGATGTAAAAGGAAAGAAAGAACAAAAAATATGTATACAGAAATTAATAGAGTTACCGAAAGCAAATGAAATGCTGAGAAAATAAAACGAAAATATACGAAAGGAAATGACCAACCAAAAAAGGAGATCCGAGACCTTAGCAGCGTAGTGGATTTGCTGGAAAGGGAGAAGAATAAAAATATTTAGTGGTATCAAGTCTACGAATAGATGCACAAGATGTAGAAACATTGAAGACAAGCATGAAAAACATGCTGAAAAAAACCTTGGACATAGATACCAGAATTAAGTCAACAGTAAAAGTAGGAGCGAAAACATGTGTGGTACAATTAGAAAATGACGTAAAAAAAGAAAAAATAATGCGAAACAAAAGCAGGGGTTTCGAACAATAACAATAAATGGCAAAATATGGAGATGGAACCGTGTAGAAGGAAAGCTAGAAGAAACAATGAGAAAATAGAGAATAAGGTAGAAAAACGAAAGAAAACAAAAAATACAGCAGCAAATAATAAAAATTGGTACTTGGCATGTTAGGTCTACTTGGGAAGAAAGAGGGCAGAAAAACATAGTGAAAATAATGAAAAAGTATGCAATAGACGTAACGGCCTTGCAAGAGACAAAACAGAAAGGTTTCTGGACAAAAATAGTAGATGGATATATCTTTTTCAATAGTGGAAATGTAAATAAGAGATATTTAGGATTAGATATCTTAATCAGTGAAAGATTAAAGCCAATTAATATAATAAATATAGACGCGCCTACCGAAGATAAAGATGTGACAGATAAGAATGAGTTTTATGATCAGGTGGATAGTTTGTATGAGAAGATACGAAAATATGATGTTAAGATGATAATGGGAGATATGAATGAGAAGGTTTGAAAAGAACCAGTATATACAAAAATAACAGAAGGTAAAAGCAAACACATGGAGAGCAACGAAAATGGAAAGAAAAATTTTGATAGAATTTGCTTCGGAACATAATTTAAAAATTGCCGGTACTAGTTTCGATCACAAAGAACATCACAAAACAACATGGATATCACCGGATGGACGAACCAAGAATCACCTTCTTAGAAAACAAAAGCATCAGAGGTTAGTACACGATGGAAGTTATAGAGGTACAGATGCGGATACAGACAATTTTCTTGTAATAGCTAAATTAAAACGAGAACTACCTCGGATGAAGAAGAACAGCAAAAATCGCTTCAAATATGATGTACAAAAAATGCAGAACCAGGATATACAAAAACAATTGACAGAAAGATTTGAGACTTCTCTAAAGAGGATGGAAAAGTTTAATGGAATCGAAGAAGATTGGAACCAAATAGATACCCTCATGTTGAAGAGAGCGAAAGAAGTGGTAGGAATGCAAGACAAAAACGAAAAGAAAAGTTAGTTTGATGAAGATTGTAGCACAGCAATTGAAAAACGCAATCGAGTCAGATGAAAATGCTGGAAAAAGATCGGAGGAAGCCAAGAAAATATATGTGAAAGTCAAAAAAGAAACAAAAAAACTATGCAGGCAGAAATAGAAGAAAGAAATGGTGAACAGATTGGAGGTAATAGAAGACCACTTTGTCAATAAACAAATTGGGAAGTTATACCAAGAGGAAAAAAAATTAAATAGATGGGTAGAGCACTTTGAGGGGCTACTAAAAGGAAACGAAGAAGAGATACAATCGGAACATGAAGTGGATCTTGTATACCAACAAAAACTAGAAAAACCTACAGTAGAGGAGATTGAAAATGAAGTAGAATAATAAAAAAAGACAACGGAAGGCCTGAAAGGTGGAATAATGCAATAATTTGTCCTATTTATAAAACAGGATATAAAACAGACTGCAACAATTAAAGGGGAATATCACTTTTGGATGAGGTATACAAGGTACTGGCAAGAATCACTAGGAATAGACTAAACAATTATCAAAACCAAATAGGAGAATATCACTGAGGATTTAGAGAAGAAAGGGGCACAGTAGATCAGATATTTAATCTCAAAATTATCATTAATTAAGTCTTACGATCATAATCTAGGATTGCATGTCTTATTTCTGGATTTCAAGTAAGCATACGACTCAATAAAGAGGTAAAAATAATGGAGGCTTTGAAGAAACTACAAATTCCAAACAAAATTATTAGACTTGTGAAGATGACAATGAAAAATGTACAGAGCAGAGTAACAGTAGAAGGCAAATTCTCTGGAAAATTTAAAGTAATCAAAGGTCTTAAACAAGGAGATCCCTGATTAACACCGCTTTTTAATATCGTGTTGGAGAATGTATTACGGAAAAGTGGAATCCAGGCCAACAGCATAATATATCAACATAGACATAAAATCGTCGCATATGCAGACGATTTAGCGATATTAACAAGATCACAAAACGAAATGAAAAAAGTATTCAAGAAACTGGAAACCTCTGCGAAAGGTCGCGGGCTTAAAATAAATGAATAGAAAAGAAAATACATATATGGTTTTGAGACAATCACTGCGTACAGAAGGTAAGACTGCTGAATTTAGAGTTGAGGATAAAACATACATAATCAAGAAAGTAAACGAGTGGGAGCCACGTTGACGAATATGAATTCAGAAGAGAAAGAAATACAAAAGAGGATCATGAGGGTTAGAGAGCAACAGATAGTCTGAATACACTAATAATGAAATGAAGCTGGAAGTGTTTGAGAGAAGAATATTGAGAAAAATATTCGGAAGGTTTATAACAGGGGAACGTAGATGGAGAAGAAGGTATAATAAAGAGCTGCAAGAGAACTACAGTCACCTAAGCATAATCCAATTCATAAAGGCCCAGAGAGTCAGATGGCTGAGTCATGTAGAAAGAATGCCGGGAGTAAGACATACACAATAAGCTTTAACAGAAAGAGAAGTAGGAAAGAAGAAAAAAAGTCGTCCAAAAAAGAAATGTTTGGATGCAGTTTTGGTCCATCTGACACAAATATGCTGCTACATTTCGGACAGGAATAAATTTTACAAAAAATTAAACTGAGTATGAATGGTAATTGGAGAGTTGAATCTTGATTGAGACTTATTTTTATAATTTACTGGACTTACTTAACTAGAATTAGAAAATAAAGTAACTTTCTGAAGCAGTAAAGTTTCTAAAATTCAACACCTATTATGTAAAAAATCAAAAACGTTTTACTATTTGTTAAATCATTTGACTGAATATGTTGTTCTTTTTGTAGCATAGTCAAGTTTGCTTTCCAGTAACTATGTAATTAAGTGGGGATGAAATAGTTTTTATTTTAGGAAATTTCACTTTAAAAGTGCACCTAGAGCTGCTTTACTAGTAGATATAAATTGTCGTAATATAGTAGCATTACATTTGTGTATATTATTGACATCCAAAATTTGCTTAAACTAAGAGTTTACCAATTGTTTATGATTACTATAACGCGTGTGCAAATAAAAGAATTTCTCAGTATTGGAGTGCAAATTTGCATTATTAATTATAAGAGCTGTAAATAAATTAATGACTGATATTTAGTGGGTACACCAGAAAATATTTTTTTATTTATACTAGATAACTTAATGTTATTGTACATAATATCTGTAATTCGTGGTTTGCTAAATTTACTTAATACTGTCTGAAATTTGGATACAATATCAAAGTAATTCTTCTCTATAATGTCTCTATCCTCTGAATATGGAGAATCAAAGGTAATCATTTCTAAATTATCTTGAGCATCACAATATTTTTTGTAATGTACATTTAAAGAATCTATCTTAAATTCTAACTGAGCTTTATCTATAACAGTCTTTATTTTTCTCATAATGACCGCTTATTCGAGTAATTTGGGCTTTGCTTGAAGTCCTAATTTTAAGTATTTCCGCCATTTTTTTTTTAGATAAGAATTTCTTTTATTTTTTGTTTCTTATAACTTTATACGAAGAGAATGTGCATATGTTTAGTAAAGGAACTTAACTACAATTAAACTAATTATTACATAATCAAACATATTTAGGATTCCTCAAATTATTTGTCTAGAGCTAATTGTCGAAAGAGTGTTTGTGATATGTAATTAAACTATAAAATAAAATATACAACAGTAAATACATAAAATATCTCTTGAGGGTAGTAATTGAGAAAAGAGTACTTTTTATTTCTCCGAGCTGCCAGTTTCGAAGAAAACAACCTCGATTTCAAGAATGAAATAGTTCTAAATTTAGGAATTCACATTCCAAGCGACATAAAATTATTATTTGACGCATAAAACTGAATTGTATTTATAGTTCATTAATTGAGACAATTTTTTATATGCTACACATTTAGTTTATGCGCAATTGAGTACTTCTATTTGAACTTACAACATGCACTGACCTCAGAGTAATTTTCTTTAATCTGGAATTGTGTCGAATCTGGACAAATTTCCTGGATGAAACTTAAGATTTCTTCTTAGCTTTGCTCCATAAACGGGGTTAATTCACTTCATGAAGGACCAGGTCTTTTGAGACCAAAGTAAAGAAAACAAACCAATTGCTGCTGGTTCGGTATTAATGAAATCTTGAATACAGAGTTGCTTACTGCTTCTATATTAAGACAATTCTTCTTAAACTGTGCTTAATTCAATTAATTAAGTTATTTTATTATATACGATGAATTTTTTATCAAAATTAATTCTCACGTCTATTTTGACACATAAAATTGAAAATCTAATGTTCCTTGAATTTTTTGCTATACTTTTTGTATTTCTCAATAGATGGAACGATTGGAGATAATTAAAATAGTATATTATGTTAGTAGGAGTAGAAGTCCCTCACTGGGCTCAACAATTAATGAGCCTTCTACTCCGAGTAACATATACTATTTTTTCTTCAAAAAGTAAGTGTATAAAAGATTAATTCAACTGTTATGTAGCGTTTTTAAACTTTACTGTATTGTGTTGCATCTCTGACCAGTTTGGTGATTTTAAAAATAATAGGTTGGCCACACTGTTAATGACATTATTCTTCTTGTCATTTTTCTGATTGATGTAACGGTTGTCAATGTTAGCGTTATAAAAAAATTATTTTTACTTTAATAAACGAAAATACTGTAAAAAGGTTATTGATTTATAAACAAGAGGGCCATCGAGTACAACAGTTATAGAAATATTTCCTATGAAGCCAAATAAAAATAGAGTAGGAATGTAATTGTCAGATCAGAAATGACAAGTGATGTTTTGTGTTCTATGAAATCTTTGATTTGAAGAATTGTATTAACGATTTGAAAATAAAATAAGTTTTAAATAAATAAAAATATTATTAAATGTGCAGTTTTGTAAAGTGGAAAAATACTCAATATTAAATATCAAAATGACAGTTCTAATAAATCAAGGCTAGATAGATCTCTTCTGTTTAATCCGTTGCTATGATTACTTTTTTGTACTAGTAATAAAATGGAAAATATTTTTTTGTATTAGTACAATAATAAGCAATTTCTACAAAACGTGTTATATGATATAATGTATCGTATTATTATACGCTTAAAGATTTTTTTTTAATTAAGAAATGTCAATTGTGTACAATATTTCGGTTCGAATTTTCCCCTTTTTTTTACATGTATTTTTCAATACAGTTTGATATTCAGAGTATGATAATAAACAGGTTTAGAAAGTGTTTTAAAAAGACATAGGCGAAATCTTAAGGAGAATTCGAAATACTTGTATATAACCCTTAAACTATATTTAATTACTGGATAGAGTGAGAGGGTACTACTAGAGAAATGTTAGAAAATATATGGTCTAAGAGAGAGATGGAAACAAAAGGGGAAACAAAGCACACAGAGGTATAAAAAATAAGATTTAATTCACACTTTTTTATGTGTGTTGCAAATAGAATATAGTTTTACAAAAAATTTTTTTATGGCAAAAAAAAAATCTCCAACACCTTGTTAAACCGTCATTACTTCTATTGCTCTCTCTCTCTGTCATTCTCTCTCGTACACACCTGGTCCAGAGATTATTTATGGTCTAAGATATAACCAAATGACCAAGAGAGAGGTGTCCCCCTCTCGTACGAATTGGCGGTACGACTACGACTGCCGGTACGTTATGTACGGTATGAAATTGATTGAAGGATGTTCTCACCTCGATATATCCCTACTTCAAAATATTAACAATACGTTCTCTCGTTCGTAACGCGTTTTTTATCACTCGCATAGATTCGTGTATGTCTTTATATATTTAGAACATACCTGAATATTAAGTTGTGTTTAAATATATAATTAAATTATTGTCTAGTCTGACGGTTATACAGATTACTTTTCTATTCGTGAACTAGATATCAATATATATTTTGAAAATCTGAAATGTATTATTTGTCAGTGATTTTTTTATCCGAGTATTCAAAATTGTATTAACATGGAAGCTATTTCGAACGGTCTTCCAACAAAGCAGGAAGAGATCATTCAGGAGAAGGAAATGCAAATTCAAAACAACTTAGAGAGGATTCAAACATTGGAGGCAGAGGTTCAAGAATTAAAACGAAAAGAACAGCGGAAACAACTACTGATCAGCCTTCATCATCAAAAATCCCTAAAGCTAATAAGAATGAAAATACTGGAAAGAAGACAGTAACTCTTCATAGACATTCTATTTGATTTTTTGAATTATATTTCTGTAATATTTTATATTTCTATAATATTTACATTCATATTTTATATTTTTATTATATCTAATTTTTTTAAATATATTTTTTATTCTTAAGTGTTATTTTTTGAACTTCATTTATAATTCTATCTTTTAATTTTTATAATAATTGATTTTAAAATGTGTTTCTCTACAAGTTTATCATTTAGTCAATGAGATAAAAGGCCAATAACTAGGTATTTTATTTTTATTAGTTGGCTAGCTTGAATCTTTAAATTTGACATTCAATAATAGCCATTTTCTTTTTCGTTATACACGTTAACAGAAAAGTGTTAGAAATGAGTTCTTTAAAATTACAAAAATGACTGGCAGCCACTGTTATGAGGTGCGGTAGGAAGAAGGTATGGTTAGATCCCACTGAAATCAGTGAGATTGCCAATACAAACTCAAGACAAAATATTCGTAAGTTGATTAAGGATGGTTTTATTATTAAAAAACCTGCAGCTGTACATTCTCGTGCCCGCGCACGTTTGGATACTGAAGCCCGTAAGAAGGGAAGACATTGCGGTTACGGAAAAAGGAAAGGTAAAGCTGGTGCCCGTACTTCTAAAAAGGAATTATGGATACAACGTATGCGCGTTTTGCGTCGTTTATTGAAAAAGTACCGCGAGGTCAAGAAAATTGATAGACATCTTTATCACAGATTGTACCTGAAAGTTAAGGGTAACGGGTTCAAGAATAAGCGGGTTTTGATGGAATACATCCACAAGAAGAAAGCTGAAAAGGCGCGTGCTAAGATGTTGGCAGATCAGGCTAATGCAAGAAGATTGAGAGTCAAACAAGCGCGTGAAAGACGTGCGGAACGTATTGCTGCTAAAAAGCGAGAAGTTTTGCTAAACTACCAGAGAGAAGATGAAGCTGCAGCTGCTAAAAAAAAATCAGGATTTTGATAAGATGACTGATAATAATGACCAAAATAAAATATAAAAATGTATTTTTCATTTTTTTTTCATCACCTGGATTATCTTCACTAAATATTTTAACAAAAAAAAACATTTTCATTTTCCAACCTACACCAATTATGAAGTTTCTCGCTAGCTCTTTATTACGTATATCCTGTTTTTCCTTAAATTATCTGGTTCAGTTGTGTCTTTTTATCTGAACTTTAAAATCTGAATAAATATTCCTCTTTGTGGGTGGTTGTTCTAGATTTAGCTCCCCCTTACAGAAATACTAGACCTGTCCAGTAACGCAGTAATTATATTACAGATTCCTTTTCAGTACCAAACTTGTCGGTGGTCGTTTCTGATTAAATCAAGTATCTCTTTCTCGAGCCAAATTGTTCTTTGCCCAAAGCCCCTTTGCTTAGCCATATTTTTTATAGGCACTGCTTTTAATATATACGAACTATATATAATAAATATTTATTATTTCTTGAACATTATTCGGCAATGCTAGGAGCATTTTTCGACTAGCATTATACAAATTTTTCCTTGTACAGGATGTCAGCGAAAATAATACATATTTATAAATGGTAAGTAGAATGTGTTATTTGCAACAAAATATTCTAAAATTTTTTTCTAACATTATTAGTAAACCACTTTAAATATTTACTCGAAAATTTATACGAGGCAACACCTGACACTTTTAATAAAAATATGTGTCATGAAACCAAGGAATAACTACCTCATGAATCATAAAATTGTGTTAGTTTGCAGAAGATTGAGATCGTTTAATCGTTTTAAGTTTATCGTTAGGTAAATTAGTTTCAATAACTTAAAAATGGTATTTTATTCAAATCAAGAATATCACGACACGTTAATTAATCTAATCCGCGATGTTTTGTATCAGTGTCCCAAAGATTGTTGGAAAATCTAGTGTATTACCTAAAAATAGTAGTGGTACAAATCGTTCGGATCTTGTAATAATTACCGAGAATACATTTTTCACTCTTCTACATCCCCTTTAATCGACCATTCTAAATATCCAGGGGTACCAAAAAAAATCTTATTTTTAGAACGTTTAAAAAACCATTGTGTATACTTGACTGAGTTATCGGTGTTGCTGACTTTAGTTGCTTTTCGGTAAATAATATTTGGATAGATCTAAAATACTGAATAAAAAAATTTATAAGACATTTTTATTCTGCATATGTTTTTCTATCTCAACCATAAATATGTGCATCATTTTCGCGTACACCCTCTATTTGCATGGTTAGCTAACAATACTATAATTAAAATACAGATATTTTAGTAAAACTTTTTTAGAAGAAACACCATAATGTGTTTTTATATTGAAGATGATCCTCTTTCATCAGATACAGTCAATATACCTTGTTCAACAGTTGTTATTAACAAGACGTTTACCAAATAGAAATTGTATTCGATCAATTAAGAATCTTGGGATCGTTAAAATACAAATAACTCTTCTAATTTACTGGATCTTCTATAACCCATTTTTAACATTACATTTTTTTCACAGTATCACTTGATTTGATATAATGTGAAAATATGTTTATTTCGATGATATAGTAATTGAACATACAAATATACCAAAATATATTACAATAATTAAGAAACTATGTCAATTATGCAATAATGATGTAGCCGTGCTTCATTAAAAGAAATAACAAAAAGTTTGTGCACTGTTTAGTTTTTAATATTTTTAATAAAATACAGTGGGGTCTAAAATAAAATATTCCCTTTAAGAAAATTTTGTGATATTTGGTTTAAAGAACTTTGTTGTCTCACATCTAGTCTTTTGATAAATCGTAATTTAATATAAAAAGAACATAAAGCTTATATAGTAAGTTAAATTTAAAATTACCATTAAAACAATATTTCGTAATTAGTTAAAAATTTAAATACAATAATAAAACGCAAATGAAAATCTTATACAGATACGAATAATATTATGTAAAAAACAAGCTAATTAGATTCGTTTAAATAAAACATAGGAGAAGCATATTAAAAAACCTCATCATAGCGTGATAGAATCTCTTTATGTTTAATGTTCATTATATTTGACTTATATATACGGGGTTTTCTTGATTTATACTAAATACTATATATATTTTTAAATGCCGGAAAAATGAGAAAAACTATCAAATCAAAAAAGAAATATGTCTCTCCTTCATGCAGATTTTTAAATTAAAATTTTAATGCAACTTTTTTTATTTCAACCGGTTAGCAGTAAAATTATATTTCAAGTATTGGGAAAAATTAGACAACAGATTGCCCCGGTACCCTAGAAATATACAAAATCTATAATTTAGCAAAAGTGTTGATCCATTTTTACACGTTATGCTTTCGGATTTCTATTCACTCCATTATAATTTTTCGTCCTACGCGTTCGTAGTTTTTCAAAAATTAATTTAGGCATTTTTATGAAAACATGTTTTCATTCTTAATTGAAATTTGACTAGAGAACATCGGTAAATATCTTTTAAATGTTTATTACCATTGTGATTATTGATCTACTCTTGAAAACTTACTTTTTAAATAATTTGTAATGAACCACTTCTCCATAAATTTAACCCAGCGCAAGCATATTCTTTTATACTACACGTTTCCCCATCCATTCTCATGTGCGACAAAAAAATTAAATATACTTTTTATTAGAACTGGACCTGTGCTGAGTTCTAGTCGATGTGTATATAACAAAAACAATGTTGCTAAAATAATTTTGGTTGAGATCGTATTCGTTTCTTTCTTTGTTTCATGTAATCAAATCAGTAGAAAGGAGACGTGTTTATGGTTAGTGTGTTTTATTTCTGAAGATGTAAAGTTACGTAGTGATGTTGGCTCTTAAATATTATATTCAAATTTCCCGTTTTTTGTGTTAGAAGTGTTTTCTATTTAGAAATATATATGTCGTTCATTTTTTTTCTTGACAGAAAGCATTGGTTTAATGCATCTAAAGGGTGGGTGACTGTGCTGCATGAAGAGTTTTAAAAGGTTTTCACGATAAACTTGAAATGACGTCACAAGGTAAAACATTGCCGTGTTGTCATAAAGTATTTTGGCAAGAACCGTTTGGCAACGTTGTAAAGTATTGTCAACTTTAAAAATTTATTTTCCTCGTCCGTTAAGTGTAAAACTCTTTTATTCTTAATTTTGTTTTTGCTATTCTGATGAATATAAAAATAACTAAAAATGTATCGTGAAAGACCTTTATAAAATGTGGTTTTCATCGGAGCTAACTTTGATAATAAAGAAGTAAACTTGTTGTTGCTTTGACGATTAATATATTTTGACGTAAACTATCACAAACAAGATAATTTTCCAATTTTTTTTAGGTTTTCCGACGAATTTTATACGAATGAGGAAAAAGTCAAAACGCTCAACTTCGACCAGAAAATGTGACAAAAATAGAAAAGCAACTAATATTGTTAACAGACGTAATTATGTATTTGATACCAATATTTTTAAAGCACTAATCAAAAATAATATATTAATTGCATCAATGTGTGCTTTTGTGATTGGAATGAAACTGGAATCGTTATTAACAGAGTATATCATTGGATTATTCCGCAAGCTTAAAGACCCGGAATTGGGATGGATACACTACATCATTAAATTCGTGAATCAATATTTTATGCATATATTATATTTAGTAATTAATATTAAAAAATTTACCGTATATTAAAATTTGATGTGTATCATTTCAGTAATCTAAACAAGACGTATATATTACTCTTCTTATATAAAAATGTGGATTTATAATCGAATAATCGTATGAAAAAAACCAATAATTTTTAAACGCCATGTTGACGTGACGTCCCAAATTATTTGTACATACACTTCAATCCTTCAAAATTACTGCACGAATAATTATAATTAAAATCACGATGATTAAGCAGCTTTGTGTAATGGAGGCTTCCAGAGAATAAGGTTAGTTAATTTACATGCAATTATTATAAATTCATTGTCATTGTTATACTAAGATTACCGAAGAGACAGGATGATAAAATTTGAAGAATTTCACGATATTTCAGGTTAATTTGTATTTTCATTGCAACGCCGGAGGTTTCGTTAGGTGCGTCTACCCGTGTATTTTTATAAATTTTTTAAATGTTGGACTTTAAAATTGATCAGCGAATTAACCAATTTCGCATCGTCCCCCCAAAAAAGAACTAAAAAACATTTATGGATACACGAAAGAAATGCACTAGTAAATATTCACTAAACCTACCAAATGGAATAACATACTAATTCCAAGCAAACAAAAATGTCACGTAAACTGCTTCTGGTAAGAAATTTAAAAAATATAAATATATATATTGTGATAATATTTTAGTTTTAACAATATAAAAGTCGGTATAAATTTAAAAATACCTTATTGTGGGAGCATCTGTAAATAATGTTTACAGGATTTTGGACGAAATATAAAGCTAATCATGAAGTGAATGAGGTCAATAATGATAAAAGTTTGGTGAATTTCAAGGAATTAACATTTGATAAATTAATTATTGAAGGAGCTAAATATTCGGTAAGTTTATAATATTAGTGTTATTACTATTATTAATAGTAATATTTCATACTGAAAAAAAGACAACCTTACGTGAAAGAAGACAAAAAAAAATATAAAAGACAAAAAAAAATTGCAAAAAACGCAGTTAGAATAGCAAAGAGAAAGACATGGTAACAAATGGAACTACAAAACAAATGTTAGTGGCTTTTGGTCAAAGATAAGTAGAATGAAGGGGGAAAGAAGAACATAATTCTTAGCAGTAAAAGGAATCAAATACAAACAATACAAAAAAAATAACAAGAGGAAAAATTACTGGGTAGACAACAAGAAATCAAAGAACGACCAAATATAGGAACAGTAGAACCAATAAAAATCATAAAGATAGGTAAAGCGCTGGTATAATTGATATGGCGCAGGAAATGACAAAATATCTAGGGAAAGAAGGAATATCTTAGCTTTGGAAAATATGTAAAAAAAAAGTGTTTGAAAACCTGGCAAAATATGCTAATTGTGTCCGTTTACAAAAAGGACACCATATAAATTGTGACAATTACAGAACAACATTCTCATCATCAATATACTTTGAACCTTATTAAAATGCAAACGAGTAAAGACTCAGGAAATTCGTAGCAAACGAAATGGAAAATGAACAAATGGCATTCAGACCTGAGAGATAGAAAAGAATTGATAGTGGGGAGAAACTCGTCTTTAATTAGATAGAAAGGAAAATAGTACGGAAATGTTTGAAAAAAATGAAGATTCCGAAAGTATTATTCAAGTAATTAAAAGCGTTTAGAAAACAGTAAAAGAAAGAGTTCAAATAGCGAGAGGAATATCAGATGAATTTGAATTGAAAAAAGGAATCAAACAAGGTAATAGTCTTAGCCCACTCTTATTTATATTAGTAATGAACAAACTAATGAAGAATATCAGATCGAGAACTGACCGACTAAAGAAGACAATAGGACACCACAGATTGCAACTAAACTAAAAATCGAAGTATTATTTTATGCAGATGACATAGTTCTAATACCAGATTCAGAACGAAAAATCTAAAAATTGCTACACTTCTGGGAAAAAGGGAGCTAACTAAGGAGACGAAGTTAAGGGTGTATAACACAATAGTTGGACTGACAATATTAAGTGCAATTGTGAATTGAACAATACTGAAGAAACATAGACGCAACGAAAAAGAATAGATGGAAGGATGAAATGGGACAGAAATTGGAGCAAAACAATATGAGAAACAAATAAATAAATACCAATAAAGAGGAAAATAACAAAGACCCAAGTAAATTGGTACAGACACATTATAAGGATGGTGTCAAATCTACTAAGAAAAAAAATATAGGTAACAAGAAATAGCACAAAGAAGAGGAAAGGGATGCCACAAAAATATGGATATAACATATAATAGAGATCGGAATGAGAAGAGAGAAAACATTAGAAGAAATGAAGATGAGTAGACAAGGATAGAAAAGATGGATAAAAGAAAACTATTGACCAACCCAAGTCCGACACCCCATAGGGTACAAGAAATGGGAACAATAAATAGAAAAAAGACAACGAAAGAGTTTTCTTAAAAAAGTAGGAAAGTAGGAAATTATTACTTGGAAATAAAGGTATTTAAAGAAAAGAAAAGAAATTCAAAAAAATGCAGGTCATACCATAAATAAAATTTGGACACATAAGAACTTCAACAATCCAAAATAAGCATTTATTGATTTATCGACAGCGTTAAAAAGTTTTCTGATAAGAGCTCACTTATAGTGTTGCACTAATTATTCGTGATGGTTTAATAAAACTCCAACCACAGCCACTAGGAAAGAAGAACTTAAAGAGAGGCCGAGAAATGCTAATGTTGTATATGCTGAAAGTAAAATTATTAGGATTATTTAAAGAACACAAATGAGCTTATAAATATGTACTTGATGAGATGGCGTTAAGTTATAAAAGAAGAGTTTTAAGGTTGCGTCTTTATTATAGCAAATTCAATTCCATTGAATTGATATATGAGTGCAAATTAAAGGTGAGGTGGTAAGAAAAACAGTAAAATAAAAAGGAAATCCTAACGTCCATTTGTACAAGTCCAGATTTTCTTCAAAACTTATCGTTTGATTTATAGGTTTAAATTTGAACGAATCAGATAAAAAGATTGGCAATTATACGTACTGGAGCTTTTATTTTTCTCATCTAAAAAAGTTTGTACTAATTTGAATATTTTTTCTCAAATATTCATATTGAATAAATACTAAATGTACAAAATTTTTTTATTTTGGATTTTTTTGTTTGTTTTTGTTTGTGGCCGTGTTTGTCTACTATAAAACCCAATTTTTTTTTCAAAATACGTCTTGGATATATTTATCTAATATCAACGAGTATTTTTATTTTTTGCACTTACATATAACCAAACTTACATGAATCTAATATTCAAATAGAAGAATCTAAGCTTCTAGTGGAGATATTTCAAAATTTAAAATTAAATGAAATAGTACCTACAAAATTAAAGCTAAAAAAACAGTCAATATAGATCAAAAATAAGTTTTAGTTAGAGTTTATTAGTTAATAGAATTTTTAGTTGTTAATTACTTATTGTAAACGTATTTGTCCGAACGTTCTTGTTTTATCGAGCTCCTTTTTTTATTTTAAAATTGTTATCTATATCTATATATAATAATATATTATATTCTACTTAATTGATCCCAAATATTTGAAACTAACAATGTTTGTTTTAAATTAATACACTTTGGAAAACAATTTTTACCATTTCATAAATTTGCATACAGAGTGGACTTTTTGATATGATTCGCCCCAATTAATTTTTCTGAAGCCGGTCTTAGAATTTTTGAAAACGCTTATTGAATGCTAGCCAATAGTTTTATCAAAAAATGAGATAAATCAAATATTTCGTCTAGCTACTATAGTCAACGAATTTTCCTTCCAAATTCACAAATTCATGAAGAAAGAGACATGGCACTTTTTAATGGTAACATGACATTTCCTTTAAGACACTCTTTATATTATAAAAGTATGTAAAGTTCCTCATAACCTACCCTGTATATTATTTATATTTTGAGTTTTCTATATTATAATTATGTTAAAGACGCATGGTTCGAATCTTGTTTGCTATAGAAGCATTAAATATTATTTATGAACCATATCACGAGCTAAAAGGGTGTCCCCAGAATCTATTTTTAGATTATAAAAATTCTAACCGGTCATAAATGATTTATTTTCGTATCAACTATTATGTTATACAGTATGTAAAAATGCTTACTAAAAATACTAAGGAAGCTAGAGCTCTTTAGTTATGAACAAAAATGTCCAATACTCCCAAACGAGCCATTTTCGAGGGTTACTATATATGTATTGAGAACTGGCAACACCGGTGTTGCCAGGTGAAATCTGTCATTGCCAAATTAAAGTTTGACATTTTTGACAATATACGTACTACGAACGTTTTGACGTGCGAGTACTATTTATGTTGTTTACAGTAAGTTGAAAATCTCATCTCGGCCAAAAAATGGAATAAACTCGCAAACATTTTCGAGCTATGATTTATTATGACTTTCGACGAGATGATACTCAAGAACAGTGCATCAATGAACTTAATTCAACTTTTGGCGATGAAGCACCATCCAAAGCCAGTGTATGTCGTTGGTACACTGAATTCAAATGTGGCCGTAGTTCGCTCACGGACGAAGTTAAAGAATGTCGTCCAATATCGGTCGTTGTGCCGGAAAACATCGATGCTATTAGAAAACTAATTGAAGAAGATCGTCATGTGACATACCGTGAAATCGAGGCATGTTTAAGCATTAGTATGACCAGCATACATAAGAATTTGCACGAATATTTGGGTGTTCGGAAACTACCTGCACGTTGGATTCCACATTTGTTGACAGATGCTCAAAAAAAGGCTCGTGTCGTTTGGTGCCGTAAAATGATTTTTAAAATACAACTGTTGTGCATCCAAAGCCGTATACAGCATCGTCATAGGTGACGAGTCGTGGATTTATGCATATGAGCCAGAAAGAAAAGGCCAATTGGCAGTTTGGGTGTTTCAATGTGAAGAAAAGCCAACAAAAGTTACTCGTTCTCGAAGTGTTAAGAAGCAAATGGTGGCGTGTTTCTTCACAAAAACCGGTCATGTGACAACACTGTGGCTCTCGAAAATCAATAGACCATTAATTCAACGTAGTATACAACCATTTGCTTGCCAAAAGTTTTCGGTAAATTGAGAGAGACCAATCCAAAACGACGAATCATTTTGCATCACGACAATGGGAGCTCACACACTCAAGTGAAACAAGCGAGAATTTGGACACACAAAAGATCGAATTGATGGGTCATCCGCCTTACAGCCCCGACTTGGCACCTACTGACTTCTTCTTATTCCCACAAATTAAAGATAAACTGCGTGGACAACGATTTTCATCTCCCGAAGAAGCGATTGAGGTCTTCAAAAACCATGTTTTAGAGCCATCATCTTTTGACTGGACAAAGTACTTTGAAGGGTGGTTCAATCCCGTGCAAAAGTGTATAAAGCTTAAAGGCGAATATTTTGAAAAGCAATAAATATATTTTTGATAAAATTCATTTGTTTGTTCTTTCTATTCTCAATACATAAATAGCAACCCTCGTATTATCGATTTAAAACTGTCAAGTGTGAAAATTTTCGATAGTTAATACATATTTTTTTCTCTGCAAAATGTATTTTTTTGACTGTACTACATAAGTAGCTGTTTAGCAAGATTTTGTGTTTTTGTGGGAGCCCATTTTCAAGGCTGCTTATTGGTTAAGTAACCGCATTGTTTTCGTCTTTGATAACATAATCAATTGGTTTTTGTAACTTTAAATGATTTTGTATTTGTAAATCCTGCTATTAAATTAGGTCTGCTTTTAAGATCTGTTTTAGGAACCTCTTGAATTTCAATTATTTGTAAATGATCTTCTTAAAATGATTTTTAATATATTGTAACGGTCTAAAAAGTGAAATTAAATAATTTAATAAATATGAAAACATAAATAATAAATAAATAATTTTAATTCCATCCTTTCGAGGATGAAAATCTCATTAAAGTTTGGACTGAGAAATTTTTTTATAGGAAAAATCCATAGTTTTCAATGAGGAACCTCCTAATACATTTTTTCGCATGAATTTAACAACACTCTGTATTTTTTTCTGAGTATTGTTATTTACAAAATAAAACTAATTTAGGCGTTTTTATTATATTCAAAGAAATTCAATATTTTTTATAAACATCATAGATTTGGTCTCAATAGAACAATTGTCGAGCTAGTTCCTAAAAAACCCTTAATACAATTATAATAAACTCTAATCTAATTTGAAATATATTAACAATATGACCTCAAGGATCTGTTTCAGGGCTTTAAGACCGCAGTAGAAGATATAAGTTTTCATATCAGTAATTAAATTTGGTAAATGTCACATTTAACAACTTTTTAATTCAACAAAACATCGAATCTACTTATTTTAAATACATTTCACCAAATTATTCAGTTGTTTTAATAGTAACACTCTATTCATATTATTTATCTGACTCACTATACAATCATGTTTTTATTATTTGTTTTCTGGCTTTCATCATTAAATTTGTTGGCTAGGCTCAAGTTTTGATATACACTTTCTAAATTAGACTTTGTCTGTAACAAACTGGATCCTAAACCTTGACAAAATTATTGTGTAAATAATACCCATAAATTAAAAATAAGTTAAAATTGTTAATTGCCACCCTAAAGTAAATTAACATTGTAACATTTTGGCCATTTTTAAATACTATCTTCAGATTTAATATTTTTTATACTACTTAGAATTTAGCAACTTAAAGAATACAGGAATCTATCAAAAATCTATATTATGAAAAATAAATATATCAAATATTCCTGAACCATATTTCTTGAAACATTTTTCCTTTAAACCCCTAAGTTTAATTTTAATTACTTCACTAAAATTGAATCGGAATGAGTGAACCTCTGTTTCTTATAATTTAAAATAAAATACAGTGATAGTGCGATCTTAATATCTCTGTTAACCATCTAATGACGTCTTTTGGGCAAAGATCGTATTTTTTATTGTGTTAAACCGACATTTTCATATTTCTACAAAAAGAACATCATCTGTTTTGACGGAAAGCTAAGTTTGGTCGTGGTCCCAATTTACAGGATGTTAAAACGAGCCCGACCAGAACAACATTAATAAAGATGATGGTCTCTGAATCATAACCGATAAACTTACGATGCACTCGCATTTCCAGTTTCGTATGACCATTTTGGGCAACTTCCTTAGTTTTGGTTCGATATTTAGAACCTGCCCGCCTTCTCGCAGAATTAAAGCCCAGTGGCGTTCCCCAAAAGACAATAAACATTTTAATCACGAGGCTTTTATCTAAATAGTATTATTTCATATTTAAACGAAATTTTTATTTATTTGTGAATGCCATGAGTTAAATGCCTAATTTGGAATATCTACGCCACTGGGTTTGATGATTTAAGTACACGCCAACATTAGCATTTAAAGAAAGCACAAAGTGTTTAAATTATTACCGAAAATGCTGACTAGAAATTTATTTGTACAGGAAGTGGATAAATATAAAAATTTTATTGCCCAACCGATGCCATCCGAATACCTGCGTCTAGAAGGCTGCGATCAATTTTTATTTTTATAGACCAGCTTCTATAAAATTTATTTTGAAAAATGCCAAACTGTGTATTTTAAAACGCATCTTAAACATCTGTGCTGTTTTTGGTTTATTCATATAAATTTTAAAAATAAAATACCCCAGGGATCCATATTAGACCCTTTAGAATTTCGGCTATCGATAAATGGTCAGTTTTCAAGTTAGTTTTGAATAAAATGTTTGTTTAAAATTAATTTGAATTTGTGAGAAAGCGAATGCCAGAAAAAGGAACCATACACCTAAGTTATCAAAAGCCAGGGTCATCACGATCGTATCTCCAAAGTGTAAAGACCACATGTTACTACAACCGCTTGGCCTGCAGAAATTTTATAGTCGTGGGCCAAAATCTACATTTTATTAGTTAGTAGCAAATTTTTTGAAACAAGCTCTATTATAAAAGCAGCGTTCTACAACATGAATATTTGATGAATAAAGAGATAGAAGCAGAAGTTCTAAAGGACAGTATTCGAGAATCTGATCTATATTTTAACGGGATTTTTAAGATGAGGTATAACATTTTGAGAAAATTAATTTAGGTCTTTCCATTAAAGCAATGAATACGGTGAAGGGTTTCCAAAAATTGAATAAAATTATTTGAAATGGTAATCAAAATTTTAGAAATTTACATTCTGATTTGAGAGGCTGAATGGTTCCAAATGAACAAAAAGTTAACAGCATTCAATTTATTATATTAAATGTAATTTATTTGTATGATTTTAATATAAATTTCATGTTTCATCTTAAATTTTGGAATATCTTAGAAATCACTCGAATAATGTGGAAATAAATCCAGACTTCATATATTTAGTACAATGTCCCAAAAGATTCTTAAAATTTATATTACAATATTTTGAAACAAACAATACTTAAATAACCAATTTAATCTGTAAAATGGGTTACTCAATTAATTGGTTATATGGTAAAACTGTTTTATATTAGTATTTGTAGCTAAATGTAGTAAAATCAGAAAAAAATTATTACAAAGTTATAGGACATACCTCTTTTAAATCGATCAAATTGTGAAAGATATAAATTAAGAGGAAAATTTGTTAGATAGATGCTGACTTAAAAAGAAAATCTGAAGTTTCACAATGTATAGTTAATTTAAATAGAAACATGTGTTATTATATAATTCAGATTATTAAAATTTGGTATTTTAAGATTTAAGATAAGATTTTAAATCCATAAAATCAGCAGTCAAGTTATAATTATTATGTATAAGTGATTATGAAATCATAAATATAAAAACCATGGAAAATTTTGACACTTCTCTCTTCGTATTTTGATCGATAAGCCTAAACTTCCTTAAAATCATCAAAATTCATGACTTAGTTATTAAATCCACACCTCAATTTTTTTATAATATAAACAATAGCTAATAAAATAAAAAAATGAAGTGTGGTTTCTCCCACAATTGCCTGTCGAGAAGACTGCAAGTTTTCGTAAGTGACAAATTAATCTTGAGGGTGGATTAGATACAGGAAAACTGTCTATTCAATAAAACTATTTCAATATTCAAGTTTTCTAAAAATTTTTCAAGTTCAAGGAAAAGGAAAAATTGGTATTTTGACTATTAAAAATAAATCCTTTTTTATAAAAGAAGTGATATAATAATATAAAATAAAATGAACTTATGTGAACTAACCATAATATCTTTAATAGACAATTGTTTTGTTTTACTTTTAAATAAACACAATACGTGCTAGAAATAATTTATTGGCATTTAATAACAGGTATGGCAACGAACATTAGCGGGTAATTTAAATGGTCTTTACTATAATTTGTAATTTTTCAATAATTTTTTAAATGATTAAACCAATATTAATTATTAAAGAAATTTTTGAAAATTGTAACATTTAAGAGGAAAAGCATACATGAAGGTCTTTTTGTTAAAAAAAATTGTACTATTGCAATAAATTTTGTTTTAACTTATAAAATGTTTTTATTTGCAATAATTGGGTAAAACGTAAATAAATATAAATTAAATTAGCACCTCTTATAGTATCGAACAAAACAACTTAAGCTTTAGTGGCAAACTTATTTATTTTAGATTATTGAACTGAAAGCTGCAGCTAGGAAATGTCAGTTCAAGAACCGTTCTTGGATTTAAACTGGAAGCTCAGAAAGAAAATGTTATATCTTTAGGTATGGACGATTCCGATAGAAACGCTCTTCGAAAATATGTAATAAATTTTCACATAACAAGGGTACCCGTTTTAAAAAATATCCTCAAGATAAATACTATAATTTCCAGGATTATTTATCCACAACTTTCTTAGCGCCAACTTTTGAATTTAATTCCTAAATACCGAGCAACGGCAGTTCATAAAACATTAATTAAATTTATAAAGTATGAAGTATAAAAACGTATTGTAAAATAAAAATGTCAGCCGTTTTCAGAAATAATATTATTTATCGAAAAGCAACTAAAGTTGACAACACCGATAACAAGTATAAACAATGGTCTTTTAATCGTTCTAAAAATAAGTTTTTATTTTAGTATACCACCACTTTTTTAGGTAATACACTACACTTTCCAACAATCTTTAGGACCCTGACACAAAACATCGTGGATTAGATTAATTAACATGTGATATTCTTGATATGAATAAAATGCTATTTTTTACTGAATTATTGAACTACTTT
Source organism: Hermaeophaga mercurialis (assembly GCA_951812935.1). Taxonomy (NCBI): domain Eukaryota; kingdom Metazoa; phylum Arthropoda; class Insecta; order Coleoptera; family Chrysomelidae; genus Hermaeophaga; species Hermaeophaga mercurialis. The sequence continues at coordinate 9,450,420 of OX638363.1, read as the reverse complement.
ACCAAATGATGAACTTAAAACAATTAAATCTTCTGCAAACTAACACAGTTTTATGATTCATTAGGTAGATATTCCTTGGTTATATGATACATATTTTTCGAGTAAATCTTTAAAGTGAATTTTTGTGTAAACTAATGATGTAAGACAATTTTATTAGAATATTTTCTTGCAAATGACACCATTTAAAAATATGCGTTATTTTCGCTGATATCCTGTATATAACAATATATTGTGTGTTAGTCTCGTAGAAACGGTACAGGTAAATATGTTTGTGTAAACATTTCTAATCGTAGATCTTCTAAACAAATTTTTGGCAGTCGTTTTTGTAACATCGAAAAGTACTAGAAAATAATGAAATGATGAGTTTTTTTTATTTCACGAAACAAAAAATGATTGCATTGCCCCGAACTATGACATCACACAAGATAGGAATCGGTATAACCATCGAACTTTTGATTGTTTGTTTTCTTTTTGCCCGTCTTTCTCTGCCCAGTACTGAGATGATATCTGTAGATTACAAGTAATGATGTTTTTGCGCTTATTTTTATGGCCATGTGCTGCCATGACGCTGAAGGCACCGATGCCTAATGTGCTAATTCTAAAATCATATTTAATAATATAATATAAACAATCTCACTATTGAGAAAGAATATTTATTCCGAAACACTTGCTTCCTATGTGTTTTGCATATATTTTCATTCCATAACAAGTGATGGAATGAATATTCCGTAATTGTTCTAAACTAATTAGACAGCCATGGATGTCAAAACTGTCAAATGGCGGCGCCGTAATAACATTTTAATTCAAATAAAATAATGAGTGGAAAATCGAGTAAATTTCTGGTCGCGGAGAAAATATAGTCTGTTACTCGGTTAGAATAACAAAATTCCATACTCGTGGTTCCTCACGCTCGCCTTCGGAACGTTCCATTCGAATTTTTTTTCATTCTAACCTTGTTACAGAATATACTATTCCGTAAGCCATCCGTTTTTGAGATAAAATGTTTTAATCAAAATTACATTTGTTTGTGCAACTTATATTTATGATAGACAAGTGGTTCCCGTTGTAAAATACCTGAAACGCGGAGCGGTGTTGTCGGCTTTAGATGCTTTTCTATCTATTTCTTTTATAAGATTTTGTATTTTGTTTAATGAATTACATAATTAATTATAAAATATGGTATAATGGATTTACTAAAAAAAGTGCAAAATAATGACCCATTTGTTAACAAAATCAAATGACAATATAGCAAATTTCACTTCACCTGTATACAGATTACAAAATAAAAGTTTTGGAAAGAAATATATAAAGTCGAATTCACATTTTGAAATCAGACGTTGACCATATATTTGATGAATAAATTGAAAATAAAAATGACTTTTAGACGGTCATATCAGTTGTCAGTTTAATTTCAGTTTCAGGTCAGTTTGAAAATGTGTATTTTAAACGATCGGTTGAGTTTTCATTTGTGTTCACAGTTCTGTGATGAATGAAAATTCTCTAATTGCGATCGCTTTGTTCATAGTACTAAAGAAACCAAGGAAAAAAAATTAACTAAATTGGCTCATCAAAAGACAAACGCTGTTTTATTTAAATTGTTTATTTTTGCTTTGGCCATTTGTGTAGTTGCATTTATATCTAGTTTTTTTGTATTTTTTCACCAAAAAATTATAAGCAGTTTCTGTTTTTTATTATTTACTGTTAAAAAGTCGTGATTTGATAATTATTTCATTTATTTGTATTTACACACAGAGATAACTGACAACTTAACTGACACTGAAGCTGACTGACAACTGATATGAAGCTCTAAAAGTACCTTTAGAAAGATTTGTTATGGGGTCACAGGTTTTGTAAGGGTTAAATAACTTCTGAATTCTAAATGTAATATATAGTTGTATTATTGTTAAAATGATTTGATTTTTAATATGTTTCAGCATTATTTATTAATAAAATCATGAAAATATCTATTTCATTTGTGACTCCATGAATTTTTAAAATAACTTTAAAATAATACTATTGGAAGAGTATTTAGCACATGCTTTTTTAGGAGAAATATTTGGAAATTGAAATAACATAAATTTTTAATAGAAAATGTAACTTACAATTGAGATATATCAATTTAAAGTTAAGGTTTTTTTTTCTGGCCACATCAATGCCCATTTTTTTTTTAATTAAAATTACAAATCCTACGGTTGATTCAATCGGACAATCATTGACATATAATTGCTTGGAAGTGACTATTCATAACGAGTAAACGGTTAATTAAAAAAAGACCGCGTAAACTGGAATCCACCCTGTGTGCAAGAATGATTCAAAATAAGCAATATTGTTTTATTAGTAATAAGTTTTTATTTTATAACAGTATTTTTGATTAATTCATTTGTTTATATAGGTTTAGTAGCATTTATTTAATTTGATTACCTTTTATATAATTTTATTCGAATAATTTATAATTTAGCGTTCAAAGAACAATTTACATAATCATACAATAAATTACTTTTTTATTACTTCAGTTATTTCATTTAAATTAAATTTCAAAATCCAAAATCACGTATTACAATCTATAGATACAATAATTAATTAAATGTTACAAGAGTTTTTTGTTGTTATAGGTGAATTCTACAGGTACATTTAAGGTCCGCACTATTTTCGGGGACACCCTGTATATCAAAATTTATGCAGGGACTTTTTTTATAAAATATGCTTATTAATACTTGTTATTTACTTATGTTTCAGAATTTATTTTGACTTTTGACTTGAGATAATTTTATCTTATCGATATTTAAAACCACGTTCGTGTTTAGATTGATGTTAGTAATAAATATACAGGAGGTTATCGGTTATTTGGACGTTTTTGATATACGAGTTTGTTTGTGAGATTGTATAAAATGTTTGGCGATTTTTAAGAACAATGTTTTTACTCACTCGGTCAAAATGTTTGTTGGTATATTTTTCTCGAGGTATTTCTATCAATAACATGTTTTCTATTCATGTAGACAAGAGGATAGATATTTTTCGAGATCCGTGAGTTTAGATAGCGCGTATAATATAATTTTACCAAGAAAGGACAAATAATCACCATTTAATGCATTTTTAAAAACTTGTTTAGTTGACCAGTTCCAAAAGTTGCATAACTAGTTTGATTTGAATGTTTGTGAAAGAATTATATAAATTCCCGTTCCTTTTTACGAGATGCGATAAATAAACGAATGGTGAAGAATGCGTTAAAAATATTTAATCCGATTTAGGAAATTTAGCGGTATCGAAATGTTAGGAGGCGCTTTATCGGTATCAGAAATTAAAATCTGGCTTTAATTAAACTGAAAATTTCGTTGATACGCGCTTCCTTATATATTTCAAGGTTGAAATTTGGCGTTGATTACGTTCAAAAATTAATTATTTCAAGTTATAAGCTCTCAATAAATTTATACCCTTCAGTTAAGTTCATTTAAACTGACCGCACGTCACTGGCCAAGTTACTGACCCATTATGAAAATTACAGGCTACAATGCGGGATACAAAAGTCCTATTCATTATCAATAAAAGAAATCAAGGGATTATTGTAATTACAGTTTTGATTGACCAGTTAGTGCACTGCTGTTTGCTTGGCCAATAACAAAATTATACCTTCCACTTATACCGGGTCCATTTGCTTTATATCTTTTCCACAACTTCTCTTAAAATGAGTATTCAATACATTAAATATTAGAAGAATAATGTGACAATAAACAAATTAAAAAAAAATAAACCAATTTTCAACCCATACCGAAATTTTTAGAAAATTGAGCTGGAATTTTATCATATTGTAAGAACATTACAATTTTTAATTCACAACAAACTCATTCATTTTCGGCAAATTGAACAGGGCAATTTGTACTGATTTTTGCAATGAAAGACTTGAAAATTAGCTAAGAGGCACTTTGATGAAAATATCTATTAAAGAGAAAATTGGTTACCAAAATATTTCGAGATGGAGAAGGTTCTCCATTGGGCTCAAATTGGTATAGTGGATTAACCAAAAAAACTCAAAATCTTCACCAGTATTTATTATAAAAATTAAGACGACTTTCAAGAGTCATCTTCAGGTCTGAAAGGACAATTGATTTTACGAATGCATTAAATTTTTAATAATAATTTGTTCTGCTTAAAAAAATTAATGTATTAGTAAAATCTATTGTCCTTTCAGACTTGAAGATGACTCTTGAGAATCGAAACTAATCGTCTTAATTTTTATAATAAATACTGTGTGGTAAAGATTTTGAGTTTTTTGGGTAATTCAAAATGTTTCAATTTTAAGAAATAAAAGTCGACAGAATTTTTTCGTCTTAACGAATTCGTTTACTTTGTAAAAATTCAACCGGAAATTTATTGATATTGATTGAATGGAATTGATGGAAATGGAAGGTGTTAAAGTTGATTCGGTACTAAAATTTCAATTTCAAGAAATGAAAATCGAAAACAATTTTCAACCCTAAAATTAAGTTATTAAAGAGGATTGGGTACTAAAATTTCCAAATTCAAAAAAAAATTCCACCCTCAACCAATTTCAGAAAATTCAGCAGGAAAGTATTCATATTGTGAGAAATAAAGTGTTTTTTTTTCAATAAAAAACGAATTAGCTAGGATCGAAACAGAAATCTATTAAAGAGGATTCGGTTCCAAAAAATTTCAATTTTAAGAAAAAAGTTAAAAGCAATTTTCAACCTTCAACAGATTCGTCAATTTTGGGAAAATTTAGCAGACACTTTCTTAGATTGCAGCAAATTTACTGATTCTTCCAACAAAACACTTAAGATGCTCATTAATGGAACTGCAATTTATTAAATTATTCCAAAATATTTTAGTTTTAAAGTACAAGTTTAAAGTAATTTTCAGCTCTCAACGAACTCATTAATTTTGAAAAATTTGAGCAGAAATTTTCTGATCTCTCCAATGAAACACTCAAGAATTAGTTAGAATGCTCATTAATGGAACTGCAATTTATTATAGAGGATTAGATCCAAAATATTTCAATTTCAAGAAATTAAAGTCTAAAGCAATTTTCATCTCTCAACCAACTCATTAATTGTGAAAAATTTGAGCAGAAATTTTCTCTATTGTAAGAAATTTTCTGAACTTTCCAGTGAAACACTCAAGAATTAGCTAGGATGCTCATTAATGGAACTGCAAGTTATTAAAGAGGATTCGATTCCAAAATATTATAGTTTTAAGAAGTAAAAGTATAAAGTAAGTTTCAGCTCACAACCTACTCATTAATTTTGAGAAAATTGAGCAGAAAATTTTCGCTTTTGTAAGAAATTTACAGATTTTTCCAATGAAAAATTAGAGAATTAGCCAAGATACACATTAAAGGAACTGTAACCTATTAAAACGATTGGGTACTAAAATATTTCAATTTCAAGAATTAAAAATTGAAAACAATTTTCAACTCACAACCAACTCATTAATTTTGAGAAAATTGAGCAGAAATTTTCGTTTTTGTAAGAAATTTACAGATTTTTCCAATGAAAAATTCGAGAATTAGCCAAGATGCACATTAAAGGAACTGTAACCTCTTAAAACGATTTGGTACTAAAATATTTCAATTTGAAATTTCTCACATTATAAGAAATTTACTGATCTGTCCAATGAAATTCCAGAATTAGCTAAGATGCACATTACTGGAACTCCAAGTTATTAAAGAGGATTCGGTACCAAAATATTTAAATTTCAGAAATAAACGGCTGCGCTGTGTCCAATTGACAAGCGTGTCAACAAAATCATGAACTAAAAAAAAACCGAAACTCATTTAAGTGGCCGTCCAAGTGCCGGTGCTGGTGTTATTATGTAATAAAAACGATTTGATGCCCTCTTCACTCGTCGCTTAGTATTTTGGTGAGGTTATTTTTATTTAAAGTAAGCCTCTTAATACGTGTCGTTGGTTCTATGAATACGACGGGACAGAGATAGAATATAAGTGATTCTATACCAAGCACAGTAAGCGGAAATGTGCCAAAAGATGGACCAAAAACTACATTACTGTAAAATTTAGAATCAGCTACTTTTTTGAGACACGCTGTATATCTCGAATTAGGTTTTTTAATTTCCATTATTTTGTTCATTACTTACCAAGTTTCACTGTTTGTAGATTGAAAAGGAATATTCAACGTCGCTGGCATAGCGAAAATAT